>VZZY01020320.1:0-33607 GCA_013400335.1 Eurystomus gularis | reverse complement strand
TCCCCCCCCCGGCCGCGGCATCCTCAGCCCCCCGGCACCGCCGGCCCTGCTCGGCGGGGCCGCACCCTGCGGGGCATCTACCGGCTTTTGTCCCCAGCTCGGCGGAAGGTTAAAATAATCGGCAGCGTGTTGGCCGTGGATGTGGGAAACTCACCTGAAAGTCTAGCGCATGCTCCCTAATCTATATTTTTAGTATTCGAGGTCCTTCGGTATAGGGAATAATTCTGGAGAATAAATAGTAAGGGGAGATGTTTGCCAGTATTTTGGCAAGATGCGACGGAATGTGCCACAGATTGATTGGGATGGGATTCAGGCCGCTGCGCTCCAGGGCTCGATCTGCTTTTCTGCCTCCTGGAAAACTTTGTCTGTGCTTCTGTAGGTAAATGAGTTAGATGGGAAACATTCCTTTTCCTTCTCATTAAAAAAACAAAACGAAACAAAAAAAAAGTGGAGTTTTAATTAAGAAGTCAAAACTTGTGATCTGGTTAGAAAATTTCGAAAAACATGTTTTAGGACTTTTTTTATTTCAGGGGTCTTTATGTAAATGTCAGGGAGGGGAAGGGAAGGAGAGAGGAGAGAAGAAAAAGAAAATAGGGAGAAAAGCAAAAGGAAAAATGCAAAGCAAAGCAATTTCCTGCAAAACTTTCATTTAAAAAGAAAAGTAATTTTTCAGCTGAAAATTCTTCAGTAGCAGCAACAAAAAAGTAATTGTAGCAAGTTGTTAAACCGTATGAATAGATTTACCCACCTTCATAGCATGATTTCCTTGTTTGCATAAAGTTTATGAACTGCTCATATGTCAGCAGCATGGATTTCTGGTAAAGAACTGATTTATTTCACTGGAGTAATCCTAGCGCAAATTGGGCATAAGATCAGGATAGGTGTCTGGCTCTGGTGATTCCTGATTTACATCGTGAGCCAGTGGAACTGAACTCTGACATTTCTTGAACATGCTTAGTATTAAATGAAACCGGCTTGTTTGACCTAACGTCGTTTGCTGTTCCGCGGAGATAGTGTTAAACTCTGCCCCGACACATATGTGCATTAACCCAGATGATCCTAAAGGAAAGCTGAACTTGTGCATATATCAGAGGGTAGAATTTACCCGTGTACTTACAATAGCCAGAAATTTCAATTACATAACTGGCACATGAAGAATTTTAGATTGAAGTGATTTCTGAATAAAAGCAATGCTGGCTTTATCACTCAGCCAAGCCAATTGGAAAGAATGTGTAAACTTTACCTTTTGCCTACTCCATCTGCCTGTGCCTAGAGAGCTGCCTTTGCATAAACCTTACTAGATTTGTTATCTACTCTACAGCTAAACTGTGATTTTTATTTTCTTTTTAACCGCAGCAACCATCAATTCTAATAGGAACTGGCGTTCTGTTGAGATTTTCTGAGATAACACGGTTTTCTAAGGCTTATGTTTTGGGATGACTGTAAAAACCAGTAAAAGCCGTGCTCTGAAGAAGCTCTGGAAGGCTTGACCGTGCTAAGCGGGGTCCTGAGCTGAAGCTGCTGGCCAGGATGTGAGGAGTTCAGGGGACGCAGGATCCCGTCACCCACTCGGTGCCTGGTAGCAAAGCTCTGCAGCGTGGTGCACTCAGGGGGGTGTGTGTGTGTCACATTTTTGTTTCAGTGAAGTTTGTCTCTGGCGGAGGGTGCTGTTCAGAGCTCCCCAGAGGTTCTCGGCGGGCTGTGGGCTCTCCCGGGAGCTGTAGCATCCCCCATGCTGGAGGGGCAGCCATAGGGCCGGTGCAGAGAGGTCCTACCCGATCCCTGCTTTTCCTAAACAGCCTGTGATGGGAAAACAGTAATCCAAAAACCGATGAGGACTTGAGGCTCTTTTTTTTCCACCTACAGCTGAGAATGTGTTTGATAAGCAACACCTAAAACATGTTAGGAAGGAGACAGTTTGTTTGCCTGAGTGTGACTTTCTTGGCAGCAGGATTTCTCCCTAATTTATAACCATTATGTAAACTTCTGACTTCCAGATTCACACTGTGAAAATATTCAAGATGAACTAATCAGGGTGGAAATCTGAAATTGTTTCTGCATGGTTTATATCCCCCATCTGGCAGCCCAGAACAAACAATACAACCCTGATGGTGTTTACACGAGTTACCTTGTTGGAGGAAATGATTGTACTTAGAAAATTGTCCTTGCTCGAGAAATTTAACAACTTGTTGGCCTAAACAGGGCTTTATATCTTTTTAATCTTTTTTATTTTCCTTGTATATGTTTGAGGAGGGAGAAGTTATTAACTGTGAATTAGAGCTTTCACACCACATCTGCCTTTAAACTACAAGCCCAAGGTTAAATGTTCAAAAGTTACAGTTGGTCTCTCTGCTTACTGTCTGTTGAGAGCTGTACTGGTGACTGTCCTGAGAAATCCCTATTATTATTCTTACTACCTTATTATTGATCCCTATTATAATTCTTACTACCTATTAAGACACTCAGTGTGGCTGTTTCCCCCCTCTCTAAAACCTTTGGCTGTCAGCAGTTTCAAGTGGCTCTGTAAATGCAGTGTGCACATTCAAAAAGCATAAATGTGCTGCGTGATTTTCATTTTGCTTCACTCTAAGTAGAGTTTCACTATAGTGAAGTTTACTATGGCCAGTTTTCATGGTATTTGATTGGATTTGCAGTTCTGCCACTCACCAAGGTTTTCTTTTAGGGAGAGTTAGAGAATAGAAGGAATAGCTTGACAAACGCTAATAATGATAATAAGACAAATTTGTCTTCAGGAACTCTGGAGTTTTCAGCAACTTTAGAAGAGAAATTTTGTTTCAGTCTTGCAGTGCAGAATATTTCCCATGTTTGTAGCAGAGTCTGAATCTGCATCCAGACGTGTTCCAGAAAAAATATAAACACATAACGTTATACCATGAGAATTCATAACCCTAAAGCATAATTGTTTTTATAAAATACAGTCATTTAAATTAGAGTTACTGCATAAAGTTAACAAGGGGAAGACAATATGTCTTTTTTAAAAAAAAATAAGTGAAGTCGTGTGTAGTGAACCGTTTAAATTTTTTGGCTCTAGCTTGTATCATTCTGTAGTTTTCAGCTGGCCTTCTAGTGATCACTATGAATTAATGGGATATGACTGTGTCATGTGAGCTTTCCAAAAAAATGATGGAATTATATTAAATTTATTTTACTATGAATTCCATCTATGTTCTCCCAGAAAAATTCCTGGACACAAATAATTTTAAAAACAACAAAACTGGCTTGTCTTTCAGGCTGAAGTTTAAAATTATTTTCCAAACACTTAAAATCATAATTAAACACTGGGTTTTCTTTCATCCTAATATAAGAAGCCAAGATAATGCATACTTTGCATTAAAATTTTGGCAGCTTTTCTACAGTTATTTTTTAGTAAAAAATCAAATTTTTATGGAAAGTGATATACATTAAAGTTGATTTATGTTTCTTAGCTTGAATGTTTAAGATGATTTGAAGCAAAACAATGTATCCAATATCCGAAAGTGATTCTGCATTAAGACCTGGCTTGTAAATAGAGTACATATTTAATTTGGATTTTTTAACGCTATTTTTTTAAAAAAGGAAAGAAGTGTTCTCTGTTGGAAGGAACTGCAGCTATATAAAGCAATAAACAGAGAAGATCCTACAGCAACGCAAACATACTGTTGACTCTTAAGGCAACAGAATTAGGGTCAAATTATACAAAGTAAAACCGGAGGATTTTAAGCATATAAAGGAAAAGCTTATATCCTGAATATAGTGTGATGTTAGAGAGTGTTTGGACATGACACAGCTTTAGGAACTGTGAGACGTGCATGAACATTGTGAACATCTAAAAAAATACATCCAGTTAATTTAAAAGATTGAATTACATACTGCTGAATAGAATGCACGGATAATAAAATATTTCTTTTTGCAAGTGCCTTGTTTATAGGTCTAATGTGAAGAATGCAGATTTTTGGTTTTAATCACAGAATTATTTTATTCTGACAATTGAACAGCAAGTAGCTGTGAAACTTTCAAGGGTTATTTTAAAGTACATAGTTACTAAATAGATTTAAAATTTGTTGTCATGAATGCTCTTATCATTACTTACAGGAAACATAAATTCTAGGGGAAAAGAAAAGCTGGGGCATGCTGAGTAATAACTAAAATAACATGGCAGAATAAGTGTTAATTTCAAATCCTTTACATGATGAAAAAAAAAAGAAAAAACTGAAGGTAAACTGCTGTTTAACAGCTTCCCACTGTTATATAAACTTTCAAACAACCATGAAATGTAGGTCTCTGGACATCACTTAAAAGAACCACAAATAAACAGAGGGTCGTACCAGACTTCTGTTCCCTAATGTGTAACTAAAAGGTTTAGCAAAGAACAGAAAGTATCTAAAACTCCTTTTTGTTTATCTACTGCCTTGTGTACCATAAACACAAATAAGCAAAGCGGGGCTGTGGTGGGGAGGTAGGATGCTGGCTGCCTGTGAATAAGGCTCGGAGGAGGTAAAGAGCCTGTTAATGTCTCTGGAGGGTCATCTTACCTTTGTACATGCAGCAGCCGGGGACATTTATGTAGCAGAGAATCACCTACTTAAAAAATAAGGATGCAGCACTTAACACTCCTGTGCCAGAACATCTCTGGGGACTTGTATATCTTTCATGGAAATTTGCTGAAGTGTAACAGTTTAGCAATTACTAGGGATTTAGTATAATGGTGTCCTTTTAACAGAGTAAAACACAAGCAGGGCTATTACACCTAATGCACCTTCAGACTGCAAGACTGTTTCCTCTAAGAACTTACTGTGATCAGGACTGATCCTAAATCATACAGAATTCCTCTGAAATTGAGGATGGCCCCGTACAAGCTGGAATTTCCTCCTGAGAGGAAGCTTCTGTACCTGTGCTGTTATTGGTGCTGCATGGGCCTACCCTGGGAAGCGGGTCCATGCCTGGGGAGAAACCTAGCTCTTGATGATGGCACAAACCTGCTACCGAAAAAAAATCATCAGCAGCTCTTAATTACACTGGTGTAAACTAAGAATTCTGCAAGTTATCCAGAAGTATACACAGGCGGAAGGATTTTTTGCTCTGAAGATAGCACTTGCAATGCTTTTATCCCTTGACACCGAAACAATAAAAATAAAGCAATATAAATAAAACCTGCAAAGGTAATTTTCTTTGGGTCTTACTCCAAAAGTACCCTACCTTCCCTCCTTTCCTCTCTCTCCCTCCTTCCAAACCAAAACCCTTTTTTGGGGGGATTTCCTTCTTCCTTTTGATTTAGCAAAGAAAGAAAGTTTTTAGGCACCATGGTGATAAGCAGCAGCATAAATCCAATAGCCCACTGAACATAACATGTTTAGGAGAAAAGTGGGGCCTCTAGTTCAGACACAGTAATTAATATCTATTGGAGTATAGGCTTCTTTGACGTATTCATTATGTGAAATCAAGTACTTACATGTGCAGCAATCAAGTTGATATATATGTGCGTAATATTTATTTATTTGTGTAATGTGTATGTGATAAATTACCAGTATGTGGACATCTTTTAAAACCTGTTACTAATCTCAGTGTTGGTCATGTAACCTAAGAAGGAATGAAGACGTAAGCTGTTAGCGATGATGGTTATACAATACCACAGCAAGAGCAGAACATAATGCGAATGTCATTACAGCACAGGGCAGCACGCAAGCATTTTGACTGCTTGTAGATTTCATTCAGATGATAAAACAAGGTGTGTGTGTGTGTAGCAAGGATCCTTTTGCTCATTTTGTTCCCGTTTACAGGAATATTTCATGGCAGGAATTCACTGGTGGCATTTCTAGGGTAACGTGGTAGGCAGGAGACTATGTAAAGGGTTACAAGCTGTAGAATGAAGTCAATAGCATGTGAGTTACCCGATAATAATGCAAATTGCAGAAGGAATATGTACATGAACAGAAAGGAAAAAATATATTCCCCATCTGGGCAGTTATTGAACATTTTGGACTGAGGAACACGCAAAATGGGGTGGAGCAGAGATTTTCCTGGCTTGCCTTCCACATCAATCAGTTTGTTGAGAATTGTGCACAGCAAACACAGTTGTGCCACTCTGAAAAAGACAATGGATCAGAGAAACAGCAACAACATTTTTCCAAAATGACTGGTGGTTCTGGGGTCTCATTGGACATACTTTGAAGCTGTCACACTTTCAGGAAGCGTTGAAGCCCTATTCTCCGAAACTCAGGCCCTCTCAGTCAACTGAGGGCAAAACACATTGTGTTAGGAAGGCTCCGAGTGAGAGACATGAAAATCCTCATCCAAGATAATTACATTCAGGGGATTTCTGCCACTGGAGTAAACAACTCTGGGAATTCAAATTCACTGTTCTTATTATTGATGTAAGTGATTTTCAACCAAAATGAAGAAATAGCACATTATTTTGAAACAGGAAAAAAAATAATTAAATTATAGATACGCTCTACAATGAAAAGCATTTCAGGGAATGTGCTGAGCCTCCATCTTTGCCGTAAGAAGTAGTAACGCACAAAGTCACTTTTTAAAGTCATACACATATTTTTCACATAACAAATACAGCTTTGACAATATTGGGATTTTGTCACTGAAATGTCTTTGTGTTGACTGTTGAATAGGATGTCAAAGGCTCAGGGCCCAAAATGGTGCTTTTCATTAGTAAAATGCCCTACAAAGGTTTTTGTGGGCTCTCAAGACTATAATGGACTTTCACTTTCTTGAAATTCAAGCTATTTTTCTGATTTTTTTAAAAAAGAACCGGCATAAGAACATTAATTTGTCATACAGAAGGAGACCTTATTAGCCCAGGACTAGCAGTAGAAGCTGTCAAACTTTCAGTTGAAGATTTTTTCAATGATAAATAACTTCCATAAGCATTTTTTAATTGTTCAAAGAGAAGCCAGGAAATAAAAAAAGTGTTTTTATGTATCAAAGTTTTTTTTAAAAAAATAGAAACACTGAATTGTCTGCTTTTTTCTTTCTTTCTTTTTTTTTGAAACTGAAAACAGTTGAAACCCAGTTTTATGCTCAATTGGAAAACTGGGAAAAAGGGAGAAATAGCTTCTGTTTCAAAAATGACATCAATACATTTAATTATTACTGGAAGCTAAAGGCTTTGAGTACTGACATATTTTTCTCTTTCTTTTCCTTTCTTTCTTTTTATATATATATTTTTTTGTATGTGCTTTTACAAGGCTGTGAATTGTGATCAATCTACCAACCTATCACCAGGACTGAGTTACATTTCATACTGTGCTGCAAGACTAATTAATTTAATAGCCTTATATAAGTGCAGAGTAGCTGTGGCGTATTGAACCTCCTCACACATGGTGGTTTTGAAACTCCAAACTGAATCCCAAAGTTTTCAGATTCATATTCTGGGCAAGCCTGACAAAGAGCCAGCTCTGGCTGCTGTGCACTGTACACACTTAGCTATGCCAGACATTATTTGCATTAGTTGAGCACAAGATGGATAAGCACACATGTTCTTTCCACACCCATCCTTTCAAACACGTGTGCAAGAATGCCTCACTCCTAAGAAATTCCTTTCTCAAATATCTTCCTTTATGGATGTCCTAAATAGACTTGCCAGCTTACTCTCTTCTCCTCATGGTCCAGACACCTTCAATTCTTCTCTGAGTTTTGAGAGTGATTGGACTAGAACAACAGCTCCTGTGATCTCTAATATCCCTGCAGTTGTTTGATGCCCCAGAATGCAAAGGAGCTTAAAATAGTAGATTAACTTGTGAAAGGTTCTTCCTCATCAACTTAGAGGAGCCATTAGAAAGACAGAGGTATGAAGGAATTGAGCCCTGAGTATACTTTTATCTTCCTATTCCTATGCAAGCAATGAAAAGATCATCATATTGGAAGAAGAAGAATAAAGTTCTTTACTCAGGGAAGGAGTGAAATTCCTCTTTCCATGCACCAATGTACACATGCACATCTGACCTAATTTTTTGCAACACAAACACAGATTTTCTCCTTGTTCTGATATACATTTCTACAACAGCAGAGCTTTTGCACATATTCTGTTCTGTATTTTCTAACTTGACTGTTGGCTTCCTGCCCATGGCTGATGTATTTTTGGGCTGAGCCCTTTTTTTTTCTCTGATTTGCATAGCATGAGTGTTTAATTGGCTAGAAACTTTGGCCTTCTTTTTTCCACATCCCTGAAAGTGATGAAGCAAAGAGCAAGTTCATAAAGCAAAGACAAAAACAGAGCTTCCAGACCAGGACGGTAGATTTCTTTACCCACTGTGCATATGCTTTTCTTGAAGCTCAAGAACTATTCAAGAGTTGGATTGTGAAGGTATCCTAATCCAGCTTGGAAGGAATTCTAATTTCTCTTAAAGCTAAATTAATTCCTAGCACTGTCACGGGGAGACCACTGTCACCTGAAGCAGTGGGATTTCATTACCCAGGTTATCTCAGCTGCATTACTCAACGGCTTTAAAATTTCGACATTTGGGAGAAACTATTGTAAGTTTTTAATGAGAGCAGACACTTACCACCCCCAAGTAGCTAAATAGGCTAAAAATAACCCTTGTTTTGGTATTCCGAGGTTCCCTGAGGTTAGTGATATGTTTAATTTGCTGTCTGTTTGAATACAGGAACTCCCTTGACAGGTTTTTGACAGTGGAGAGTTTTGTTAACAGGAAGGTTCAAGTGAAGTAACATACCCACTCAGTTCACTTCTTTAGCTGTCCTCAACAGTACATTGCTCCTGTTTTGTTAATAAAATGAGGATTGACAAAGATTCCAAAGATTTGACAGGTTCTCTGTTGTTCTTTATTTTCAAAATAGAATCTTTCCCCACCATTTTTTTTCTAGTAATGTGTTTTTCCTAAAAAAAAAAAAAAAAGGAAGAAAAAACAAAACAAGAATTGAAGAACACTCTACAGTGCTTACTGTGGTGTAGTTTTATTTTTGAGGTTCTCCACTTGAATTCTCTTACATTCCTTCCTTACTGATTATGGCCATATGCCCTTTCCTTAATAAAGTGTTCCAAACCCCAGGATGAACTATAATGGGCTGAGTGTGGTTGAGTTTATGGCAGAATACAGGCCTTCCTTTATTGTTCTGTGTAAGGAGTTGTAGTGGCAGTAGCCACACTGCTGAATGAAGATGTAATCAGCTGAGACCAGCAGCTTCTGGGAGGTAAGTGTAGCCAGTTTGCATATCATGTTTGATCTAGTAGGTTTAAAGTTGAGCAGTCTAGAGGAACATGAGGAAGGAAAACTGCTTGGGTATTAAACTTGCTTCCCTTGAATGAAATGTATCCTATGATGCTATGATTTTCTATATGGAAAATCCATACCCCAAACATTCTCTTCTCTTTTCTGCCTGCGGTCCTCCAGATCCACATTTGCTACAAATAGTCCATCTGAATAACTTTGTGGGTTAGTTAAAACATCCCTGTTTCCTTTGGCAAAAGCAACGCTCACTTCTTCAGTGGAATAAGGTTTCATGTGAGTGCCCTCAGCATTGGTCTACAGCTACAGTTGCTCTTAGGGGAGACTGCACAACAGAAAAGGTGGGTCGAGAGCAGCCCTCAAAGACATGCTAACCTGAGAGGAAAAATGAAGAAGTGCTCTTACTCTTTGGGAAATGGCTAGAGGGAGAACCACTTTTATTAGTCCTTGTTCTGTCTTAGGGATGCTCTGGAAATACTTGCTGCCCTTGTTGTTGCTGATGAGATAGGCAGAGGAGCCCGGCATGGGCATATGGCATCTCTACCCAAAGAAGAATTAGCACAGAACAGGGAAGACTTGGAAAGCAAGGCACCAGTAGTCCCTGAACTGAAAGCAAGGTTTAACAGTCTGACAAATGCTATCATGGTTTTGCTGCTTGCTTTCCACAGCACTGTCCTATGCAGTGGGCATGCACTCGCAGGGGTTTCTGCACTCTGATCTGTTACTCAGGCAGCGTGTGCCCCAGAGTGAGGGTGTTGCGATCTGCACATGGTTTGGAAACTCCTGGAAGTATCTTGAGTTGGGACAAGGTACCTACATAATTAGGCAGCATTGAAACATATTTGTGAAGAAGCCATATGATGACTACAGGTTAACTATTGTTTACAGTCAGGAATATATGCACAAGGTCTTAGTATTCCCAGTGTTACCATTATCCCCTAGTCAGCTACAAAATCTGAAGATTTAAGTGTGGGGAAAATCCCTTCTGGACATTTCTGTTGCTCTTCTCTTTCATGGATTCCCTTTCACCTGGAAGGATCTCTGGGATGAAGCACGCAGCACTACAGCGTTCCTGGGCTAAGGTGTCTTAGTCATATAGGTGAGGTCTGTACTCACAAACAGTGCCAGTGCCTGCTCCCTGACCATAGAGCCAGCTGGCATGGTCTTGACATTTACATATTGTTAACCTTTCTGTATTTCCAAAACGGGGACTATTTCAAATAGTGATTTGAACAAAACCACGCTAGGGGCCATTCTTACAATTTAGCCATGTAAATGACGGAGTTTCATTTCAGTGCCCAGAATATTCCCTGGCACTGATTAATTTATTAGTATAGGTATAGTCATAGAAAGGGACTATTGTGTCCATAACGGGCAATATGATTCCTTCTTGCTTGCAAGCCAGAACTTATTTTTGGCAGCCAAATTACTGCACAAACTCATGTCTGTTCTGTTCCTGTGTATTAAAATCACATTTGAGATAAAGATTAAAACAAGAGGGCAAATTAACAGGCTGTTTATCCATCTTCAATGTTCACATATTCTGGGTAAGAAATTAGAGGCTGCCTGTTCCATTATTTGCAGTTTGATTTATGTTCTGAAGTTTAGTTGATCTGCACTACTTCATTTTTCATTTTAAAATAGACCCAAGGACCCTGACCCTCTTAAAAAGAAAGAGCATTAGCTTTGTGGTATTGCTGTACAAAAAGTAAACAGCCAGTTTTATGAGGAAAATGTCTTCGGGATGCATAACTCTCGCATGCCAAAGCCTGAATGTGGGATACAGTGTGTGACAAAGACACAAAATGAGGGACACGCAAAAACTATTCATCCAGTAAATTTAAAATGTGATGGAACCCAGTCCCATAGTATAAATAAGCCTTGCTGTAACCTCAAAATTATGATTATTTATTTCTGATCTAAATGATTGTCAACAATAAAAGAGTGGTACAGCCACATTTGTGAGGAATGCAGGAATCTGAGTCTAAAACTGGATGTTTATATGTTATATACCTATTTAGTTCTTGTTATTGTACATTAAAGTCTTGGTTTATAAATGGCAATGGATTCTTTTACTTACTTCTTATATCACATATTGTGGACTGACTCCTCATTAATATAAGCTGGGTATCAACCTGAAACCAACCTGCCAAAGTGCAAATGAGGTACATGTGGGACTATTCTGATTTCCACCAGCCAGGAGTTTGGGCTTACCCTTTTTTCTTCTTTCATTTTTTTTTTTTTTTCTGTTTTTCCTTTTTTTTTTTTTTTTTTTTTTTTAACACAAGAAAGTATTTTTAATTCTCAGCATCCAGATGCAAATAAAAACTGATAAACAAAATATTACCTTATGCAAAGCTTATTTAACAGTGTTATTCAGTGTCATGAATACTGCTGTACTTAGTTGCTTGGCTAAAGCAAGCCAATCAAATGGAATACTGTTTATGTGTCTGAAACCTTGCTGTAAATTGAAACTTGTAAGAAAGTGCTAATGCAGCTTCTGCTGTGAGATAAGAGTGAAAGTGTGGTTAGTCATATAGCTACCATGCAATTTCTGTTGCTTTCTTTACTATGTATATGGTTTAAAAATCCCTTAGTCATGATAGTAATGACCTGTTTCTAATCCAGACGGATTTTATAGTTGAGTAACACCTTTGACTTCAGTGAAATAATTCCTGGATTAATCCGATGCAAATGAGAGGACAATCATGCCCCAAATGCTGCAGTTCTAATGAAACCCTTCTCCCTGATCCTGTCTCTGACCTCCCATACTTTATCTTCCAAAGATCAGCTTTGTGGTGTTAATTATAGGGTAAGTAAGCAGTTACTTCCTAGAGCAAATCAGCAAAAGTCCAGGTTTGCTCTAGAGGTCCCAAAGATCAGAGCTCTGTGTTTCTTCAGGTTTCAATTTACCAGGCTCAAAACACTTAAAAGCACACGGAGGAGAAGCTGGGGAGTGATCGGTTTACAAGTGACCTGGGAGTTCACAGTCTCCATCCCATGAAATTACAGCCCATATAATAGGTCTTGTGCAGACAAAACCGCAACAAATTAACTCTAGCATCTTTGTTTGGAGGAGAAAAACACCTCTGCTTTATCAGCAATTCCCAGGTTGTCCTTCACTGTAGTGCCAACCTCTTTTTTTCCAGGAGGAATTTTTTGGACATGACACATACTTTGCTATTCCGCCAAGCAGGCGTATGACATTTAACAGTAGTACAACTAGGTTTGAGTCAAAACTAATACTCCAGCCCTACAAACACTAACGTGTACCAAGGACTTCTCTCACGTGTAGTTACACTGAATCTCATCACTCTCTGGCATGTGTAGTTACACTGAATCTCATCACTCTCTGGCTGTTACCACTCAACTGAGCTCCTATCAAGTTTTCAGGGCCACAAAATTATTTTGTGACTGGTATGAAATTAATGACATGTAGAAGTGTTTGAAAGACTTAGTATATAATGAGCAGTGTATTTTGTCATCACATGTCATCCAGTGTGCTTGATGCCATCTTATAGGTGGGTCTGGGAATGTATATGTGTCTCTATTCTGTTGACCCCTACCAAAACCATGAGCACAATGAGTGACCATATCTAGAGGAAATGAACAAAGACAGCTCAGAAGCATTGGCCTGTAACAAGAAAAATGTGCTTAAAAAGAAGTCAGCTGCAAAAGTGGTAAAATTTTTGTTAAGATGTTTTGAGAAAATATTTTCTCAAGTCTTGTTCATTTTTTCTACCCCTCTGTCAAAGGTCATTTTTTTTTGCAGATGTCAAGACTGAAAAAGCTTCAGAGATTTCATGAAATCTGCCCCCTTTGCAAAACTGGGTAATTTTAATTCTGAGGTTTGAAAATTTACTGTTCATTCCAGCACTGAGTCCCATCAGCCCTTTTAAAAAAACTTGTATTTGCAGCTAGGGTGTACTGCAGCAATCCTGAAGTTAGACTGCAAGCCCAGATTCAAGGTGGTAAAATTAATCCGTCCAAGAATACATTCAGTGGTGTATATAATCTGCAGCAAAGAATTTAAACAAAGACCCTGGAGATGGAAGCACATTGCCTTCTCTGAGATTAGCAGTTGTTTCTAGGCCCTCACCTACTTGTACAATTTCCTTGGCAGAGTTCCAGAGGATAACTTCTCTCCATATAAAAATACCATATAAATAACATTAGGAATATGTTTTGGTGGGGTTCTGTGCTTAGGATGAAATGTTGCCTGATCCTTCTGTGTATATGGGGAATAAAAAAGAAACTAGCTTCTATTTAGAAAATCATTAGGGCCCAAAAGGAACAGAGGGGTAAAAGTGTTGCTGCATTTATGTTCTCTGGAGATACACTGGTCTGTAAAAGCAGGGAAGTGAGCAGAAGGCAGAGATACACAAAGGAGAAATAAGCTACCCTTTATATGCAGGCACCGAGAACCAGAAATATTTAGGAAATACTGACCACTACCATGTACCTACAGAGCAGTGCACGTACTTAGCTCAAACCAATCAATTATTACAATTGTATGATATTTTTGCACTCTAGACATTTGAGCAAAGTAGTTGGACAGTGACTTATGTAGTTTTTTGTGACTTCTCAGTATCTGCATATATGGAGACTGAAGAATATGCGGGCTCACAAAAGTCCAAAAGTCACTGAAGAGTGCTTAAGATATACATGGGGGTATTTAAAGATACTCGTGCTCCATGTTGGGAGATGTTTAGAGCCAGGGTAGGAGAGTAAAACCCAAACAGGGTATCTCTAATGTGACAGTCATGCAGTTCCTGAGCTAATTAGAGATAGGGCATGGATGGCAGAGTTCACTTTTGGGCAGAGGGGAAGAATGGAGCAAGATTGCTTGGGAAATGGAAAAGCAGTCAGTCCAGCAGATGACACACATGCTTAGATGGATAAAAATGAAAGAAAGTCAGAAAACTTTACTTATGACAGGATTAGAATAACTGTAGACTCCATGATGGAACAACACAAGGAGATGATCCTATCGACTAGTTGCTACAGTGTGAGGGCCTTAGCTGGCAAGCAGTAGCGAATAGCCCTCCCACCTGATGGGCACAACACTGCAGACCTCCCTCATGCTCCTTGGTGCCTCAAGAGGCCATTTCTCTAAACAGCTTACTAGTGCCCAGCTGCCCGGATATGTTTAGTAGTTTCTCAGACTGCCCTTACGCATTTCAGCCTGCAAAACAGAGCTGAGCATCACATGCTGTCTCACCTTGGACCTTAGCAGCCCCAAGGACTTAAAAACCTGCCATCAAGAGAATTGCAGCCCTGTTTAGGGCTGTAAATTTTTGCACTGTTGGTAAGTTAGAGTTCAGATCCAGCATGCTGACCTGAGCTTGACATGCAATATAAATGTATCCTATGATGGGTTTATTACATCCTGAGGTCTGCTGTTGTTGTGGATCCAGACTGCAGACTTTTTAGCTCTATCCTAAGGTTTCATTTTTACCAGCAAGTTAAACAGGGCACAGGCACAGACACTGAAACTCCATTATCTGTAGTGTTCAATGGTGCCTTGCCTGATTTTGACTCAAGATAACTAACACTCTCCCTGATGATTCCCAGGTGTGGTTTGGGGATGATGTGTGGGATGAAGATATTCCCAATGTTGTGTCTGAATGTGGCCACCTTATATTGGAGGTGATGAGAGTTCAATACTATGGAGATAACCATATCATACTACACCAGCTTCAGGGTCACAACATCATTTGTTTTACTAGTATAGATGCAGGCTCTGAGGGGAACCCAGGAGCTACCATTCTTACTTAGCCTAGACCTCCAGCAGGTGGAGAGGCTGACTTGTCATTTGGAAGAAGATTGAAAGCCTCTCTGTGGATGGGGTGCAAAGAGTGCTTCCGTACACACGTTCCCTAAGGCAAACCCTGCACTGAAAATGTACAGAACAGCAATATGAGGATGGTTGCATGGAAAAGTCTACACTGAGTTACTGTGTAGTAGGTGTTCAAGACAAATTCTCTGGGGCATCCCAAAAGCTGAATGCAAGTGTGGGTGTGCACTAAATGCTGTTTCCTAATAAGTTGCACAACACATGTTCTTGATGGAACACTTTTCCTTGTAAAATCCTGAAAAGGCTGAACTGTGGTCTGTGCTTCAGCAAGGAAATACACCAAGGAGCATGAAGAGGAGCGAATGAAGGTGAATAAGTACATCATAATCTATCTTTAAATATCATATTTCTGCCTAATATGGCCTGCAGTTATAATCACAGCTTTGAATCCTCCAGATGTTATTGCTAAAAACTCACCTCTCTCAAATGATTAAAACTGGTGTTGCCTAAATTATCCTTTTAGCATCTCACTCCTGTCACAGCAGTGTACAGAACAGAAAGGGACATCCTGGATCATTTAGTCCAACCCTGGGAAACTGCACTGTGAAGTCCTTGTTACGAAACTGCAAGAGCCTTCTTAACAGGAGGCAGGTTTCAGTCTTCATCCCTGTCAGTATTGTACCGTTTCAAATCTTTGTTCTTTTGTTGGTTCCAAAATTCCCACTTTTAGACTGCATTTATTCCCAGCAAGTTTCCACCCATTCGATTCCATCACCCTAGCTGTTCTGTTTGCTTCTAATGTCCCTAAATCGTTTGCAATTCATAGACATATGCCTTCACAACAGCATCAGTTCCACATGCTCTTTGAAGTTTTTCAGCTGCCTCCCGTTCTCTGAACCCAAAATAAAGTTCCGGTGCATACATTCAAGATGCTTTCTCAGTTACCTCCTCTTTACTTATCTACAGTACTTTGTTTCATACAGTTAACTAGTACACTCAATGAATACCACTGTCCCTTCTCTCAGCTGAGTCTTATATCTTTATGTGCCACTGGCCCTAATAAGAAGCAAGAACAGATACCTGAAGCCATGAGTTTGCTTCTCAGATGAATAATTAAAACCTCTCAGAAGAGACATGCACCTCTGTGTGTTAGAAACCAGTCCAGAAAGAAGTCACTCAAGAGAACACAGCGCAGCCTGTCCTTTCAAAAATGTTGGGAGTAAAAGAACAAAAATAATCTCTGCCTTCTTCAGATAAATTATTATAATCAGAAAACAAGAAAGAGAATAAAGTCTGCTACTGGTGCAGTTCCTTCTCTAACACCTCTGATTCTGTGCAAGAACTTTTCTCTTAACCAGCACAAATCTTCTCAACTCTAAATATGTGCATAGGCTGAGAAAAAGAAAAGGAATGTATTGACACTTCAAAAGAAGCCCACTTTTTTCAAAATACTACCATGGCTTCAGTTTTCATAGTTTTTAACAGATCACTGCTATAATTATTTATGCAATGAGTTTACAGAGTTTTCTAGCTGCTTTGGTGCTTTTTCTCAATCTGAGAATCTGTAATCATGACATTCTTTGTCATAGTTTTTCTTTAAAATGTATGAATATTCTCATTTTGCTGCAGAAAATATTCTTAGATAGTTTTATTTTGACATGCAAATATTATAAATAAAAAAAGTTTCAGTGCAACTGTCAGATACTTACTAAAAATACTCATTCAGGTTGCACATATTTTGAGCACTGAAAACATGGGATATGAGACTGAGTCAGGAAAGAACATTTTAATTGTAAACTAGTTGTATAGAAATTTTTAAACAATAGTAATGAGACCCAGGATACAGACATCTTGAATTCTGCAAACCCTATTAAACAAAGTACAGCCAGACGCAACAGTTAAAAATACGTAATCACACAAGTTCCCCATTTGCCCTCTTTTATTTGCTCTGTGTTTTCAATTTGTAATGACAATTTCTATCAGAACAATAAACCAAGAGGATCATCTTTCTTTTGCCAGCTGTGACCCAAATGACTAGATTTGACTGTCCCATGAACGGAAACTGACAAATGAGACTTCAAAAGACTTCCCATTGCCAAGTTTAACAAAATTCTGCTATCTTTTAACCAAATATTTATGTATTACATGACTGTGTTTTATTATATTTATGTATTACATGGCTGTGTTCTATTAAATTTAAGTCTCCTCTGATCAGTGATACTCTCTTTCAGTGTCATTTGTAATATTTGGTTTCAATTAATATACATGGAACTGAAAGAAATGCACAAAACTTTGTTTATTTTCTAACAGTTGATGGTAACTGCTTAAATCATTGCACATGGCATGCTCCCCATCCCCTGTTTACTGTACAAAGCAGCTGGCAGGCCGCACCTGTCAGCCTAGGAGAGAATCTCATAAAGCTGCCAGGAAAACAGTGTAGCTGAATACACATCTGCTAATAAATTCTTTTCATCATATCCTAATCAAACAGCATATGTAGTTTATGGCCCTGCTAATAAAGGCCTTGAAATATTTGCTTGTGAACTTGATTTTATCAATACCAACCTGTATGACCAGTTTTTATTTACTCCTCTGCTCTGTGAAAAGGTGTGTGGTGAAGCAGCAGAAAGACAGGAAAAGGAAAATTAAAATTGCTCCTCAAGGTGGACAAAAATTAACACCATTCTTTTATTAATCTTCTTTGTCCATTAATGAGACCGCTCCACTCCTTGGCAGTTATTCTGTTCCTGACTCCAGCCATGGTGTGCAGATACTTCCAGAAGTTCAGATGGGCAGTTTTCTAATAGCATCTACTGTAACATACAGGGTGTGATTCACACCCTGAGTTTCAAGGTGGTCGTGTCCAACTGTCTGCTTGGGTGACTAAAGCTTAAAATATCAGGCAAATAATGATGGAGGGTGCTTTTTAGCTAGGGTGTAAGAACAAGGATGGTACTGGATTGAAGGCTTGACGTTAAATAACATAATGTCTCTTCACAGGAATATCCACTGATAGTAATCGAGAGTGCTACAACTAAAATAATGATATCTGAAGTTGAAATTAGGATTTGTGAGACAGACTTTCCTGGAGTAGTTCTCCTCCAGGATAACTGTTCTTCTGACTGATCTTCCTTCTGGACCAATGCTCTTTCCTCTACATAAGACAGTGTTGTTTTAATGTGTCAGCACAGTTTGTTACTCTTCCTCCTTGATGTTTTAGTGGGGTATATAGCACAAATATAGTGCATAGGCAGAACAGCTCTCTGTGGAGTTGCTGACCCCACTGCATTTACTTCTGGAGTCCTACAGCCCTCAGTAGCTGGACAAAAACTAGTGCTTCCTTTCCCTTTCCAGTTCTCTAGCAAGAGTCCAGCACAGTTTGTTCTTTGCTCTGGTTACATCATGCTACATCTCAGCAAAGTGTTTCACCATAAGGTAATATCTTTCACACTGATCTGGCAAAATTTCACCGTTAACATAACTCTGTGCCTTTTTAGGTTTTCTAAAGATGTGTATTACCATTTTGTAGCCAACTCTTGCATTTTTGTGTCATTAACTACAGGCACATGTTAGTTTTATCCTTACTGTTTCCCTGTTGAACTACTATTCCATTCACAGAATCACAGAGTCACAGAATTATTGAGGCTGGAATAGACCTCCAAGATTATCAAGTCCAGCCTATGACTCAACACCTTGACATTGCTACATATGGGATCAGTTCTACACTTATATATTCAAATGCGACTTCCTCTTCTGTGTCTTCCTAATCTTTCTCACTTTTTAGGGACCTCCTAAGAAGTGTTGTGAGCTTTGAAGTCAGGAGCTGGATCCAAGTGCAACCTCTGCATCACTTTTTCTTAGTACTTTGATGTTTCAGGATCTGCTGCCCACAGCTCCTTTCTGCATATCCCACTCACACCTGAAGTCTATATTTGCTACATTTTCTTTGGCACCATTCAGTTATATAACATGACTATGTCAAGCCTAGCTTGATTTCTTTTCCTAGGTATCTAACACTGTCCTTCTAGCCTGTACATCTCCCTTTACTTGTGTGGAGTTTGTATCCACACGAACTACAATAAGTGGAAATTCCTCAGTATTCTTCAGGATATCCTTTACTCTTTTAGTCACACAAATCTTTTGAAAATTTTTATATATGAAAGACAATCACACAGATGATTCAGCTATGACTGTAAGTTTTATGTCACCTTCATTCAATGTCTTTTTTTTTCTTTCTTCTTTTTTTGTTTCTTTCACTTCATGCTACATTGTTATCAGCAGGAAGTTTCACTCACCTTGTCTCATTGTTTTCGTGTCTCTGGACTATAGATAAACCATAGGACTGTTATCTTCTGTGTATCTAGCTCCAAAGAGCCTAAAGAGGAAGGAAGGTAAAATAAAGTCAAGACATTGACAATGTCACATCACTTCCTCTCTGAATTAGAAAACACTGTTTTCCTGCCTTTGGAAAAAACTTTTTGTGGAGAAAAAAAATTGAGACATTTGAAGTTCATAAATGTTATTGCTACTTCAAAGGAAAAGACACCCCCAGCACACCCACCATTCCCAGTACTACATCTTGAGTGTGCATATTTTAAAGGTTATTTTCACATGAAGGTTTTTGAAATATTTTTTAAAATAAATTTATTTAATACCTTCAATATCTGGCCATTCCTTCAAAAGCTGGAGTCATTTATGTGTCTGAGCCCCTTTGCCATTACATTAAGATTGACAGAGGATGTCAGTGGAGAGTTAGTTATTGTTTTCTGTAGTCCCAGCAAATTTCCCCAGAAAATGAACCTTTATCAACAAGAATAATTCTGTTCCTCATAGTTGTATTTCATAGATCCTAAGAAATATTTTTACCTTGTCCATGACACTTATAACACTGACAACTTTTATTTTCACATTTCTTTGACCAAGGAAAATACTGTTTCCTGAGGTGATTGGCAGTACTGCAGGAGGACACATGGCTAAAGCACCTGATAGAAGAGAGCTGCCATGAATAGAAAGAGGTTAGGCTTTGGTGTGGAAACAGCTGATGTAGCCAGAGACAACTAGAAATATCCCTGAAGAAATGGAACCGCCCCATAGCTATCGCTCTTCCCCATCAGCTTTCTCCTGATATTGTTTTTTAGGCTTAGGTGGATGTTTAACATGAT
This sequence comes from Eurystomus gularis, assembly GCA_013400335.1. NCBI lineage: Eukaryota > Metazoa > Chordata > Aves > Coraciiformes > Coraciidae > Eurystomus > Eurystomus gularis. The sequence continues at coordinate 13,448 of VZZY01020320.1, read as the reverse complement.
TTCCTTGTCCTATTTGGAAAATCAAAGCTGCAGAAAAAGTGTTCAGATGACAGTTTGGAAATTAAGAGTAAATTTAGGGTGTAGGAAGTGTCCCACATACTGGCTCACAATATCTCAGATAAGTGTCCTGTTCAGGCAGGTGTATATCCCGTAATGGTCTCTCACATTCAAAGCAAGCTGTCCCTTCACCTTTTGGTAGCCAATATTAGATACACTTTGTACATCCTTAGAGGATTAACTTAACTAGCATGATAGAGTTTCCTAGCAAAGCTTGAAAACAAACTGTGAAGCCTTTGGCTGTGACCTGAACACAACCTCTAAGCAGTTTGTGACATGTAGAGCATGCTTGTGGCTGAGGAGAGCTTGAACGTATCTACTGGCAAAGACGTAGGTATTTATAGAGGAGGTGACATCTGAGAAACAATTCTGGGAATGACTTTACCTACATGGTACAGAAGGTGTCTAATGAGGCAGACAGATACTTCACCAATCTTGAATGCATGGCTCCTCTGAAAGACAGAAATGAAGCCTGTGAACTCAGTCATTGTAATGCTGGCAATTTCCAATCAGCAGCCTAAGGATTTCCAGACAGGTTATAAGCAGTCAAAAAAGAATTGAGGAAAATATTGAGGAGGAATTTTTTGGACAGAAGGAGAAGGAATAAGATTCAGCAATAATCTCTCTGAATGGGCAAAAGTTCTACTGGATAGCTATAGCTTACTTATTTTATGCATCCTCGTAGAATCATAAAATATATGCCAGATGCCTGGATGATATAGGATAAATTCTCATTTTAGTGCTACATTTTGGTGCAGAGACCATTTCTAGGCAGCAAAACATTATTAAAAAAGTACTCAATGGATATGGGATTGAAGCAGACTTTTAAAATTATTTATTCTGTCACATAAAATGGCCAGTGGCCACTATTTAGAATGTTTTTAAGTTTAATGATCAGGGGCTGTACAATGCATTAATCTCAAAACTGGGAATATAATCCCTCTTGGGTCTGTATTTGGCTGTAATACTTTAAGCAGATATCTGTAATTTTGTAATCAAAGCCAAACCAAGATGAACTCCGACCAGAGGTATTCTGAGGTTGCTGCTTCTGAAAAGAGGCTTTTTGCCATAACACTTCAGCTTGTGAAAAAAAATCAACAGATAAAAGGTAAAGATTGCCAAAGAAATGGGGTAAATATATTTACTGAGTAAATATTGTATTATTAAATGAAATGCGTCATACTTAGTTTCAGCAGATGAAGCAACTGGCAGAACTGGACAGAAACCTTTGATTTAACTGTGGATTTTTTTCACTTTTACAAGCACAGAATGTGGTTTTGTGTATGACAGACTTTTTACACAGATACAACAAGCTATTCTTTGCAGTAGTGGAAAACATGGAAAATAATCCACTTTAATCTTTAGCAATATGGGATGAAAAATGATAATATTCTAGCAGGTGAGTCTGGGAAGAACAGAAGAAGTGATCTTATCTCTCCATTTGACCCAAGGAAAGATCAAGTAGACCAAAACCATTCCTGACATGTTTGTGTAACCTGTTCTTACAACCTGTCAGCAGGAAAAACTGCACCAGTTGCCAGGCAAGCTACTCCAGGGCTGAACTCTCCTCACCATCAGAAAGTTCTTTCCACTGTCCAACCTAATTCTCCCTTCCTGCAATTTAAACATACTGTTTTTCTTCCTGTTTCCAGGGTATCTGGAGGATGGACTATTCTGTTCCTCTTTGCAGCAATCTTTTAATTGCTTCATGCCACAGTCCTACTCCCCAGCATGTCCACACCATGTACTGAGTCACCTTCACGATCCATTTTGTAGCTGAGCAATTAGGTGTCTCCTCAAACAACCTGTGGTGCATTTTTTTAGATAGTCCAAGGACTGATCCAGTGAATCAGTCAAGCATCCAACTTCTCTTCCTATCCATTAAACCTGGTTCTTCAACTTATACTCACCTCACTGGGCCTTGTGCCCTTCTTTGTCCTCCCACCATGTCCTTCTGCCCATAGTCTATACCCATATTGCCATTGGGTAGAAAAATATAAATGTGATAGGTGGTAAAGCAGCTAGTCTTCATATATAAGGCAAGCTGAAAAAGTATTTTCTTACAAAGAATACTAAAATTTTCAGGCCTAAAGATAGGCCACATGGGGGCAGGAGGAGATTTGGGACTTGTGGTAGTGTACCTCAAGCTCTCCTAGGCTGAGGTGAGAAAGGACATGTGAGGAAAGAAAAGGACTGTGAGAATATCCGTAGCTGCTGACAGGGATGTGGCAGGGCAGCCACAGATGTGAGCCTCAAGTGTGAAGAGTGCGACAGACTAACGGTGAAGATCATGAGAGGCCAGTGAATTCATTTGTACAGAAGTCCATGGAGTAAGTACCAAGCTAGGCTTTACTGGCTGCAGCATGGGGACACAATCAGTTCACATTACAGGGAGTGAACAAAAGCGTAAGACAATTGTTAGGAATTAGGAATGGAATAGAGAATATAAAAAAAGAGATCACGGTATGCTACTGTGTAAATTCATATAAACTAGAAAAGTTGGTGCACAGTACTGCAATCACCCAAGTGCAATAGCAGGACTGGAAAAGATTCAGACAAAGAAAGGGTATGGAAGGCCTTCTTTGTGAAGAATGACTAAAGAAATGGGGACTTTGGTCTGGGAAGACAGTGACTAGGAGAGATATAAAAAAGAGCTATAGAGCAGAGAGTGATGTTGAGGAGGCCATAAGGATTGATTGCTTAGCTGGAGCTAAAAGAAGGGAGGCACAAAACCAAGTAAGAAGGTCACTTACTTGGGGTGCAGTTAACCAGTGGAGTTCCTTGGCATAGAATGCTGTATGTGTCAAAATTCAAGAGGAGAAACAGACAAATTCAAGAAATACAAATATACTGAGCTCAAGAAGTCCCTAATTATGAGTAGTTGGAGGTGGGTGCAATTTACTAGCTGCTTACCCTGTTCTTACATTCTTATCTTGACATTTGCTTTTTGTATCTGCTTTTGGGGCTAGGTGGGCTTTTTGTTGGATGCAGTACAACCACTCCAACTTAGGAACACTATGGATGTGAGCCATTCTGGGCCAGCTAACCTTTCCAAGAAGGGGATCAGAAAGAGATCAAAAAGGCCATAAGGGCACTGACATGAGGTTCTTGCTCCAAACTTTGGTTCTTCCTACAACCCACCTAACCCTTCCGTCCTGCTGCCCTGAAGCTCACTAGCTGTGCCATCAGCAGCACACTTTGCTGCCGGCAGTTGACATGTCACGCTGCTATTTCTTCTTGCTCAGCAAAGCTGTATTTATCTGTAGGTTGTCCCATTCTTTTGACTGGCAAGTTTTTGTGGTCCCTCACCTTTTTCAGAGATATACTTAAAATTTCCCATGCCTAAAAAGAGATGTTTTCCCACATTCTCCTAAAGACAGGGGACAGGATTTCCATATCACTATTATTTCTTGCACACAGCCTAAACCTATGCTCTTAGTAGCATGGTGCAAGAGCCTGTTTTCTGGCCCTCAGAAGACACAGAGAAGCTTACACCCATATATCTAACACCTTTCCCTATGAATCAGGTTAGCCACATCCAGAGTGTTTACTGGGAATTATTCCTTGAACTGCGCTGAGCTACCACCTGGGGGAATGCTAAATGGCATAGAGCAAAGGTGTGTTAACCATTTAACCATGTGGACAATTGCGTGCCAGAGCTTGAGCCTTCTCTGTGGCAGTATAGTGGCAGTATTTTAAAGCTGGAACTGAGTTTCAGAAAATAAAAGTGTTCTTGACAATTATTTGCTAGGGAGTGCCAGATAGTTATAAGAAATCTGCAGAGATGTCCCATTATTGACAATTTGGTAAAGTAGTCACTCCAGATGAGGATTTTCTCCTTCATCATGTGTAGTCAATGGTTCACCTCTGTTCTATATAGGAACTTAGGTCACGTTCAATTGTGTGCTGTAAGGCCATCTTCTAACAAAGTAATGAATTAGCTAATGCTTGGTCCGTTCTCCGCCTCATCCTTCTTTCAGGGGAAAAATATTTGCAAAATTTTGTCTGGTCAGTAAGACTTCAGTTATGGTCTTCGATTTTGGTGTAATTATTTATGCCTTTGCTTATTTCTATAAATAATAGAAATGGCAGCAGAGAGAACTGTATTTTAAGCTTCAAGAAGATAGTATAGTGCGTGTTAGCTCATTAATTTAGTTAACCAATGAATTTTCAAGTCTCCATGTGCATTATTGTAAAATTTTACTCAGAGCAATCTTAAAATGTGATCTAAAAAAAGATATTCTTAGATTTCCTTTCCAATTATCTTGTAGTAAGGAGTTCCACAAATGTTGTGGTTTTAGGGAGAAAAGATTTCTGCTATTATTTTAATTGTATTAATCTTTTCACTGTTTTCAGTAAGGATAAATACATTTTTCATGTTACATATATCTATATTAATTATTGCACACAGTTAATGAATAATGACCAAACTGAATCCTACTCTTTTTAGATGCTCCACAAGTGCCTCTTTTAAGTCCTTAATCACTTTCATTGCTCATATAATGTTTTCATTGAAGTAATTAGTCTATCTAGAAGAAGCATTTTACATTTAAAAATATATAGGTGAAATGTGCTTTGGTATTAAAAGGTTTTTTACCAAAAAAAAAATTTCAGTAACAACCATTTAATGAGAAAGTTTGGTCCAAGCATTGTACATATTAGCTGTTCTTAAATCAATACAGAAAAGGGTTTGGATTGTAGCTTTTCCTTTCAATTTAAGTTGGTGAGCAACCAAATTACAATCAACATCAATAAAGCATACAGTCTAGAACAGTAAAAAATAATGTTGAAACAGAATAGTTCATGTCAGCTGAAACAAGGAGATAGATTCCCAGGTGGCTTGTAAAGAAAAGGAAAACAGCCATAATGAACAGTACATTGAATCCAACCTTCCAGTCCTTCCCGAGGCAAATCTTTCCCTGACTCCAAGCCATGTTGCTTGTGTAAAAAGTTGACCAGTGCGATGGTGTGGGAGATCTTGCCTATTTCCAAACACAAAAACCCCTCAAACTTCACAAGCCCTTTAACTCTGTGTGTGTTCATGTGCCTGCTCTCAGTGACTGAGGCTTGTTGTCCATTAAGAGCTTCGACTTGTTTCCCTCTTAAGTTTTCTTCTGTTGTTGGGAATATTTATTTTGCCTTGTTTTAATGCGGAGTTCAAAGAAAACAGGAAAACATCCCAAAATTCAGAATCACAGTAAGAGCTTATTTCACAGTGGATATCATTTTATTCTGTGTCCTCCCACTGGGCTAGATTGCTGGGTGGCAAAGAAAAGTTGGGCCCTTAGTGAATAAAGACATTCAACTCCTCATCTTTAATTCCCTTTAAAAAATCTCTTTCAAAACATGGGAAAAGCATATATTTTTATTATTAGATTTTAAAATATGTTTGAGCCTGAAAGAGATGGAAGATAAAATCTAAATAAATGTGTATAAACAGCTACACATTAGACACAGAAGAAATAGCATAAGCCTCTACCTCACCTAATTCTGTCAGAAATCTAGGTAGTGCCTCTCCTGCTGAACTAGATTTACTGCTCAGGAGTGTTTGTCAAAATGCCTTCCTGACACTCAGACGCAAAACCTAGGTAGGATTCGTCTGACTGAATGCATGCATGTTCAGTGGCAAACTCTACATCAGAACTAGTTATTCAAATTCCCTTAATAGCCTCTTTTTGTTCCCTTTATAGTGGCTCTTTTATAGTAGAGAGAAAAAGGTAATTTTCAGGATTAATCTCATCCTAATTCAGACTTCTAAAATGGATGAGATGAATCCAGCCCCCAAAGTGTCTGTTGGCTCTGAAGCAATCTTAGACAGGCAACCTGAGGTTCAGATGTCTACACTGTAGACAGCTGAAGTTGAAAGACTTGTATCCTACATAAAATGTTTAAGTTCAGAAGAAATAATTGGGCAATTTAATATATCGAACTGAGCAAAAATCTCTGACTAAAGAATAGCTTTTGTTTGGCTAAAGCACATCTTTCTGAAACACAGCCAATACGAGTATGAAGAAAAGGAGAATTCACTACTTTCCTTTGTAGCTGCTTTTTCTGACTAATCGCCTTCACTGCTGAAAAATGTGCTTTATTTCCAAACACAACTTCTCTGGTTTTAGCTTGTACCCCCTATTTTCTTTAGGCCTTTTTTCTTTGGTTTAAAGGTCCTTTCAGTGTTCAGCATTTTTCCTAATGAGTGTATATGCGCACATAATCAAGCTGCCCTTAAATCTACTGTAATCTAAACAGATTGAGTATTTCCAGTGCCCCACTGTAAGGCATTTTCTCCATCCTGAAATGATTTTTAAGGTCCTTTCTGCATCCTTTCCATTTTTCAACTTTTTTTTTCCCCCAAATATGGACACCAGATGTGGATGCAATATTCTGGTATCAATCTCATCAATAGTATACAGAGAGGTAAAATCATCACCCTGCTTGTATTTGTTACTCCATTTATACAATAGAAGGTTCATATATGGGTTTTTTTCAGAACTACATTAGGAACTTCTGCTCCGTTGCTTACCTCTTAAGATCCATTTTAGAGAGCTGCAGAAGTTTGGCTGTATTAAACTGCTTAGTTGAAATTTTCTCACTGGCTAAACAAGTCAGCAAATTTTGTGTATCATTATATGCTCTTCTGCCAATATTTTGGGAATATTTTACATTGGATGTGGTCATCCATCAGGCAACCCTCGAGAGCTGAAACCACACATAGAAGTGTGCCCTGTGGCTGATTACCTTTGAGAACTGTCAATCGGCTTTTAATGGTATCAGTTTATTCCTTTATCATCTTTTTCATTATTTGGGCTGGGATTGATGTCTAGCAACTTCACAGAATCACAGAATGTTAGGGTTGGAAGGGACCTCAGGGATCATCTAGTCCAGCCCCCCTGCCAGAGCAGGATCACCTACAACAGATCGCACAGGAATGCGTCCAGGTGGCTTTTGAATGTCTCCAAAGAAGGAGATGCCACAACTCCCCTGGGCAGCCTGTTCCAGTGCTCTATAACCCTCACCATGAAAAAGTTTTTTCTAATATTTTTATGGAATCTCCTATGTTCCAACTTGTACCCGTTGCCCCTTGTCCTGTCATTGGACGTCACTGAAAAGAGCCTGGCTCCATCCTCCTGACACTCGCCCTTGACATATTTATAGACATTTATGAGGTCACCCCTCAGTCTCCTCTTCTCCAAGCTAAAGAGACCCAGCTCCTTCAGCCTTTCCTCATAAGGGAGATGTTCCACTCCCTTAATCATCTTGGTGGCTCTGCACTGGACTCTCTCAAGCAGTTCCCTGTCTCTCTTGAGCTGAGGGGCCCAGAACTGGACACAATACTCCAGATGTGGCCTCACCAGGGCAGAGTAGAGGGGCAGGAGGACCTCTCTTGACCTTTTTGGATATTGGAACAGCGTTTGTACTCTTCCAGTTTTCTGGAATTTCTCCAGTGTTACAAGATTTATTCAAAAGTAAAGTTAGTGGTTAATCTTCTTCCTTGGAAAGTTGCTGAGGACTCTTGATTTTAAACTATCTGGCCTATTGGTTCAAAAATATTTAAGAGTTTTTGTCTAAAATCCTTCTTGGTGAATGAAGGACCAGAAAGATCTTAACCATCCTCATGTGAAGTGGTTAAATGATATTGGTTTTTGGCCAGTAATAAAAGGCAATATTTACTGAACATTTATCCTTTTTGTCTACCATTATTAACAGACTTAGCATCCTTATCTAATGACAAGCTTATAACACTTCCAGCATATTTTTATCATTTTAATAAATATCTAGAAAGCTCTTTCTCTTTTTCTTGAAGACAGCAATTATTCTCCCATGTTTTCAGCTTCCCATTAATAATTCTCATTCATACTGCAAACTAAATCGTCCATTTCTAGCTATTTTCATGGATTTTACATTGCTTTTATATTCCCAATTTACAAAAAATGAAGTTGAGCTTTTAGCCAAAGTTTGTTCTTTCTTGGTTGTGAAATTGTGGTGGCTTAGGTGTCTAATAAACTCTTCTAAAAGAATGACTAAGTTTCATTTAAAGTACTCTACATACATTTCACTTTCCAAGAATTTTGCTCATAACATTCCTCACCTTTTGGAAATCATGTCTCTTTAAAGCACAAACTCTGTGACTAAATGGAAATGTTCTTTGTTTATCTTCTTAGAAGAGGACAAATCATGGTTGCTTGTTCCCAGGCTGCCATCATCCTTCAGTCTAGAAAGACCATCTTTGGTCTAGGGAATAATTCATTGATATTTAATATTGAACGGCTGTATTTAACATAGCAAAGAACAAAATTGTCATAGGCATGTCATAGGCAACATCCTTAGATGAATTACTATGTATTTAATTTCTAAGGTTCTAGTGTTTTATTGTTGTTTGAACTCAACTTCTAACTAGCTGTTTTTTTGTCAACTGTACTGTAACAGACCGTGTCCGGAATAGATATTGCACAAACAACTGTTTTGTTCATTTAACCACATATATCTAGGCATATAGAATAATAACAATCCTTTATGTCTGATAAAGTGATAAGCTCTCTTAAAACCAACTAGAGCTGCAGTGAACTTTGGAAAACAAGCCCCCTAAAGCTTGTAAGTTTTATTGCCATTTTCCAGGTGGGCTCATAAGGAAAAGGGAGGCCTTAAAAGGATGGAAATAGCCAAAGCACACTCAAGGGTAATTCAGAAATTTGAAAACACAGTAGCCAATACAAATGTCATGCTATGGTGAAGATACAAGCCAGAACAACGTTCTTGAATCTCTGAAACATGAAATGTTAACTCTAAGTAGGAGCATCTTGGAGGACACATATCAAGCAGCGCAAATGCCTAAAAGATAGCGAGAATGCTAAAGAGGAAGGAAAGTGTACTGTTATTCCAAATTCAGTGCAGATTATGGATCTGCTATCAGTGGTGTAAGACATGTTATTAGAAGGCACTTTTTTGATTTATATAATGAAGCTATTTTCCCTTCCTCCTCTCCACCTGATAAGGGAGAGAGTGTCTATGAGAAATTGCAAAGAGGTTATTACAGCAAGACGTTCAGACAACCTCCTACAGCTGCTGGATGACTTGCTGGGTCCTGAGTCACGTTTCCACCTCTTCCTGAGCAGGAATTGCTGTGGATAACCAGACTTTATCCAGTGCTTAAATCTCAAACTCCAAGTGTAGTTGTCCCACGTAGGAACTGAAGTGCTGGTGTGCCCTATTGTTCTGTGTGTGCTATATCCATTGGTAGTCCAGAAAACAAACTGAAGGGTATGCCATCTTCTTTTCTGCCGAGCTGCTTGTGCAATTCTCATTTTCATAACATCTGACTGCTGTCCTCTCATTAATGTCAGGTACTTATTTCCCACTAAAGATCCCAAATCTATGGGTAAAGACTTGAGGGCACAAGTTGTTCGAGGCTACAAAAGAAATCTGTGATCGAACAGAAATTGAGTCTCCCCAGTCCTGATTTCTTATGTACAAAGGGCAGGGCACGGGACAAGTTTTGGCAAACATGGAAGTTGTCCTGCACTGATCCAATTTTGTGACTAAGCACATGGAGTTAGATCCAATGCTTCGTGGCGGTGGCAGTTCCCATATGCAAATCATTGTAAGACATTTCTGAAGAACCATGCCTACTGGATGTAGGTGCTTGGGAGTTCTGCAAACAGCCTTGCTACCTGCTCAGGAAAGGAGCAACCTGAAAAAATGGTGGTTTAGATTGGTTTAATGCTTCCAAAGAACAAGGTCCACAAAGCACAAGTTCTGATACCACCACTAGTTTCATACGTGTATACATCTCCTAAGGGAGTTCCTTACAGAGCAAGAAGAGAGAGGTCTGAAAGATTCTATAAAAATATGCAAAAAGTTAGCAGAGAAGAATCAGTTTTTAAAAGAAAGTATTAACAATATTTTTTTCTGAAAAATTTCAGTTTTCTTGTACTCTGTTTTATTATGAGATCTGGAAGAGACTGACCAGGAAAATAAGATAAACTGCAAAATCTGTTGTAGAGCTTGGGAAGGAGGGGCACAAGTAAGTCACTGGACTTTGATGTGTTTTTATGGTTCTTTCTAAGAGATTTTGTGTGTAAATAATGTAGCTGAGATCATCCAGAGTAAAGTAAACCTTTTTCTTCAGATGCCTTGATTTCCTTCAAGAGCTGTTTGTATATGCATATGTGTGTGTGTTCCTGTATATCTGAGAATAGTCAGTGAATTCAAACACTTTCAAACACATTGAAACAATACTTGAGAATCATTCTTGAGCCCCCCAGAGTGTTTGGTGCTTTACAAAACAGAGGAAATCCGTACTGCTGCTTCTAGAGCATTTTGTCATATTGTGTAAATTACAGAAAAGGAGAAATCCAGCTTCTTTAGGGCCTGGAGTAAAGAGGTACAACTTTGTTATCACCATGGGGATATATCCCATCTATATTAGATAAGGATCAGACACAAAGACACCACTTTTTAAATTGAGGGATTTTACATTTGCTGCAGTGTCTTATACTGATTGAGGTCAACTATATTAAAAGAGGAAAACCACAAATATGATATTCAGAAGAGATGCTATTGCATCTCTGATTATTGTTCCACCAATTTGATTGGGCAGGCCTGTTTCAGCACACAGCCTCAGTTTTATCGACTGCAAAATTCAGAAGGTATTTGGCATCTCTTAATGAGTGGCAAAGAGACATTGCTTCTTTGTGATCACTTCAGTCCTTAAGCCACACTGCAATGAGCCAGCACACACTTCTAGGAACACTGACAGTTCTACATGTCTCTTTCCTGGCCTCTATGGAGTATTTGACACCACTAATGGATTTGCAATAAATTATCAAGGGGTGTTTCTTATGAAATTGTTATGTTTCCCCAACCCAGCCTATCTTTAATTTGAGAGTAAATGATCATTTCCATTAATGTCAGTTGCAAGCTTCGAGGGTATACTTGTATTTTGTATTTCCATAACTGACTTTCCTGAGGCAGCTTCCAAACGAATGCACTCTATGCTTGTTTGCAATGGGACTACGTGCTTGCAGAGATTAATGTCAATTAGGTCTGTTGATCTGAGGTTAGACCACAATTCTTTCACAAATGGAAATATTCTTGGTCATCTCTCCCCATCCACAGAGGGCACTTGTTTGAAGAAGGATTTGCTGGGTGAGTAGAGAACCTACCATCACTACTCTCAGACAGAACTGTCCTTGTTTGCCATCATCCCTTCTTCAAGTTATTTCTGTCAGTTACTTTAGTTATTTCCTGAGAACTACTTTTATCCAATAAAGAAAAAAAAATAAACAAATGAGAAGCATGTTAAGAAATCTCTTGCTGTTCCCTTCAGTAAGGCATAATGGAACAATTGTGTAAATAAAACAGTCATTTTTATAGACCTCAAGCCAACACAGCTCTTAAATGCACCAGATTCTGTGGGATGTGGTTCCACATTGTAGTGGCTGCAGCCTGTCCTATTGCATAACGAACATAGTGTGAGATTTCTTGACCAGAGAAGGAGACACTCACCCAAGGGCATTAGCACCTGCTCTGGGAACTAGACCACACGAGTTTCTAGTCTCTGTTGTGGTGATGGCTGCTCGTACTGCCATGCACTTCAAAGACCTATTCTTGAGTAAGGTTTTGTACCTTAGAACGGCATCTTTCTATTTTCCAATAAATTATCTATTTCACAAGCTCATTTCCAATGGGTAGGGAGTTTCGTTGCTCAGTTGTAAGGCAAACTATAGCCACTGAATATCTTTGATATCAAGGATAAATATGGCACAGTTTTGACTTCAGGTCATTATTTTTCTAAAGTGGTTATTAAAGGGCAGTTTCTAAAACCAGGACAACCCCACATAGGTCTGGTGCATCAGCAAATATTTATAAGGAACAAGGAATGGATAAATTGTCATGTCCTATAACGACTGACTAGTCTAACACAAGTACCTTTGAAATATAATGAAAGATAGATGTATGGAGTATTTTTGGGTGCACATGACAGAGCCTTTTGAAAATATTTCTCCTCTCAGACTCAGACAGTATCCTTTGAATAAATTTTGTAATAAAACCTATACTAACTTCATTATGGAAACACTGATAGTCTGCAGCTGGATGCTTTTGGTGAAGAAAGCACTAATTGCTTTGGCATGTATTAGCTGGATTGGGAGCTGTGAGATATGTTATCCAATCAACCACTTGCATCTGGTCAACTGACATCTTATCCAACAAGGCTATAGGTGAGCTAATAACCAAAGTATTATCTTTATACTTGTCATTCACTGCTACTAACAGTAATGAATGAATTAATTGAGCCATGATTAGCCAATTTGTGATCACTTTGTGGTAGACAACAAAGGTAAAAATCAGAACTTAAATGGTTACCATGTCATTTCATGCTTATTTTTGTATTATCATTTGGCAGAATGTTATGTACCAATTTAAAACAGCTGGTCCAAGTGAATTAAACCAGTTTAATATCCGGGATATATCAGCAAGGGGATTACTTATTAAATTATAGGAAGTGATCTTAGATTTCAATAGTGGTTGATTATTTAAAATTGTTCTGCCTTACAACAAATTGTAGTTTTTGACCTCAGAGTTTGTATCTTTCATTTTAATATTGTGGTAGTTTATTAGAATCATAAATATTAAGATATAAAAGTTTATTATCCCAAAATTTCAACAAAGACTTATTGGAAACTATTAGTCCCAAATGCTTTTTTGATGACAGTAAAATGTACTGTAAGTTAAGTGCAAACTTTTATTGAACAGTTCAGCTACAATGCTGTTTCTCACTGATACATTGAAAAGACCACACCATTTCATTAAAACCAAACTGCATCATTCTATCATTCATAAAATGTAAGATTTGCTGCTATTTTTAAAACAGTAGGCGCAGATTCTCACTTCTTGGTAGCTCATCTCCAATGGTTTTGATGTAATTACTTCTGATTTACACTGGTTTGAGTGAGATCACTAACAAATTCCAATCTTGTTCAGTCACAAGGAGAAAATATGGTTTCTGGTTTCCTCACAAAACTTGCATAATTTTTTCTGTATGTCTTTGGACAGATAGAAAGGTAAGGCATCATGGAGACCTGAATGAGTAGACTCTGACAAGGCAAGCTAGATGGAAAGTTTTTGTCTAAAGTTGAGATATGTGTAATCTTTTGTAGATTTTGTAGATTTTTGTAGACCTCTGCGCGCCCGACCGCGACACCTTGTCATTCCTAAACATAATTTCTACCTAAATATACGAAAAACTTTTTTGCTTTGAGGGTGATGGAGCACTAGAACAGGCTACTCAGAGAGATTGCAGACTGTTGCTCTCTGGAGACTTTCAAAACCTGCCTGAGCACATTCCTGTGCAACCCAATCTAGGCAAACCTACTTTAGCATGGGGGTTGGACTAG
>VZZY01020318.1:0-76389 GCA_013400335.1 Eurystomus gularis | reverse complement strand
GAAAGGAAAGGAAAGGAAAGATCACAGAGGTTTTCATTGTGCTATTTTTATTTAGCTGAAGAGAGCCCTCTGTACACACAGTTTTTACAATGGGACAGGTACATTAAAAAGTCAAGAAGTTATTTGGAGCTTTTAAGCCAAAGTGTTTCAAAACTGTTCAGCACAAGGAAATGTTGCAGCTGTTTTTAAACCTTGTTCTAAATAGGCCAGGGCACAGAGCACTGAAAATGCTAGTGCTGGAAAAAAGCTCTGGCAGTGACATCAAGCAGATTTGGCACTACCTGTTTTGACGACATTCAGCTTTCTGCATGCCTAATGTCTGTACAAATGTGTGTGGAGAAGTACCTCTTCAAGGAGTCATGACTCCCCTGAGTCTCCCACATTCCCCGAGTATTGCCATCTGAACCATTTCATATCCACACAGCAGAGATTCAGCTTCCTTTCAGATAAGAGTAGAGAATATATTTGAAATTCTGGAAAGGGTGCTGTTTCAACCTGCTACAGACACTATCCCAGCTGTCAAGCCAAAACAATGACAAAACAATGCAGAATTTTGAAGAGTTTTGATACTCATCCAGAAACCATGGCAGCTGGGTTATCAGGAAAACACAGCAACAGAATTACCTTTTATAGTACTCTGCTGTTCTTGATGTAAGGCCCTGAATATTTGTTATGAGACAAACTGAGTACTTCGCCAGTAGCAAGTATCTGCTTTGAAGTTTCTATAAAAATAGAGACTTAGTCTGACAATGGCTGGCAAGTGATTGTCTTATCTCATAATACCTGCAGTTAAGACTAAGAGGATTGCAATTTCCAGTTTCAGTGACAGTAGATGTCTTTTTGTTGGAAGGATGACTGTAGACCTCAGAAAACTCAGCTAACATAAAATTACTGTAAAATTAGAAATAACATTAAAGTGGAAATGTTTGAGACAAATTAATCTAACATCTATGTTTCCTTCATAACAACAAAAAAAAAAAGTAAGTGAGAGGAACTCTGGTATGTACACTGTTGTAGAAGGAAAATAAAATATCTTATGCTGTTTTGGCTTGGTTTTCTTTTTTTAAACATTGAATCGAGAAATTAAGCTTCCTTAAGTGCAGATATGCAGGATTTCCCACAGACCTTATTTGCTTTTATTCAAGCTTACTTCTGAATTAATGTGTCTTTGTCAGAAGAACAGACACAAGAACTTCTTTTCAATGAATAGGTTTTTCTAGTATGTTTTAAAGCTCTGAAACCTAATAAAGCTACTCATAACATTGCATGCCACAGGCTGGGCAGCCCTCAGGTTTCTCCTTATAGCAGATGATGTTGCAATAGCTGGCTTTATGCACTACCATCATTGACACATATTTGCAATGTGGTTTGGTTGCAAGAAGCAGAAGTCATTATAATTGAATAACCACTTCTGCAGGGAAACAATCAGTTACATGGTCTAAACTGATCTATGTGTAATATAGAAACCCAATATTCAAAATCCATTATTTGAGAGTATTTACCAGTATGGTGAAATTCTTCATCCTGTCTTCCTGTATAACTGAATCTTTGCATTTCACATTTATTGCAATGAATGGTTATGAGAAGTCTTTCTTTCTAGTGGGCAGAGATATTAATCATGTTTGCAAAACAGGAAAAGCAGTTGGCACAAAACTGGATGTGGTGGGTTAACCTTGGCTGAGCACCAGGAGCTCACCAAGCCTCTCTATCACACTCCCCTTTTCCCTCTCCCTCTTCAGCAGAGCAAAAGGGGAAGGAAAATAAGATAGGAAAACAAAACCCTTGTGGGTAAAACAAGAGCAGTTTACTGGTAACCAAGCAAGCAAAGCAAATCCGTGCATGGAAGCAAAGGAAAACAAAGGTTTGGTCTCTACTTCCCATCAGCAGGCGATGTCTGGCTCCTTCCTGCAAAGCAGGGCTCCAAAACTCATAGTGGTTGCGCTGGAGGACAATGGAACAGCCCCCCTGCTCCTCCTCCTTTTCCCTAGCTTTATAGCTGAGCTGACATCATATGGTATGGAATATCCCTTTGGTCAATTTGGGTCAGCTGTCCTGGTTGTGTCCCCTCCGAAGATCTTGCCCACCCCATGCCACTCAGGGGGATTGTTGGGAAGAGCCTTGGTGCTGTGCAAGCACTGCCCAGCAGTAGTCACAACACGGGTGTGTTATCAACACCCTTCTAGCTCCCAGCACAAAACACTGCACCATGAGGGCTGCTATGGGGAAAATCAGTCCAGCCAGACCCACTACACTGGACTATTAATAATGATGTATTTAAATCCAGTGCATCTTTTAAAACATTAACTAACTGCATGGATTTCCATAATATTACAGACCTCAGATGGTGGTTGTTAAGAAACAATCACCTGAGCTTCTGAATTACATAACTTACTGCAGAGAACAGTTAATTTTAAGTGTAGTTATCAGAAGAACGTTATCAATACATACACATATATAAAAAAATAAAATAAAACCAATGCAAGTGTTTCTTCCTCTGCAGCTATGTGTTTTAATCAGTATAGTTGAATACAACAAAATTTGTGGAGAGAAGTAGTACCTTTTATTAGCTCAGCTGATGTTACTGGGAAAGACAGACAACAGATATATCTTATTTATTTTAGGGCTGCAGCAAGTTTGGAATAAAAGAAAAAGTTTTAAATATGACTTCATTATTTCCCTCAGTGTCATTCAAAGATGAGAGTCTAGCTGAATTCAAGCTTATTCCTGAAGGCACAGTCTTTATCAAAGTCACTACCTAATTCATTCCATCTTTCAATTATGAAATTAATAAATTAACTATGGAGTAAAGAAGATGAGTGACATCTTGTCTGATGGCAGCACGTGATTCCGTTTATTCTGACAGAAAGGGGTTGGGAAAACACAGTAAAATGAAAAGCATGGAAAACCTGCAAAGCCTGCCAAGCAGGAAGGTTAGCCAAGAATTAACTTGCTTCTTTACATGGGCGATTCAGAAGGAGGTGAGTAATCCAGCTGAACTGAACACCAAAAGAAGTACAAAAGATGGGTGAAGATGATACTTTGATAAAAGCCTGCTGGAGATTGCTCAACCTATCCTATCTTCCTCTCTTCAGATTAATTTTCTGGTAATTGAATTTCAAAAGAAAAATGAGGAACAAGTTCAAACAGTGTTGAAACAGTAATTTTAAATTATTTTTATTTTTCACGTTTCTAACTACTTTGTAGGTTTTTTTTTCAATTATATGTATAGTAAAACTATTTTGGGGGGTTTCTATTTTGTTTTGTTATTTCATGAAAATTGTTTAGTGCAAAATCAAATAATAAAATATAAGAATATTGTCACTATGTTTGTTTCCACTAGATTAAAAAAAAAAATGCAGATTTTCATAACATGGAATTTTTTAGTCCATGGGTGTTTTTTGCAGGCTTCCTTTGCAAGTATTGTTTAGGTATTCCTCTTAGAAGAAATAATGCAAATGTAGCTTGATGAGGAATAGCTAAGAAATATTGTAAATGTTTCAGCTGGTAAAATATTCCATAAGAATGAGGTTTGTATTTTTTTTTAATCTCTCAGAGTCTGAATTTTTGTGTTGGAGAACATTACAGGGATTTCTGGAATTAAAGCAGTTATCAGTGCATAAATTACAGACTTTCCAAAAGAACTAATTTTGCGCTAGCAGGACACTCCCTTTTTGAAGTGACTTAAAATTTGAACTCCTTATTTGAACCAATATAAATATGATATAAGACATAAGTCAGGATAATTTGGATTGTAATAGATATATTAATTTTATATATATATAAATACAAAAATTTTACATACATAGGTATTGATTATTAAATGTCCATTTATCTAATATTAACTCTTAAATGCTCATTATACAGAAGAAAGTAGATTAAAACTATTTTGTTATAACATCTTAGAAAAATTGTCGTCTGAATCTATTTTTAAGAAATATCATTTACTGAACACTTGATAGTGCTGTGAGTTTCAAATAAGAATCAAGTTTAAAAGCTTCTCATACTTTTGTATAACAGCTGCAACATAAGAGTGCATGAACCATGCTCAACAGGATGAGTGCAAGAATATACTTTCTTTGTTTTCAGAAACAGCATGAAAGGAGCAAATATCCTGGTGATATCATCCCTGATTCTTATGAGTGCATAAACACTGAATTCAATTTATGCACTATTATATTTATCAGCCAAAGTTTATGTGCAGCAGGCTTCCTTAATTTTGAGGTGGTGTATATGCACTATTAAGAGAAATTCAACATACTGTGCTCAAAAAATGGCTGCAGATGATTAAATTTAGGATGTTGTTTCACAGCAGTAAAAACAGTCTCAATAAGCTCTATTAAACATCTCTGAATGGTATGTATTAGGGATGCTTCTGAACCTATGGACTTCTTTTAAACATACTGTATTAGCATACTGGACGGCTTAGCTTTGAACACTTACAAAGTGTTCCACTTACAAAGGAAAGGTCTCTGTGTCAGGTTTTTGCTTGGGAAATTATGCATACATTTCAGATTATTTGCAGTCTAACAGAGGATGCTGTAGCAGTCCCCGCTCTTACAGAATGAAACTGGAATTAAACACAGTTTACCTTTTTTGTTGTTATTGTAGTCGTTGTTGTTCTGAGAGTCTCTGAAAACACTGGGAAGCACAACAAATAGCTTGTTACAACCTGTCTCTGTGCCTTGATGGGATGTTTGTCCTATGTGTACAAGCCTTGCTGTTGACTTCAGTATTCCTGTGTTAGGCTGCAAGGACATGTCACTGCTCTTTAGGTTCAAGATCTACCAGAGTAGACTAAGTTTCCACTACCTTTCTTGGTCCATGGGTCATAAAGTCTGGGCATGATAAAAACCCAAACCCTTCTGATCCTCTAGTTGTTTAGAAGTACAATAATCTTCCTTTCCTGGCACAATTACCCCCTTCCCAAGCTTCCATGTGTACTTAGATTCTTAAAGATTAAATGACAATTAAAAAAAAAAGATATAAAATGAGGAAAGGAATTTCTTATTCTCAGACATATTAGTTCTTAAGAAGACAGAAGCTTCCCATAAGGCTGCTTCTGTAAGAAGAGACATAGTTATTGCACCTCCATAAAGAAACTAAACCCACTGTTTTAGTTTAGAAAGAGTAAGCTTTAGCTTAGAAAGAGTTGATGAATGCCATTCTTGTTTGGTCACTAACATGCCCATTCCTCAAATCAATGCAATGCCCTCTTTCTAAAACACGGAGTATGTCACAGTTTAAAGGTGTGATGAAAATCAGAACTGAGTCTGAAATATATCATTCTGACTATACAGGAACTCTTGTTTCTCTATTTAGTGTAGCATGGTCTTCATTCTCTGTTCCTGCACAACTTCAAATTTTTCAGATTTATTCCATATTCCCTGTTTAAAGTGTAGTTTAGAAAGATCATGACATAGCCATAGATGCTAAAAACTGAAATATAATTTAGTGTTTTCCAGATAATAAAGACTATGGATGACTGAGAGTGAGAAGTCATTTGTTCAAAGAAATTGGTTTTTTCATCATATAACATATATTCTTCCATATACATACGCTTGTAAGATACAGGCCTGTAAAAATATTGTCATATTTTTGCTGATAAATAATGTGTTCTTTGCAGGTTTGAGGTATTAGATTAGATTTTAACATCAGAGTGTTTGTTGCAATATGATGAAACCCATTGGTGAAAAGTAGTTTACAGTAGTGGTTTAGCTATATTTAAACAATTTAAGCAATTGAGTATTAAAATGCTACAATTGAGGTTATCCCAACAGAGTTTATTTTCTTTCAAATTACTTTCCTCACTTATTCCTGTTAATATTGTAAGCCATTTATGTCATTTTTTGCTCAAGCATACAGCAGGTGATAGAGAAACACAAAATTGGAAGATTAAAGTTCTTACTGTCATCCTCACTTGGAGATATCCTGAGTCCATTGAAACAGTAATTTGCTTATATTAACTTGATGTCAGTCCATATTCCAACCTGAAACATACCCTGAATGTGAACTTAATATATGCAATGTGAAGGTTATGGCATAGAGAAAATATGACAGAACTCAAGATACTTGCTGATAGGAAAAGAATAAAATATTGAGAAGCTTTCTTGCTTTGGGATGCTGCATCAGTCTCAAATGCATTAAGCCTGATGATAAACCAATTGATTTCCAGGGCATTAAAACTCCACTCATTTTTCATCTTTGAATTTGAAAGATACAGTAGTGGATAAAGGAAGATACATTGCTAAGTAGGTTAAATTTGTTAGGTATATTATCAAGTACTTTATATTAAACAATAAACAGTATACCAATGCATTGGCAGTTAAAAAGAAATGAATTAAAAATATGCCAAAACTGCAAGGCATCCAAGTAAAACAGATCACTTGGAAAAAAAAAAAAAAAAGTGTTATTTGGGAAACTGTATTTTGACTACGGTACAAATGTCAAAACCACAGCTGAGCAGATGACAAGTTCTCAAGCCCTATAAAACCCTTTTGACATACTGCAGAACAGGTCCTTGTGCATTTGAAGTCAGCATATGTCAATAGTGAGGTAACACAAGTGGTCTCGCTGTCACCCCTCCCTACCTTTCGTTTTGTTTCAGCAGCATGCCTCCTTCCTCTCTTTTGCTGGTGAAGCAGATGCATGGCCAGCAACCTGCATCAGGGAATTCCTCTGCTCCTGCCAAAGCTCTGCTCTTCTGCAGTGAAGAATCTCACTCATCGGCCCAGATAGAGCTCAGGAAAGCTAAAACTCTACATTACTGTATTTATCTATTAAAATGTTTACCTGAAGAGAGGGTCTCAGCCTTCCTCCCTACACCCAAGCACCATTTGTAATTGATCCAGTGAGTAAATTAAATTAGTGTTTGCCATGGGCCTTGCTATGAGCTTACTTGGGCCTAAGAATTTTTTCTTCATAAACAGATTTGGTATAGAAGAATACTAGTAGCAGTCCCTTGGCTGATGCATAATCTGATCCATTAGAGCTTTTGCTTTGAGTATAAATCCAAACCATGAGGCCCAGGACTGTGTAACAAGCTAGACTAAAACCAAGGTGAACTGTTTAACAGTTAGAATAGGATCTGAAACATGGAAATCCTACTTTGTCTTCTGTTATTTTAATAATACTTTAGCCCAAATAGATTTTTGTATTTAAAAAGAAATTTCTCTTTTATGTTAAAGCACATTTTGTTTGTCTGTTTGTAAGTGTGTGAGGTCAGTGCATTATTACCCATTTTTGTTGATTGAAGAAATAGAAAAGAACTGCAATAGTAAAATGTGAGAGACCTACAAGTTCCAAGATTAACTGCAGAAGAACCTGAGATAAATATGTACATTTGTATATTTGTAACTCCAAAGCTTTTCTGGTAAAGAGAACGAATGCTTCTGAGATGTCCAGCTGCTTCAAGTAAGATTATTTGTACTGCATATATTTAAATTAATCACAGGAGAAGGTTAATTCTGGTAGTATCCCTAAGTGATGACTTCCTCTTTTTTTAATTGCAATTAGAGAATGAGGTATTCAATTTAGTTGTTTATTCATTAGTAGAGTATAATAGATTAATGAAAGACACAATTTAATGTCTTTGGTGTTATGTAAATAATGAAAAATCTGTTTCCCTACCATAGTTATATTTTTGATGAGTAAACTAAGATAGTTTTCATTACATGAATATTGTATTGTGCTGCCCGACTAAAAGAATTAATCTAATTTTTGTGAGAGAAGGCATTATGTTTATTTCAATGAGATTGCAAAAGGTGATATGGAGAGCTACTTTTGTTTCACCTCAGTAGTATAATATGTCTTTGCAGTGACAAATGTAGCACAGAAAGCACAGCTAGGCATCGTGCCAGATTTGCAAGCACTGCACAAAAGGTTTGTTGTCCTGTTCCATCAGCTTTCACTCTCGGCAAAATTATTTTTGCCAAACACTATATGTTATAGTTGAGTAGAAAAAAAAGGAGAAGGTTAGAGACCAAAGTTTAAAATGACTTGTTTTCTTTGTTGTAGAACTGCAGCAAGTCTGTGAAGCATGGCAGCCTCACAGAAATGAGTAGACAGTTGTCGTGTTTTAACCCCAGCCAGCAAGTAAGCACCACGCAGCTGCTCGCTCACTCCTCCCCTCTCCCTATGGGATGGGGAGGAGAACTGAAAAAAAAGTACAATTTGAGGGTTGAAATAAGAACAGTTTAATAAGTAAAACAAAATAAAATACAATATAATAACAACAGTAATAATTAAATATAATAATAACTGTCAAAAAAAGTAATGTAAGAAAAAGAGAGCGAAATAAAACCCGAGAAAAGACAAGTGATGTACACTGTAATTGCTCACCACCCACTGACCACAGCCAGTCCCCAGGCAGTGACCTGCCCCTCCCGGCCATCTCCCCCCAGTTTATGCGCTGGGCATGACATTCTATGGTATGGAGAATCCCTTTGGCTAGCTCAGGTCAGCTGTCCTGGCCGTGCTCCCTCCCAGCTTCTTGTGCAACTGCTCGCTGGCAGAGCACGGGAAACTGAGAAGTCCTTAACTTGGTTCTATAAACGCTACTTAGCAACAACTAAACCATCAGCGTGTTATCAACATTGTTCTCACACCAAATCTGAAACACAGCCCTGCACCAGCTACTAGGAATAAAAATAACTCTATCCCAGCTGAAACCAGGACAATTAAGCAGGCTAGCAGAGTTGAGTATACTGGGCCTGTATCACCATTTGCCATTGAGATATGATATTTGCCAATGATTATCCTAAAAGGAGATCACAAAATGAGGAAAGGATAAGGCACATGGTTTCTTTACAGAGCACTTCTCATTTCTTCATCTTGTGTTTTACTGTAGCTATAACAGTAGGATATGGCACAACCCACCTAAAATGAGATTCCGAATTGTGCTAAGTCTCACAGTTTTTAATACTGTTTCTTATCTCTGATAAAGCAGGGCTAGGTCGTCTGAGCTGTGTGGGAGGAAGTTCCATGGTTCACATGGCTGCAGAGGTGAACCTGGTTTTCTTCCCATTCTTGATACCTTACAAGCAGGAATGATTATCATTTGGGGGGCCCTCATATAGCCATCCTTTCATTCTGTCACTAGTCACTCAGATCATAAAATTATTTATAATTATTTTCAATCCAGGACACTTTAGAATTTCCTGGGCTGTAAATATAGACAAATATTTGGAAAAAAAGTAAGATCTACTACCTATTAACCTTTCTGAGTTCAACTTTCTCTTAATATTCACAAACTCTGTCTCTCCTTCAAGTCATTTTCCATAGAACCTAATGCTAATTTTTGTGAAGCTGGACATTAGTGATAGGAGTTGATTCTAGCTTATATCTCAGTTGGCTCAGGTTTTGTTGCTAAAGCATCAGAAAATATAATTTCTTGATTTCTTCAAATGTGCCACTTCCTTTCAAAAGGGCCAACACTGTTTCAAAATAATTATGTGTGTATGTGCTTTTTTCTTTGATTGACTTTCTGATTACTTCCTAGAATGCCAAACTCTTTGAATTATTTTTGTAATTATTGTGTTTCTATAAGTTTCCAGGTGCTGGTCATTAGGTTCTCACCATCACACAAACGAAAAGATGTTTTTTATTACCACATGGAGGTCATGTGGTATTTGTGTTTTGTATGTACCTCAATTCAAAAGATTCCTTGCAGTGTGTGACTGGATGTGCACGTGTGGTGAAGATTAGCTGTGAAAAACTTAACACTTAATGTTTGATTATCAAGCGTACAGTGAGCACAGATACCAATCCCCCTGTGAATGTATTACTGGCAGTATAACATCATTTCTATTATCATTGTTTCTTTGCAGAATTAATAAGGATTTAAACTGGAGAGGATAGATGTCATTTGATCTGGGGGTAATTGCTAGGCTTTTATTGTCCTTGTTGTTGTTGTTGTTGTTGTTGTTGTTGCCAAAACTCAGGGAACACCCTGTCTCCAAATAGTTGAGAAAATTTATGTTCAGGTAATGTTTCCATTTGGCTCCCCTCTCCCCTTCACCCCTGGGGTCTGTGGTGAGTAACTATGCAGGATCTGGTTATTTGGGAATTTTATGTCTCTCCTTGTTGACTTTTGTTTTCTTGAAATAACTGGTCCATTATTCTAGAAAAAGTTAATGTATATTGTCCATGCTCTATCTTCTCTTGCCAACCCAGCATGAGATATGAGATTTGTAATGCAAACTTGTCAAGTTCAATCTGATCTCATGTATTTGTACGAAGACCATTTATCTGAAATAATTATTTTGAGAAACTTTTTGCTTGAGACTAATAGAAACTCTATTGTTCAAATCTTTTTTTACAGATGAATGTTAAGGATATTTTTCATCCAAATTTTCATTTTAATAGTATCAGCCTACTAATCTCTCTGATTTTTCAGTACTTTGATGTTAGCCTTTGCAAGTTGCTGGCCCCTGCTAAACAATCAAATAAAATGACTAATGCCTCCTACCCCTTCATTCTCTGTTATTTTTCCTGCATGGAGAGAGCTAAAAGCAGAAAAAAATCTGAGGTAGCTGTGTGATGCCTGACTAAACTAACCACATTATATAACAGATTTCAAATTCTCATTTTATATTATTTTCTTACAATACAGTGAAAAAAAAAACCACATTTATTTCATCCAAATTAATATTAATTTATGTTGGATTTGCTATTAACTTCTTCTATCTGTTCTTGCAGACAAACCAAGAAGAAGAGTAATACCAAATTGAAAAGGTGTTGATTGTAGGAAGGCATCTGAAAAATTTTGTAGTCAATATGTTCCATGTTTTAGCCCAAACACTGAATGTAATGAGAAGGAAGGGGAGAAGAGAGTAGACACCTGATGTCTCACCCTGCAGGCAGTAATGAGGAGATGTTCAAGCTAGCTTTTAACTATTGAGAATTTAAAACCATGGCCACAACAACCTCGGTGCAGACTAATTCTCCCCTCTGGGGTAGATACACTTACTTTCCTACCTTAACACAGGAGCTGAGACAGGGAAGAACTGGATGATGGGTTGTTCCCAGACAGAATTACTTTGTTGACATTCCCTTGGTTTGCTTTGGTAAAAATGTCACCCAGGGCTGGTGTTTAAAAGAATGACCTCAGAGTCACTAATTCTTTCCCAAGGTAGAATTTCTGTTGAAGTAAACTAGGTAAAGTCCAAATAAATTCTTTAGGGTTCTCATAAAGTACACATGATCAGTGACTATACAACAGCTTGTTCTTTAAGCAGTTTGTGTGCCGTGATCACAGAGGGGTGTGAGAAAGCTGCACTTGAACAACTGAGTAATATTTACAAAATATATTTCTTCCATGGTTCTCACTGTGTAACTATTTATAAAACTGAAGCAAACTTTGATTTACTTCTCAGTTTTTACAAAGTCCTTGCTTAGGCTAAGCTCCACTGTTCACTACAATTTAACAACATAAAACACGTCAGTAGGAAATACATCTGGATCAAGAAATAACTGACTGCATTTCTTCTTCTCTGGTTGCAAAATATAGTTGAGAACTATCAAAGCACAGTTACTCTGGAGTGACAGTTAAGAGAAGCATAGCTGAAGTAGATCCAGAGGATATTTGCCAAGAAAATGAACATCTTTCCTGGTTTGTAAATTTTTAGCACCTTGAAAACTTGGCAAAATGCTTTTAAGCTAGAGCAGGCAACATTCCAACTGCAAAAGAAGAACTTTTAAAAGGTTTGATTAATTTGCCATTCAGACTTGTACTATATAATTATGTTTTCTCTTGGCTGTTTGATTAAAGAGAGAAGTAAACCACTTCAGCATTAGAGGTATTAATATCCAACATGCTGATCCTGGTAGGAACATAATACTTACTTCTGTACAGACGGTGATACAATCACTTAGCAGACAGGAAGTGGCATCTTATTATAACTAATGACAGCAAAAGCAAAGCTGTTTTACCATGGCCAGCCCACTGAGTAAAAGAGGCTGGGTCAGAAATTGGAGATCTCCCTCCATATGAGCTCTCTCATTCCAAAGATTTGTGCCACATTTTTTCACAGTAAACTGGAAAAAGAAGTGAAAATAATTAACTCAAGACAAATAAGGAGATTTTAGCCAATGCAGAGGCCTGTGACACCCATAAAATATAAATGGACTAATCAGGATATAATTAACATTAGCTGTACTATAACTATTAAACTATTAAATGCCGTAATTAACAGTAGTTTGTGTTTATAACACTGTGATGGCATAGCCAGTCACAAATTTACTTAAATGTGTGAGCAACCTAATCACCAAGAGGAAAACAAAGCTAGCTCTAGTTGTACATAAAAGGCATCCAGACAACTAAAGCTGCCCGACAGAGAACAAAGTAAGCACAAGGGACATCCTTCCAAGTACACAGGGATGACTGGTAAGATAAAGAGAACAAGATAAACGGTATGGCAGTAAAAGAGGACTCCCTTCCTCTTTTGACGGGAGGACGCTAACGTAAACACATCCAGTGCAAGTGAGAAGAACTGGAGGAAATAAAGGAAAACAAGCTCACTGCAGTTTTGACTTCTGTTGCTAACTAACTCTCAAACTTGATTAGCAGGACCTCTGAACTAAGAACTACCAAGGACCATGCCCATCAGTACTAACTATATGGCATCTGCTCCATTGTATTATGTACTCACAGTTAATTTAGAATGTGACTGTTAAAAGACAAATATTTTTGCATAATTATTGGTGAAGATTAATATGAAATTCAGACCATTAATAAATGTGTTACTAATGAACAAATTGAGTAAAATTTTATTTTTACAGTTTAAAGCTGGCCTGATTTGCCACTCTTCTAAACAGTTATGTCACGATGTTTCTCTAGCTGAGATATATATGCATATATATATCATGTACATATACATATATATAATACTTAGATATACATATGTTCAGTAGCAATAAAGTATTGTGCCATTTTTCTATAATAAGATAATTTATGCATCAGATACGGAGTTGTTTGGTAATATTTGGTATAAACGTACCATCATTTGCAAAGAAGAACTTCCATTTTCTTGCAAGCCAGGAGATGCAACACCTAATGCTTAAATCCTATGATTAAATTTAAACCACAATGGTGCTACAGGTCCTAAGCTTGAAAACATAACTGAACAGTATTAACATTTTTTTCTTAAAGAACATCAAAAGGCCTGATTACCTCTGTCTGTCTTTCATACCACTGTTAGAAACAGAACACAGAATTTCTTGAAGTTCTTGAAAGTGAGACCTGAAAAGAATTAGCTTAAAGTGAATTAGATTATCTATAGAGGTAAAATAATATTTTGGGTTTTTTTTTTTTTTTTTAAGAGTATGCAACCTAGAAAAGCAGCATGATATGAAAACAACTAATTAGTCAAAGAGCAATCATAAAATTGAACCTCTGCCTTACACAGCTCTTAAATGAAACTGCATTGCCTAACTACTGTTTTCTAAAATATACATAGATTTTACATGTATTTCAGTATAAATATTTAAACCATTTGATGGATATCTCCATCTGCTTGAGGCATGTTATGTTTTCTGTTTCTATTCTGGAACCAAGATTGCCACTGAAATGTTTTTAAGCTATGTTGCATTTAGGCCTAAAAAACCCATATTACTTCATTAAGATTTAGGACATGAAGTATGTTACAAGAATTTGAGAGATCAAAGCAGCTCTTAAAATTGCTCTGTACAGTACAGAGAATTTCAAATTGGGATCCAGGTTTCCACAGTAATGACACAATGCACTGATATATAATATGCTTGAAACAAGTGTAATACTGGCATCAGAGTTGCAGGCTTGGACATACAGAAACAGAGTTTCACCTGTGATAGTTGTATTCTGGTGTGAAACGTTGAGAAGTTAGGGACACACAGTAGATACTGTAAAAAGAAACGACAGGTACTCATAGTGGGTAACTCTCTGTTAATGGGCACTGAGGCATCCATCTGCCAACCTGACAGGGAGTCACAAGACATGTGCTGCTTCCGGGGACCATCAGCGAAGAAAGAGGGAGAGGAGGTGCTCCAGGTGCCAAAGCAGAGATTCCCATGCAGCCTGTGGTGAAGACCATGGTGAGGCATATTGTCCCCTGCAGCCCATGGAAGTTCATGGTGGAGCTCTGCAGCCAGTAGAGGACCCCACATTAGAGCAGGTGGACACATCTGAAGGAGGTTGTGACCTTGTAGGAAACCTGTGCTGGAGTAGACTCCACGACAGGTCCACAAGGACCTGTGGACCCGTGGAGAGAGGAGCCCACACTGGAACAGGCTTGCTGGCAGGACTTGTGACCCTGTGGGGGACCCACGCTGGAACAGTCTGTTCCTGAGGGTCGCACCCCATGGAAGGGATGCACGCTGGAGTAGTTTGTATAGAACTGTAGCCTGTAGGAAAGACTCACATTGGAGAAGTTTGTGGAGGACTGTCTCCCATGGGAGGGAGCCCACACTGGAGCAGAGGAAGAGTGTGTGAGGAGTCCTCCCCCTCAGGAGGAAGGAGTGGCAGAGATTATGTGTGATGAACTGACCACAACCCCCATTCCCCACCCCCTATGCCACTGGCAGGGAGGAGGTAGAGAAAATGAGGCGTGAAGTTAAGCCCAGGAAGAAGGGATGAGTAGGAGCAAGGTGTTTTTAAGATTTGTTTTTATTTCTAATTATCCTGCTCTGATTTGATTGATAATAAAATCAACTAATTTCCCCAAGTTGAGTCTGTTTTGTCCATAATGGTAATTGCTGAATGATCTGTCCTTATCCTTATCTCAACCCACAAACCTTTCATCATACTTTCCCTTTCCTGTCCAGATGAGGAGGGGAAAGACACAGTAGCTTTTGGGGAGTACTTGGCATCCAGCCAGAGTCAACACACCACATGAAGGCATTCAAAATCATCATCTAAATGTGACAATAGCAGTAGTCATAATCACTCTGCTAGAAGATAAGATAACCGTGTGCTAGCCTGAAATACCATCCCTGAGGAGAAGGTGGTTGCCATCTTAATGTGAACCTTCAAGAAAGGTGGTTTGGTCATGTCAGGTTTCCTAATGTTACATCAGTATTAGTAATCATGCAGCCTCACAAAGGAGATAAGGCTTGTTCCATGACCTTGATCTTGTATTGAGGTACAAAGATGTTTTCTTCTGCCTTTTTTAAAACAAGAAGAGCTGGTTTGAACACATACATGAACTCGAAACAGCACAGGAACTGAAGAGAAAGGATCTGAAATCTCGCTTTACAAGCAACCATCTTGGTTAATCAACATCACAGAAAGTTGGTGAAACAAAGCAATGGAATTGGAAAGCTGGTAAAATAGAAATAGTTTATTCAGGAAGCACGAACAGGAAAAAGGAAACCAACATTACACTATAGATCAAGAATGCTTTGAAGTCACTCTCTGAAGTTGAGAAAAGGGTGAGAGGCAAATTTGTTGCATTTCTCCGGGTGAAGATAAAAGGAGAAAGAACAAAAGAAATGTCCTCATATAAAAGGAGCTGTAGATGAA
This sequence comes from Eurystomus gularis, assembly GCA_013400335.1. Taxonomy (NCBI): domain Eukaryota; kingdom Metazoa; phylum Chordata; class Aves; order Coraciiformes; family Coraciidae; genus Eurystomus; species Eurystomus gularis. The sequence continues at coordinate 60,896 of VZZY01020318.1, read as the reverse complement.
ATTTTTGATCAGGTAGCAGCAGTAACCAAAGGATGACAGCTATGCAGGACTAAGTACCTAATTATTTATTGGGAAACAGTATGTAGGGCACAGTCCTACAAATGTATGGAGGGTGACTTTGGATAGGGTAAGTTAGAGAGGTTCAAATGTGCAGAGAATGATAAAATTTATCCTGGAGTACCTGTTAAGTAATCGAGAACATCTCACAATTATTCTTGGAGTTTACCCTCCCAAAGGAAACTATATAAATGGGAAAAAAAATAATAATTATAGATTTGTTGCTTCAACTTCCCTTCTCAAATCATTGAATAATCAATTTATAAGCAACTGAATGACAACAACAGTAAAGAAAGAATATATACGGTTTCTGATCATTGCAATATCTTTTTGACAGCATAACTGGCCTAGAAGATAAGATGAAGCAGTACTTGTATATTTTGACCTCAGTAAGCCTTCCAGCATTAGCCAACATGACATTTGTGATGTTAGGAAGATCAAGTTAGATACTATAGCTATAAGTCAAATTCCCAAATCAGTGCCTACTCTTAGAGTAGATAATAATGGTTCATTGATGAGCTGAGAGGCTATTTCAGATTAATACCTGCAGGGATCTGGTTCGGGCCAAGTTCTAATGGATATTTTCACTAATGGCTTGGAAGAAAGAATCAAGAATATGTTTGTAACATTTGCAGAAAATGCCAGTCTAAGAGGAGCCACTAGTTCAAATAAGATGAGAATTCAGAATAAGTCTAATATTCACAAGATAAAAATAAATCAAAAGTACTTTGCTAGAAAGGAGACGTCTGTCAACTCATCAGAGGGGAAACAGTCTGCTCTGCAGCAGGCAGTGGCCTCTGTGGATTTCTGCACTTGGCGATCACAGTAAATGCAAACAAGAACATGTCCATGCCAATAAGAGGGATGAACCTGCCAATGACCTCAACTGTGGTGATGGTGACTCCCTTAGAGAATTCAAAGGCAGGAAGTCTAAAGGAAAATCTTCTTTCCTTCTTCTTGATTCTGAGCTATCAGAAGCTCACCCCTCCAGTATAAGACACTGTTAAGTTCATTGGCTCCTGCTATGCCTTTCTGAGCTGTAAAAGCTCGCTCTCCTTTTCCAGAGCTGGCTTTAGCAAGAGGGGTCTCTTTAGATTCTATTAGAGTTCCTCTTCCTGTGCAAAGGCAAGGTATATTTCCTCTTCCTGTTTGAGACCTTGAGGAAGGCAGATTTCACAGCAAAATGCTGTTTGGCTGAGACAGGTTCGTGCCAAAAAAAAAAATAATTCCACTGTCACAATAGAGCCACATTTGGGCTCTGGCCTCTAACTGTTGCATGGAAACCATAAACAGGTGAATACCACTTGATAAGTTTCCAGCTTTCATACTCTTCCCCTGGAAGGGAACTGCTTGTTTTGTTTAACACCACCATGCAGGATTGCTCAGGGTTGAAACCTCAGTGCCCCTTATCTGGAAAGAAACAGTTCTAAGCTTTGCAAAACAACCTGAAGACAACTTCAGCCTTAGCAAAGAGAGTAAGTTACAGAGCCAACTCCCTCACATGGCTATCCTTCACTTTTTACTGGAGATTAAAAAATCGTCTTCATTAACAATGCAGTTAAGAATTTATCATTCAGCACCTAACAAATCCAGACTCCCAGAATAGCAGGAAGAGTGAGCAGAAAATATTACACCTTTTGCAGGCATGATGTATGCTTATTTTTATGCCCAGCCTTTACTGCTTTCATAATGACATGGGTAAATAAAATGGCCACCAGGCTGAAGAAAGGCCTCAGAAGACCAAAGTTTTCTAGGTATGATATCCTTCTTGTCTTAACCACTTCAAAGTAAGATCCAAAGTAGTGGTTACTTAAATATACACACACTCCTGTTTGATTTTAGTGTCTGCTCTGCACTGAAGAAAGAACACTGTAACATGGTAGTTGATTGTCTATGTTTTTCTGAAAAGACAATAAATGGATCGAGTACAGTTCCTTACAATTGCAATAACTGTTACGGACCACAGGGGGTTTTGTTGTTAGATGCCAAACAAAATGGTCAGTTTGGCTCAGGAATATAGTTGTGTAACTGCAGATCTGAGTCAGTTCTTCAGTCTGTTAATGATGACACACAACCACCGTTTCCAGAGGTTCTATCCTTGGTACAATAAAACAGGCCACAATACCAGTTTAGTGTAGAAAGAAGTCTGCAAAACAGAAATTCAGACATTATGCAACTGATTAGTAAAAGTTCACTGGCATCTAGGACCCAGAAACCTTGGGAAGATAAGAGGGTGCAAAGATAAACAAGGTCAGGCGCCCTGCCGTAAAAAGTTAAACAATGTATTGTTATGGCGACAGAATTCTTGGAAGGTGTTTATTTAGTTTGCTATTTATGTACTAATGAGGTAATGTATTTATGAACTAATGAGGTAATGTATTGTAACCAATTAGATGTAGCCATATAAGCAAAATATGTTTAAATAACCAATCTTTTTAAAACACGCAGTCGATATAAGCATATATAAGGGAATGATTGTGTACAATAAAATGACACTTGCTTGCATCAAGCTTTGTCCCGTCTCTTCAATCGCGGCAGTTTAGAACGTCTAAATCCCAACTGCAATATGTGGCCTCTCAACCAGTTAGGGAAAAGATTATCACCACTGGTTTTATTAATACCTATTAACTGGTATGGCCCTCTGATTGCTACAGACCTCTGCCTTCAGGTGTTAAAATTAAGTTTAGGATAAGAGCCTTAAATTATTTTTCCAGTGTCAGCCATTTTCTTTTCCTTTCTTTCCTTCTCATTTAATTTCATTGCTTTTGTCACTGGATTATTAGAGATTTGTGAAGCTAGTCTTGCTACTGAGAAACCTTAGTACACCATAGAATTACACTTGGTGAAGTATACAGTTGGAAATTGTTCATTACTCTTTCTGTCTGTGAAGACAGTTTTTCTGGAGGTTGTTTCTTCTGGCAGGAAGTTAGAGATTCACATGGTGGTAATCAATCCCTCTTGCGATGTTTCCTTTATGAATAAGATCTCTGTCACACTTTATCCTGGTTCTACCTAGGGTCAAATAACTGGCTTGGTACTAATCCAAGTCTGATAGAATCCGGATATGTTTTTTTTTTCTCCTGTTTTTCTAGTTTTACATTTCTGAGCTTAAGTCATTGGTTTTATCTGCATAGGCTCAACCTTCAGACTCATTGCAATAAATTTGTAACATTTTTGAGTGTCTGATAGTGAAAAGGCTTTACCAAAATTGTACCTGTGTGAAGTGAGAAAGCAACATAGGCATTGGGGATTTTTAGAACAGAAATAAGACACTGAGGTTTTCTCATGCTGTTTGGACTTAGTGATTAGATTTGAATATTTCATGAATATAGCAGATAAGGTTAATGGGGCAGAATATAGCTTGCTAAAGAGGATCACTGCATGTTATCTGCCATGCAGGAAAGCTTTTTAATTAAGGAGCACAAGAAAAATTCCTAAGATTTGCTTGAAATGCAGCAAGAAGAGCCTGCAAGGCAAGAATCCCATAAAGCCCAACCATCCAAAGGTGGCTTGGTTAGATACCTGATGTAGGCAACAACTGAGCAATAAGCTACTGCCTATCAACTGCACAGAACTCCTGGATTTTTATATAAACCTTTGTTTTGGCAAACAGTCTGTAGTCTGTCTTCCTTTGTCAGCAAAGGGTTTATGCCTGACTACAGGTATTAAACAGCAGAAATTACCTCCTACTGCAAAGGAGATGACTGCTCTGAAAACCTCGGTGGCAGTTTGGATAAATAGATAGAGAGCTCTACATAAAGAGAAACTGGATCAGGGGCTATATTAAAATATCTTATGCCCCAGTGGATCTTCTTTCATTGACCAAAGTATATTCAACCAAAGCCAATATTATTGCAGGTGTCTCGCTAAGTGATATCTTCATTAATATCTTTTCCAAAGAATGCTCCTTAAAAGAAAAAAAAAAAAAAGTCACCAATACTGTGAATCCATGGAGAAGCATTCAAAGGAGAAAAGTAACTGGAAATTTTAAAGATATAATTATCCACAAGCACATTAATTATTTATCCTTCTTCAAGATCTTCTTAGACACTTAGGACTCTGCTGGATTGAAACCAGGGAATGTGTGGATTGTACTGCCCCATATATCCAAGTGTTAGATTGACATGAGAAGAAAAGATGGGGAAAAAACTACACCTGGACTTCTAGTAATTATTAAAAGAATCGTTGTTACGGTGTGGAAAAATAGGTTTGCTCTACTTGGCAATACTGAAACCCTGCCAAAATACTGTGTCTAGGTTGGCAAGAATGTAGAGAATGACAGCAGAGGGAATTAAAAAGCGCTTAAGATATAAACTATTTGGTATACTGACCTGTAAGGAATGAGTCAAAAGATCAAGTTTTACTAGGTCCAGAAAAGAAGACGCTAAAAGAGGACAAGTTTCCCTGGAAGACAAGCTTACTGAAAATGGTCAGTGAGTTGTTCTCTATGTTTGTTTGTTGGTTGGTTTGTTTAGAGAGAGGACTGATAAAATATAGTTATTATAGGTGATCAGTTTTTAAGAAAAGTTTTCTGCCTGGAAGGCTTATTATAAACAGGAAAAAGGATTTCCTGAGGAGTTCATAAAACCTTTTTCGTTGCAGATATTTGTAAAGAGGAGGTAGCCAAAGAGCTTTCAGGATATGTGTTCAAGTATATTTATTTTCCCTCATATAGGACAGACAGAATGGACCTCCTGAGGTCCCCTTGATGCAAGTGTTTTTAGAATACTTTATATTTCTTCTTTCTTCTCAGCTTGTGTGAAAAGCCCATGTTGTGCCACAGCCCGATTGTCATGAAATAACTTGTTTTAAAGTTAATTCTTGGGACTCTCTAGTACTACAGGAGCATTCAGATTGTAACATTGATAATCTAGATTTAAAGATGTTTTAAAATTGCTTTCAAGGCCAAATAATGCCCCCAAACAAAGCAGTTCTTAATAGTTTCTTGCAGTCACTCCCTGATTTTACTACCCCCAAATAAGCATTTATATAGATTCTGTCTTTCTGGCTTTTAATATGAAAAGTTAGATTCTTTTCATTTCCCTTTTTTTTGAAATTGGCTTTGTTCATTTTCAATAGACTCAGCATGTTATTTCCTCTGAATAGATTTTTTTCTAAACAAGATATCACACTACATCAGACATCTATTTCAAAAAACTAACCGTTGAAGTTAATTTTTGTTTCTGGTAATTCTTTTTAAATGGAGATGCAACAGCAAGGACAACCATTTCTATCCTTCCTTGTTATTGTCACAGTCTTCTAAAATATATCCATCCACACATTTCTATTGTTTGGATTAAATATTTCTCTATACAGGATCTGAACTGATGACAATTTCTAGGTAAGTCTAAGCTTCAAAAATACTAAATTATTTTGAATACTGATACGTAGATCATTCCTTGTCATTTTCTAGTGGTTGTTTAGTTACATAGAACCACTTTATTTGGGAAGAATTACTTCAGATGTGATTGCCCTTTTCTGCCAGAATAAGCAGAGTGAGAGCCTGGGAAAGAGGGAAAGCTGAGAGTGACTTGAAAGATGTCATTAGACTGTCTTCCAAGCCCTCCTAAAAACAGATCAGTGAAGTCATGCATGAATCACAGAAGATGTACATGAGGAGAGGGGTCCTTGCATCAAACCATGTATATTTATTCATCTTTGTTAACAGAATCTCCTCTCAAACTGCTCTTATCCAGACAGCAAAATACCTCCTGACCTTAATATTACATGCATCTTCACATACAGTCTTTCAATCTTTTGTCCTCACAGAAGGATATCTGTAAGATAAAGCTAAAAAGAACAATGATAATGATTTAGAATAACTGAAAGGAAACAAAGGATAATAAAAAATAAAGCACAAGGGTTTGGATTCATTTTCAGCATTTCTGAAAGCAATGCTATTTTCTTTTAGTAGAGCATTGCTTTTTTTCTTAAATGTATGTTTCTATTTTCCACAGATAAACAATTCAGGTTTTGTGAACTCAGTCTTAAAATAGTTGTTATATAAAAATTCTCAGCACGGCACAGATCTCTTTGACCAAAGAAATAATTCCTGTCTGCCTTGTATTTAAAAAAGGAATTGGTATACAATTCTGTGCAATAAATAGAGGCAAAAGAACTCAGATATGATTAGAGAAAAATTAGAACCTGTAAAGTTTCTAAAATGCATGCTCATGCTACCAAACCTGTAAGTACATCCTCTTCTGCACACAGACAATTTTTATACAATATTGTTGGTGTTGAACTACAAACTTTAAAATAGATTTGTGCTTTCCTAAAAGGTTAGCGCCTTCCTCCAGAGGAAGTAACTGAACCGGGATGATTTGGATATTTCAGTCTTCATGTTGATATGAGTAATGAAATCCTTTGTTGTTGATCATTATTTTTTCTCCACTGTTTCAACCTGCTTTTAAAAGTTTGCACTATTTAATGTATTGCGTCATAAATTTCAACATGTAGACATGTATTGTATAGGATTTTGAAACTATAGTATGAAAAACCACTGACATTGTGAAAAAGGAGTCATATTTTCATTTGCTAACAACAGCTTTTCCTCATGGTTTGTACAATATGTAGATTTAGAAAATACAGTTGCATTTGTTGGTTTTAGGTTACTATATAAAATTAGCTTCAAGAGGTTGGAAACTATTTCAAAGGCCTTTACATCTCAGGGTATTGAGCTAACATTCTGGTAGGGCATGCACTTCAAGATGCTATTGTGATCAGGCAGACAAAGGCTGGTATCTCTAGAATTTTTGAAAATATATTTAGAGTTTGGTGGAAGAGAACAAATAACAGAAAAGGTCTCTCAACTTCCAGCTCTTTCTAGTGATCATTAAATGAACCCCTATATGACAACTTGTCTGGGATTTATTTACCCATTTTGCACAAAATTATAGTTGGAAACAAATGCTTATTTTCATTTTTCAGTCATTCATTATGACACCTCTGAAAGCTAACTTCCAGTTGTTAGCAGATAGAGGGACAAGCTGCAAATACCTTGATTGTGGCATAACCTTTTTTGTAAAAAAATTCTTAACAGTTTAATTTCTGTCCATAAAACAATCAAACAGGAAACAGTTAATCCCTTTTTCCTACCGTGTAATAATGAGCAACTGTCAGAAATGCAACAATATTTCCATGGATTGTGGCAAGTGTTGCCACAGAGAAAAACATGCCATTTTCATTTAAGTTTTTCTTCTTCTTGAATGAAAAAGAAGTTAATACATTGTCTTACCAAGATGTTGTAGTTTAGCTTTAGCTAAATCTCCGGTGATAATTTAATGTATTATTTTATTAAAAGTCCTTTGATTTATCTTGATTGACCTAATTGACTTTTGTTGCTTCTGTCACTCAGTTTTATATGGTACTCCTAGCAATGGAGGCAAAAAAACCCACAGAGTCACTAGAAGCTGTTCTGTAGCTGACTTAGTGATACACTTTGCTGACATTCTGACAACTAACCACAAGAAATGGAGAAACCTCATCTGTATAAATGATAGTCTTACTGTAGCAATTACATCTAATGATTCATAAAAACATCTCGGTTCACCCTTACATGATCAATTACTCTCTCTGCTCACCATCACTTCTGTTTTGGGATAAGGTAGCCTAGACCTGATGCCCTGTAAAAGCAATATTTACTCCACCCTGTGGGAAATGAACAATGTCTGAATGGCAAATCATTGAATATATCAATGATATTTTTGGAGAACAGACCTATTCTGGAAATATATTTTTCCTTCAGTGGTGACAGAAGGCCTTTGTGCAGAGTTGTATAAAATATGAGGCATCTAGATATGTGTTCTGAATTACAATAAGGTGTCTTATCTTCAGTGTTCTTATAGCCACTTCCAGATACTTGAGAAAATGAGGCTATCTTTAATAATACAGAGAGTGGGTAAATTTTTTGTTCCATTCAGTGACCTCTTGAATTTATTAATTGTTAGCATTCAGTATACGTTAAATGCAATGCAAGAAGTAGTCTTAACTTTTCACCATTAATTCCTAAATGCTGAAGTCAGGCTGCAGTTACACATCTAATCATAATCATTATGGAGCAGCATAGCTTTGAACTCCTCAAGGTTTACTGTGACAGGGACAGTTTCATTCTACAATGAACTCCTACAAATAGGAACTTAATGAAAACGAGAGGCAATGCTTGATAGCATGTTCTTTGCTCTTCTTAATATAATGACAGCTTTTAAAACCTTAAAGTTTTATATAAGTGCATGTGAAGACAATATTAGATTTTGTGGGTAGAGTTTCAAATCAGAAACTTGTTGGCCTAGGACAAAAACTGAAGACTAAACTCCATTCTGAGCATGCCCCTTAAAGATCTGAAAAGCATAGTTGTTGAAAACATTTGTATTTGAGTATAGCTTAGCTACTAGTTCATATTTTACATAATATGCGCAAGTTAGACTCTAATTTCAATTTCTGCCTCTCTGACTTCATTATTTGCCTAGGAATATATTTGATTTCATAGCAAAGAATAGTTTTCTCACTGCTAAAAATGCAGTACATTGAGATAATGACAGGTACAAGCATAAGTCATCATATTCAGCACATGATACATCCATCAGAATGTGCTTTTTATCTGTACAGTTCTTCATTTCTTCTCTAAAAAGCACAGGACAGAGTCATAAACTTGAAGTAAGTGCTGATGGAGAAGTCAAGATGTGGGAGAAACAAGTCTTAACATGAAATGGTCTTGCTATTTTCTTATTATTTTTGAAAGTTAAATATAATTTAATCCTTTGATTTTTTTTTCTTCAAACTGGCTACAGCCTAACTGTAGGGATATTTAAATAGTTTTTGCTGGTTTTCTGTCTGCTTTTATTTACTCAGTGAGTTGATTACTTCTACATTTCTTTTAAAATTTTCTCTTTTTTTCTCCTTGCTTTATTTTCCACCACTCTATAGTATACATTCCATCTTCTCTTGTTATTTTTTATTTGCCAGAGAATTTGAAAATATCAGGCTGTATGTAGTTAAAAAGACTTGTAGAAGTAAGCAACCTAATGCTGTAGTTAAATGGAGCAACTTCAACTGACTTCATTTGCAGCCAAATCAATCATTCTGAGACCTTGAAAATCCTCAGTCTCACTTATTTTTTTTCTAAAGATGAGAGGATATTCTTCTGCTTTCCCAGCTGCTGTAAAATATTTTTGCTTTCCATCAAATATCATTTTTGCAAGAATGTACATCTATATTTTACCTGTATTCATACATTAGGTTTTTATTGCACCATATTAAAAGTTTACTCTTCATAGACTTGGCAAACATCTCTGAATTCTTCTCTTTGAATTAATAGATTATTACTGTAACTTCTGACTCGTTTACCTGTCTGTGGTCAAAACAACAAAAACTATGCATTTGTTATGTCAATAACATGACATGGTATGTTGATAACATGAGGAGCCTGGTCTGCTGGGGGCTGATGGAGTCCATCTGTCAGAAAAGGGAAAGAGCATCTTCAGTCATAGGCTTGCCAATCTGTTGAAGAGGGTTTTAAATGAAAGTTTCTGGGGGAAGGGAACCTCCATCCATCCCACTCCTACCAGTTTGCTGCCAGTACCAGCAATAGATGCCCAAAGCCTGGAGAGGAATTGCAGCTCAGCAGGAGAGCACCTGAAGAGCAGCACAAAGGAATACCAGCCACTCCAGCCAGTAAGTCAGCTTCATCATGCCTCTATGTAAACACATGTAGCATGTGGGGGAGTTAGAGATGTGCGCATTTCTGCAGGGCTCTGATCTTATTGGTACCACAGAGACATCATGGTATGGCTTCTATGTGTGGAATGTTGGAATGGAAGGAAGGATGCAGGCTCTTGAGGAAGAACAAGCAGGGGAGATGAGGAGGGGGTGTCACCCTCTATGTCAATGACCACCATTGGCACGGATCTGGAGCTGACCAAGAGCTTATGAGTCAGGATTAAAGGGAGGGCAGGAACAAGCAGCATTATAGTAGGGGCCTTCTATAGGCCACTCAACCAGGAAGACCAAGTGGATGAAGCCCTCTAGAGACAGATGAGAGCAGGCTTATGTTCATAAGCCCTGTTCCTCATGAGGGAGTTCAACCACCCTGATATCTATTGGAGGGAAAACACAGCGAGGCATAAACAATCCATGAGGTTACTGCAATGTGTTGATGATAAATTTCTTCTCCAAGACATAGAGGAGCCAATGAATAAAGGTGCTATGCTGGATCTTGTTCTCACCAACAAGGAGAGGCTGCTGGGGAATGTGAAGCTCAAGGGCATCCTTGGTTGCAGTAACCCTGAGATGGTGGAGTTCAAGACCCTTAGAGCAGTGAAGAGGGTGCACAGGAAAATCACTACCTTGGACTTCAGGAGAGAAGACTTTGGCCTTTTCAGGGATCTGCTTGGTAAAGTACCATGTGATAAGGTCCTAGAGGGACAGGGGCCCAAGAAAGCTGGTTAATATTGAAGGATCACCTCCTCTAAGCTCAGAAGTGATGTATCAGTCAGGCAAAAATCACGAGGTCTGCATTGGTGAACAAGGGACTCCTGGACAAACTGAGGCTTACAGAGGGTGGAATCAAGGACAGGAAGCCTGGGAGGAATACAGAAAAATTGTCCAAGCAATGAGGGATCAGGTTAGGAAAGCTAAAGCCCTGATAGAATTAAATGATGCCAGGGACATCAAGGGCAACAAGAAAAGCTTCTCTCGGTACCTCCGTGTTAAAAGGAAAATGTAGGCCCTCTCCAAAAGGAAACCGGAGGCCAGGTTGCCTTAGATATAGAAGGCTGAGGTACCCAATGACTTTTTTGCCTCAGTCTTCCCTGGCAAGTTCTCCAGCCACACTTCCCAAGTCACAGAAGATCAAGGCTGGGACTGGCAGAATGAACTCCCCACTGTAGGACATCAGGTTCAAGACCATCTAAAGAACATCAAGGTGCACAAGTCCATGTGAACTGAAGAGATGTATTCATGGATCCTCAGAAAACTAGCAGAAGAAGTTGCTAAGCCACTATCCAGCATATCTGAAAAGTCATGGTTGTTCTTTGAAGTTCCCACTAAATGGAAAAGGGGAAACATCACTCCCATTTTTAAAAAGAAAAAAAAGTAAGACCTAGGAAACTACAGGCCTGTCAGTCTCACCCAGCAAGATCATGGAGCTGATCCTCCTGGAAACTATGCTAAGGCATATGGGAAGTAAGGAGGCCATTGGTGGCAGCCAAAAAGACTTCACTAAGGACAAATCATGCCTGACCAATTTGGTGACCTTCTATGACAGTGGATTGGTGGACATTGGTGGATAATGGAAGAGCAACTGACCAGGACTTGTGCAAAGCATTTGACACTGTCCTGCATGACATTCTTGTCCCTAAATTGGAGGGACGTGGATTTAATGCAGGGACCACTCAGTGGATAAGGAATTAGACAGATGGTCGCACTCAAAGGGTTGTGGTCAATGGCACAGTGTCCAAGGGGAGACTAGTGACAAGTGACATTCCTCAGGGGTTGGTTTTGTGCCTGGCGCTGTTTAACATCTTTGTTGGCAACATGGACAGTGGGATCAAGTCCAATCTCAGCAAGTTTGCCAGTATCACCACGCTGTGTAGTGTGGTTGACACACAGGAGGGAAGGGATGCCATCCAGAGGGACCTTGACAGGCTTGAGAGATGGTTCCATGCAAACATCATGAAGTTCAAAAAGGCTAAGTGCAAGGTCCTGCATCTGGGTTGGGGCAATCCCTGGAATCAATACAGGCTGGAGGATGATGGGATTGACAGCAGCCTTGCAGAGAAGCACTTTGGGGTGTTAGTTGACAATAAACTCAACATGACCTGCTAATGTGCAAGTGCAGCCCAGAAGGCCAACTGTATCCTGCTGCTTCATCAAAAACATCATGACAAGCAGGTCAAAGGAGGTGATTCTGTTCCTCTACTCTGCTCTCATGAGACCCCACCTGGAGTACTGTGTCTAGCTCCGGGGCCGCCAACAGATGAAGGACATGGACCTGTTGGAGAAGGGCCAGAAAGATGATGGGGGCTGGCATACCTCTCTATGAAGAAAGACTGAGGGAGTTGGGGTTGCTCAGGAGGAGAAGACTCCAAGGAGACCTTATAGCAGCCTTCAAGTACCTAAAAGGGGTCTACAGGAAAGAGGGGGATGGATTTTTTACAAAGGCATGTAGTGACAGGACAATGGGTAATGGCTTTAAACTGAAAAAGGGTAGATTTAGATTAGATATAAGGAAGATGTTCTTTACTGTGAGGGTGGTGAGGCACTGGAACACGTTGCCCAGGAGGGTTGTGGATGCTCTGTCCCTGGAAGTGTTCAAGGCCAGGTTGGATGGGGCTTCAAGCAACCTGGCCTAGTGGGAAGTGTCCCTGCCTGTGGCTGGGGTGTTGGAACTAGATGATCTCTATGTCCCTTCTAACCCAAACCATCCTATGATTCTATGTATATAAATATTTTATTAGAAAATTTGATATTTGCTTATGCCTTATTCATGTATTTTCTTAGGATTCTACACATTCATCGGTGCCATAGTCCCTTGTGCTTCCATTTTTCATAAAGATACATTTTTTCATAGCATAAACCCAATCAGCAACTTTATTATGCTTTGCAAGATAATTCCAAAGGAAGAATGCCCTGTGCTTTTTAGATATTTGGATGCTTGGAGTCAGCCTTTGAATATATCTATCCCATGAGAATGAGCTTCAGGTCCACATCATACAAAAAAGGGACAAAAATATACCTGCTCTCAGATATGGAATACCTTTATAATGCATGTATTTAATACACAGAAATGCACTCTAAAATCAGAAGTTAAATTCAACAGACCCCCTAGATAACATAGCTTCAGTGACTGATCAGCCTGTGTGACCACTAGCTTTAAAATCAGATACTCAGTTAAAACTGAAGGAAACAGTCCAGTTCCTGAAGTGTGAACTGTCTCCATTGTACTTCTAGCACATTAATTTCATAAAGCATCAGCCATAGGGAAGTTGCCACAGAGCAATGCTTTGCTGTTGAAATTGTGGATGTGATACAGTTGGAAAGAGAGATGAACCACCCAGAATGGCATTAGCTTTGGTCTGTAATTCTGTGCGAGCCTTTGAAAACATAAAGTGCTGGGAAATAGTAAGGCAAAATTTGTGGTTACCTTTGCATAACTCAGTGTGTAGTGTGGAGGCAAATATCTGTCCCTGTGAATGCAAGATAGATATGTGGAAAAATCTGGGTGGGCAGAAGGTAGTATTCCAAACCTGTTTTGTAGAGACAGGGAAGATCTAATGCAGTGCAGAGTAGTGGGCACTCAGACTTAAAAGCCTTAGATCCAAAAGGTTTGCGAGTCAATGTACAGCTGTATCTCCCTGTCATTGCACCCATTTAGTGTTTTTTTAAGTTAAGTGAAGAGAAAACTAAGTATGGAATATATATTTTCTTCCTTTCCTGGTTGAATAACTGTGAATTCTATATAACTGAGGGCTACCCAGTGTTCTTAATAGCTGAGTGCCACTGCTTGCTAAAACTGACCTATAAGAATATTGAAACAAAAATTATTTTTCAGTTGTGCTCTCTGCATTTTTTTGTATGATGCAGTAAAACACAAGAATTAAACCCTCCCAGAAATAAAGTGAGCAGCCTGTTAGGGTTATTGTAGATGGAAGCTTGTTGTTACTGTAGAAGAGGAGAGCTGATGAGCTGAATTGATAGTGAGTACCTCTGACTTCCTTCTCTGCAAGGTGTCAGTTATGCTCGCATTCCTAGGGAAGCAGGGTCAGGTCCTAAGGTGTTGACTGGTCAGGTCTTTCGTTGTCACATATCCTCAGGCTTTTGATGCAGCTGTTCCTCCAGGCTGCATTGCAGTACGCCAGTGTGCTGTGGGAGCTGTGGCAGTGCACTGTCCCTCTGCACCCAGCATTGCCCATAGCCTGGCAACAGTGAGAAGCTCAGGGAATCCAAGCAAATGGATCTGTTGGGCAATAGGACCAGCAGCCAGCCATGAGGCTAGTGCTCTGTTATTTGGGCAGGGGCCAGGCTACAGGAGAACAGAGAGATATGCTATGTGTCTTCAATTTTAATTCAGAAAAATCACTGACACGGGTGTACTTGTCAAAGTATTGCCCTTCACAGTGTCACTTAAAAAAGACAGATTACTCCAGACACAAAGATGCAAATCACTAGATCATAATAAGTGTCCCATAATTCAGTGACCAGGATGAGAAAGAGCATATTGTTAACCAGTTAAAAATACCAGATGGGAAGTTTAATTTTCTCATTCCTTTCTCAGAGTCTACCTAGAACACTCTCACTCTTTTTGTCAAAAACACATATTAAAATCTCTCCTTGAAACATCTGAAACTGAGAACATTTTACACAAAAATAATTAACAGAATTAGGTAGAATGATTTTGATAAACGATTTGTGTGAAAGCTGAGTGCCATGAAAGCTGCTGGGAGTTTCAATATTTATTCTAAAGAGTAAAGGCTATCTTTCCTGAGATTTACCAGTGTGGACAGTTTGGCCCAGTTGACAGCAAAACACCCACACAGCTGTTCATTCACAGCCAGGGGGGACAGGGAAAGAAAATAGGAAGAACAGGAATGAGAAAGCTCATGGGTCAAGCTAAAGACTGGAAGATCACTTACCAATGGCCATTGTGGGCACAACAGGCTAACCTTGGGGAAAATTACCTTGCCAGATAAAGTAAATATGTAATTTCTAATTTGAGTAGTAGGAAACAGAAAGACAAACACTTAACAACACCTTTCCTCTCCCAGGCTCAACTTCACCCCTTCACTCTTGATTCCTCTCCTCCCATCCTTGTTATTGCCACAGTTTACCTTCAGCCCCTTCAGTAAGGACACATGTAGAGTGATTTCTCTCTTTAAACTGCTCAGCTGTGACAGTCTCTGAGTCTTTATGCAATGGTCTTTATAAGTAAAATCTGTGTGAGATCTGTCTGTGCATATATATATATGGGTATATACAAATTCACTTAGATGTTTCAAAGTTTTCTAATTTTAAATTACTTTATACGAGAGCTATTTGTTTTGTCTTCCAGAAGCTGAATAGAAAAGGTTGATTTGGTTTGTTCAGTATAAATATATGTTGTGGTATTGTATAACTACTGTGCTCCAGGATCCCTAAAGGAAAAGATTGACCTCTGTGCTTATTTCATAAAAATAAACGTATTTTTATGAAACACATTCATTTCCTACTGACAGAGGATATGGTCAAAATGCTTATTTCACAAGGTTATCTTAGTGAGAGACTTAAATAAATAGATATGACCCTAGTGTTGCCTATATACACACCATAGACATCAGCTTCTGAATAAAGTATCTGTTACCCCTGTGAGACAGACGCAGTTAGCTTATCTTTCGTTCAGCTATCCTGTTTAAATTCTCTAATAACTTAATGCAACAATTAAATAAGTTGTGTACTTAATTGGCACAACAAAAAGCTTAGGATAAGCTGGCACAAATTCTGTGCTTATGCCAAAGCAAGGGAGACTTAGAGGTTATGTGCAAATCCTGCTCTGGATCCTGCCTGCACATGCAATTCAAACTTTTTCTTGGTCCAGCTTTTCTATCTAGAGGAGTGCTCCATATATTGGTAGATGACAAAAGCATTGCTTTGGAAATGACACTTCCTTAACCTCACAAATGCAAATGTTTTATACGAGTTTTTAACTGTTCACAAAAAGCAACACCTCTTGTTGACTTCCTGGAAGATTATCATTGACTGGAGGAGTATCTTTAGTATATTTCTTTGTAATATCTTTGCTTTCCAATATTTTTTTTCTTCTCAGTGCTCTCTTTTCTGCTCCTCTTTTTGTTTTCCTGCATCAATTCCCTTTTCCTATATTGTGCTTTCTCTTCACGGCCTGGCACCCTGCTACTGAGTACTGCATTATCCAAAGGCATCCTTTCTTTCTCAGACTACACCACAAAAAATTACTGCAGAAGGATACATGGCTAGTGGTTTTATCAACAAGTAGATGAGTTATGTATGAGGCCTAACATACTTATATTGATCACATGCAGAGTCTGAATGAATGAAAATTCAACTATGGAACAAGAAGGAACAAGATCAAGCAACTCAAATCACAGCCTCTTGCCTTATCTTCAGCACCACTCTACATAGTAACTTTTCTTCCACATCTTTTGCATGTCTATGTCTTCCTCCTAAATTCATAATTTTCTACTCAGTTCCTTCTCAAAAGTCTTCTTAGCCCCTTATTGTGTCCTGTCATATTTTATTTCCTCTTCTATCCAAATCTTTTCATTTTGCTCCCAAATTCGAATTTCTTTGGGTTTCCTCACCACATCAGACACCAAAATAACCTTTGCTACTCAAAACTAGCATGTACTGCCAAAAATGTGTAGCTTTAATTTTAGTGTGCCTTGTTTTTTACTGTTTCACTAGCAGTGATACTGTTGGGTGGATTGCATGGACTGGGTTATTTATAAGGCTTTGTCTACAAAACGCTGTTTTAAACAACTTTTATTATAATAAAACCAGACAAGAGCATAAATAATTCTCCCCATCCCCCTTTCTCTCCAGTGCAGCATAGGCTATTTTCTTTGTCAGTGGAGCTTTGTGATTTTTTTCCCAATTTTCTATTTAGTCATATAATCACATTCTGGAATGATTGCTAGGCTCAGGACAGAGTGGGCTATTATGGTACTTTGTGAGAAGCCTTTTGGATTTCTGAAATACAGGACTGTTCTTTCCACAACATTCCATATTTTTTTCCTCAAACCTCTACCACCACCGAACTTCTAATTTCATATAAATGTTAAAGTCATTTGCTAGAAAGCATGTAGGAATCACTTCTGAATGTGTGTAGGTGGCTTTTTAGGAGGCTCTTTAGGAGGTAAAAGATCACCAGCACAGTCATTCGGTTACAGTGAGGAAAATAATAATGAATTATTTAAATATGTTATTTCGTTAGAGCATCTTCAGCTGATAGAGGCATATTCAGTTTGGATCTAGCCTAGGTGAACTGACTTGTAGAACCAGTTAGTATGACAAAATTAATGCAGTGTAAAATATACACTTAAAGATTTACTATAATAGGAAAAGAGATTTTTAGAAACATATATACTACAAGTTCCTAGTACCCACCTTGAAATGTGATCATATTGAAAAAAAAAGTCAAAAATTCAAAGAGTAACAAGCATGGTTACTGACGAGTACTATAAAGTACCAATACTGCAAACTGTTACCATTACCATGAGTAAACAGCTTTAAAATCAATAAATGCAATTAAGAAACATTTTACATGTTCCAGATAATTAGTTAGAGAAAAGCATAGGACTGCCCAGAGAAAGCATTTCATTGACATTTGGATAAAAGAACTAGAGTGTAGGCTGAGCAAAGGGAGGAATGTAACTATTCCCTCCCCCAATTAGCCCCCCCTCATCATCCAGCCTCTTCAGTGCCTTCACTGGGGCACTGTGTGGGGAAGAGATGTGGGTTGGAGGGGGCTGCAGCTGCCCCCCCTCCACTTCAGAGACCCCTTCAGACCCCAGTGACCCCCCCACGATTTGTGCCCCCTCCCCCCCCAGTCTCCTTCCTTCTGAAGGGAGGAATGTAACCTGAAGTTTAGAAGTTAGCTTAGCAAAGCATTACTCTTTTATCTGGAAGTAGACATAACTATAGGGACCTATTGTGCAAGCTAACCACAAAAGGTTAAAGGGGGCGGAACATCTGTCTTATCAAGAATGTAGTATGGAAAGGACTAGTCGGACTGGCTATGTGGTTTGGAAAAGGACCAGGACTCTAAGGAGACCGCGCAGGACCCAAAGGTGAAAAGTGCAAGGCCGCCCCATCTCTGAGGAAGAGTGTTTACTTCAACACAAAATGGCAAGTCGACCACCAGAAGACCACCACCACAGTGCACTGCGCAGGTGCAAGGGGGAGGAGACCTGATTTCCATGTGAAGTGGGATAGGTTATGTATGTATAGGCGTATTGGGTAAACTAATGAATATGTAACATCTTATTGCTTATAAGCGAGATGCAGAGCCATGCCAGTGTGCACGTTTGGAGGCACTAGCCCCGTGGACCCACTGGCGAATAAACACACCTCCTCATAAATTCTCTGAGAGTTTTTGAGTTCATTTCCGTACGTCATGAGGACATATTAGAATTTAATGCTATTATTCAACCAGCAGATAGTGTTGAGATCTGATTTAGCACACCATCAAGCCTCAAAATTAAGGACAGTATGTTTTGGTACTATAACATTGTGTATAATATAGCAAAACCTACCAGAACAGCAAAACAAAGAAGACAACATAGACGTTAAAGTTTACTGGATGAGGTCTCTTTTCAGCTGCTGTTTCTTAGGCTCTCTGTGTCTGCACGGTTGGGCCTGCTTCGCCATAGATACCTTACCCAGCTGCAGGATCTTTCTCACAGCAGGAATACTTGGTTGCTTTTGTAAATAGTCAAATGTTTTCTAGGTTTTAAAGTTGTGGTCAAAGTGCACAAATTCAAAACCCACCTTGTGAACAAAAAACTTCTCTCATTTCTTCAACCCAAGCTCCACACATTGAAACAGAGTCTTTGGGATGCGGAGCAGTGATGCCCTGGGTAGCTCCATGGAGTTCAACAGCATGCACTGCTCTCATCAGAGGGCAGAAAGGCCCAGAGGATTATGATGCAATATCATAGAAATATGCAGAAATAAGGTTGTAATGAGCTTTCTTATTCTGAGTTGGAGTTATATTTTGCTGTATACCTGGGTTCAGCCTTAGGCAGAGAAAATGAGGAATTGTATGGTTTATTTTTCTCTTGCAGTATGCTGCAATCATCTCAATAAATATGACTTCAGATTGACATTTGCACTCTTCCTTTTTAAGGAGAGTGGTAAGTTCTATTAATGATCAGTGATCCCTCACTAAGAAAAGCACTGTTTACTCGACAGCAGCATTACAATGAAAATGAAAATGAGATGTAAGTGCCTGCCTTGCTTAGAAATGGTCTATTCATATCCCAAAGGAAATATAAATCTAAATGTCTTCCCTGTGACTGTTCACTTGACTCCTGCCCAGGTTTTGGCCTAACACGTTGCTAGCACTGAAGCCTGATGTATGCTGGGAGCATACATACAGCAAAAAGGCGTGCCTCAACACAAGAGCAACATGTAGGCAGGCCAGGATGGACAAGGAGTGATAAAGGTCATCATGCAGCTGTTATCACCTGCTGCTTGCTGTCTCCTGCAGCCATTGTCTCTTGCATCCTTACATCTTAATTGACCAAAGTTTCTCCAGTATCCATTAATTTATGGAAATGGCGTAGACCAAAATTCCAAGCTGAGAGGTATAAATACATCATCTTACCCCAAAAGATTTTGAAGCAGATCCAGCAGCAGCCAGGCTGCTGAGGCTTCCGTGCTTCCCCATGTGATGTAGGGGACACCCATGCTGTGAGGGAAGAGGAAGCATGGGCACTCCCACTCTTTGCAAGGTAGCGGTTTTGCTCATTGGTGTATGACTTACAAGTTAGAGAACTTGTGGGTCATAAATTACTGAAGTGATGAATGAATGAATTCACATTAGACTACCCTGGACAAAGGAGACTGAGCCCATATTTGATATGTTCATTTGTTTTCCTTCCTAATGAGTTCATAAGGTCTAATTTACAGAATACATTGTCTTGTAAATTTTAGAGATTCAAGCGGACTATGACACTGCTCCTATACGTGCTACAGTCCCAGGTTAGTCATTTGCAAACAATATCTGTTTTTCCAGGCCAGTAGTGCCAGTATTGTACATTTTAAGTCTTATTTTCTTACCTGCCTATTTCACGTACTCCTTCTAGAAGGGAGAAGATTTGGACAGAGATATTTTAAAAGACTTTTCACTTGCATGGTTTCACCACTGGGATGCGTTCTTACTGGCTTCTAATGTTTTCCAGACTCAAAGAGCATCCTTTAGTTTACCAGTTTCCTTTTGGGCTTGCTGCTGACTGAATTCCTGGATCCCTGTATATAATTTATAGACCTAACATAGTAGCCTTTTGTTATTCTGTGATCCTACAGCATTTGTCACACTGGGTATTGATCACTCAAATCCAAGAATATTGAAAACCAGAAATTTATTCAGGTTTTCTGTAAGCTGTACCAATTCAATCGTTCTGCATTTAAATAATTCTCAGGTAAATAGAGCCTCTGTATTACAGTATACCATCCACTTCCTCTTACAAATTTCATTTTGCTTGCTTTTGTTAATGCTAACTTTCTGAATTCCACTATTTATAAGTGAAATCATCCCTTGCAATTGAACAGAAAAACAGCATTTCTTGTAACAATAATTTCTGAACTATCGGTTGGTTTCTGTTCTGTGTGGGGATTGGAATTTTATTTAGACAATGAATGTAAATATCAGCCTAAAGCTAGAAAATGTTGCTGTCAAATGTTTATTCAATGCTATTTCAGTACTGTGTTAACAAATTAAAATTGATAATAGCATATATTGCACCCTACCGAGGATACCTAAGAGATCTAAAAATGGCTATGAATTCAGCCACAAGAATTCTGTAAGGTATTAAACATTTTAACAGGAGACAAATCCACCATGTCACACAGCAAATTCGAACCAGATCCAAATAGGATGATTATTTTGTAGCTAAGGAATATGATTTTTTTCACTGTATAAAGAAGAAAGAATAGCTAATTTTCATTGTGCTTTTATAATTTAAGGTAAGTATAAAAAATGCTGCTGTTTTGTTTTTCATTTGTTTGTTTTTTCTGATACCACTGCTGTGAATGATGTTATCACAAACAGGGTCACATACTTATTTGGACCATAATAGTTGCTTAGACTATTAATTTCTTCTATCAAACCATGTAAATGTATGATTCTGTCTCCATTTAACTAGGTAATATCTATCATTCTTCATGCCATTACTTGTAAAGGAATAACGGAAAGGTTCTTCAGATAGTGAGGCTGCAATTCTTTGTCAAGCCCCCAGACTATTGGCTGAGTTTACAGCAACGTGATGTGCTGTGGAAGCTGAAGGAAGTATGCTAGAAAGGTGTGCCTCTCAAGATAGCTGTTTGTTTCAATCTAGGAAAGACTGGATCTGATTTAATTTTAGGGATTACCCTTATCTGGAGACCGGCCTAAATCTGCATTTTTCATTTATGGCTAAATTGTATTTTGTTTCATTTTGTGGGTTTAGTTTCATCTGGCTAAAGTAGCAAAGTGCCACAACCTAGTGAAGCTTTGACTCGGCCATGTGAGACTTGAAAACCAGTGGCAGTAGCTGGTATGGTAATGTATTTTCATTTTAAGTTTATCACATAAAAAATGCCCAATTCTTGTCTTTAAGCAAAGTTTAATTATGATCTTAGGGCATCTGAAATTTTATTTCAAGACTACCTTTTAGCAGTCCATCTCTGCCCAGTGATTACTCCCAAACATGAGGTGAATATTATCTCTTTCTTTAAAAATGAGGTAAACACTCCAGTGCTCTTTATCAAGGATTTTTTTTTTTTTCCATTCAAGGGAAATGAACACAAAGAATATGTACTTTATCTGAGGAAGATCATAAACCGATAGAAGTTTCTGACTGTACTGTAACTATTCAAAATGTGGTAAATATGGTGAGTCATTTCTTTCAGAAAGGATAGCTACAACTGCTAAGAAAATACCCATGGAAAGAATTAAGTCTCAATAGACCCTGCAGGAACGATCATTTTTTTTTTTTTTATTAGAAGGAAAATTTTGTCCTGTATTTACAGAAATCAAAACAGATCAAAAGACTGAGTCACTTGTTCAGCCCTTTTGTCCTAAGAAGCGAGTCTTTTTTAATATATATTAACTTTTTTCAATGAAAGCCAGGAAGTTTAAATAACACTTTGTCATCAAAACTTGTTAGAAAGGCATAGAGCATGTTGCCATTGCAGATAGGTTTGCAGAAAAATTTAGCTGCCAAACACTAAAGAAGCTCTTCTCACTGTAAGGAAACTAATTTTTGTAAGAGTCATACATCTTGATACCATTTCATGGGCACCTTAAGACCTGAGGTCGAGGTTGTTTGCTAACAGAACAGCCGAGGACAGCATACTTTTCTTCTCAGAAATGACAGCTGTAGAATGGCATATTTACTTGCTTTCTGTAGCTGCAGAAATTTCAGCAATTTAATGAAAGTAAATATGTAAAAATAAAAGGCAGACAGAAACATATGAGAGAAAAATGTTAACCTCAAAACCTTGAGTGCAGCCATGTTTTAACCCACTGTAAACAGTTACTTATCAGTAAAAGGATTGTGCTATCTTCCCTGTAGGTTGTATTATCACCTACACTTACAACAGCACCCTCAGATATGAGACATTTATAGAACTCTAGCTGAAAAAGGGCTAGCAGATACCCTTGCAAATGCATTTTTCTTAGCTGAACAATTAATGACCTGCTATCTAACTATTTTTCTTAAGTAATGTGGTAGGAGTGATCTCATGGACAGTTTTGGGGTTTTTTTACACCCAGAATCTCAAAGGACAGTCCCCAGAGCAGTGACTGAATAGCTCTGCACAGATATGAGTTCTAGGCTAGACAGTGTGAGCTGGTTACATCCATGCTGCTTCATAAGGTTCAGGTTTTGAGTTCAACCTCTGCCAATGTTTTCCTTGCTTGGAGACTGACATTTCTCAAACTGGTGAAAAACTCAAGAAGAAAGTACTGATAGAATTAATCCAAAGTAAACCCAGGCCAATTCAAGTAAAATCAAGCTAATTCAAGTAAATTCAGCCCTAAGGCAACGTAATGCCATACTGAACTAATTAAAGTATTAAATAACAGACTGGAAAGAGTCCATTGAAATATCACTGAAAAGGCTAGCATCAGGTATACATAAAGAGACTGAGGGAATTGCACTTATTTAACATGGATGAGAGAAGACTTAGAGGAATCTAACTGCAGCCACCCATTGCATTAAGGAGGGGTTATGCAAAAGACGGACCCAAAATAAGCTCAGAGCTACACAATGAAATGACAAGAGGTTATATTCATAGGCTGCAATAAAGAAATTCCAGTTAAACACAAGGAAAAATTTAACAAACAAATGTAATGGTCATGCACTGGAACAGGTGGACTGCAGGGGCTGTGAAATCTCTATCCTTAAAGATTTTCAAAACTAGATTGGACAAGATCCTGAGCAAAGTAATCTGGCTTTGAAGCTAGTCCTGCATTGCATACTTGAGTGATCCCTTCCACATTATTTTTTTTCTATGATTTCTATGAAGTATGCTCTGAAAAATGATGTGGCCAGTTCAGGGCTCTGCAGCACAAGAAAGATAAGGAGCCACTGGAAAAAGATCAGTGAAAGGCCACAGATGATTCTCCTGGGTTTGGCTCGGATGGGGTTAATTTTCACAAGAAGCTGGGAGGACTCACAGCCAGGACATCTGGACCAAACTAGCCAATGGGATATTCAATACCATACTGACATCATGCCCATCATATAAGGCGGGGAGGTGGCCAGGTGAAGGGCATGTGATTTGAGCTGAGGCTTGGGTCAGGGACATGGGCATTCCAGGCAGTGAGTAGTTGCATTGTATATCACTCATTTTTATATATTATTTCATTAGTATTATTGTTACTACTGTTTTTTCTTCTCTCTTTGTGTTGTTCTATCAAACTGTCCTTATCTCAACCCACAGGGTTTTATCTTTTCTCCTGATTCTCCTTCCCATCCCACCACAGAGGGTGGGAAGGGGGAGTGAGTAAGAGGCTGCGTGGTGCTTAGCTGTGGCTGGGGTTAAACCATAACAATGATGAAGGGACAGGAGCATCTCTCCTGTAAGGAAAGGCTCAGAGAGCTGGGACTGTTCAGCTTGGAGAAGAGAGGCTCAAGGGGGATCTCATCCATGTATATAAATACCTGGAGAAAAGACNCCCACCACAGAGGGTGGGAAGGGGGAGTGAGTAAGAGGCTGCGTGGTGCTTAGCTGTGGCTGGGGTTAAACCATAACAATGATGAAGGGACAGGAGCATCTCTCCTGTAAGGAAAGGCTCAGAGAGCTGGGACTGTTCAGCTTGGAGAAGAGAGGCTCAAGGGGGATCTCATCCATGTATATAAATACCTGGAGAAAAGACGCAAAGAAGATGGAGCCAGGCTCTTTTCAATGGTATCCAGTGACAGGACCAGAGGCAATGGGCACAGACTGAGACAGAGGAAGTTCCCTCTGAACATCAGGAAACACTTTTTCACTGTAAAGGTGACCGAGTACTGGCACAGGTTGCCCAGAGAGATTGTGAAATCTCCACCCTCGGAGATACTCAAAAGCTGCCTGGATATGGTCTTGGACAGCCAGTTCTAGGTGGCCCTGCTTGAGCAAGGGGGTTGGACCAGTTGACCTCCAGAGGTCCCTTCCAACCTCAATCTTTCCATGATTCTGCAATGCATTGTATGTTAAAAAATGATCCTGGTACTTCATTGACAATACAGATTAATCCTTTGAGTTTCTCTTTTTTTCACGGTTACAGCTATAAATGACCTGAATGTCAACAGTATCCAATATTGAGTGATTGGTTTTGTGCAATTTATAAAAAATATATGTGAAAACAGGGGTACATAGTATCCATGAGCTTCATAGGCTTTAATAGAATTGCTTTTTTAAAGTTACTTTTTTTTTAATCATTGTAAGGCATTATTCAGGATAATTGTGGAAATGTCTTCCTATGTCCCTGAAAATATAATATAACCAAACTTTAAAAATAGATCAAAAAGCCCCTCCTTCTCTCTCTCCAGCAAACTTTTCTCCTGTACTCACCAAAAATCCAAGAAAATAATAATCAATCTGAGGTTCAAACTGAGATTCAAATTAAATGCTCTTGGCAATCGAAATTTATTCCCAGTTTGAACTCTAATACACAGAGCTGGATCAAGGTTAGGTAATAATTTAAAGAAATAAAAACTGATGATATCCATTGGTCCCTGTGTCAGTATCAGCTATGCAATTAAATAATTGAACTGTTCTACCTTATGCTGGAAGCAATGTTTTCCCTGGAGCAATTAATGTTCAAATGGAAGTAAAAACAAATGCAAACCAAGCAACTGTATGTGACATGATTAAGATAGTCTTAGGTTCTATTTTTCTAATAGTGTTGGCTATTCAAAGCAAAAGTTCAAGTGAGCATCTAGATCTGCTAGTTAGCAAGACTCTAAACTTTTTGTGAGTTCTCTCTTAGTTCGCTGGGTGTTTTTTTCCTTCTTTTAATAGTTCTGGATGAGATAAACCAGAAGAATAAACAGAGTTTTGCTGAGGAATTCATAGGTAATTTACCAAGGTACACAACTTAAATTTATTGAACAGGTTGGCTGATAAGGATTTCTTTTTAAGCCGATTAGAGTTTTTAAAATAAGCTTAGTTTAGAATCATGTTCATTTATGTGCCCTTAATTATTTCGTAGAAGCATTTTTACTACAAATGAAACTGAAGGATAAAGTATTCTCACACACGTCACATTTGTTACTATAGTGGCATGCTACAGCCCAGTTCAGTGTACAGGTTTCTGTTTTGTCCACATCATTGTCAGCAGCCGTAGGAACAGGAATAAAGCTGTGTTGGGGGCTTTTTTTGGGGACAAATAGACTAGTTTCTTGCTTTTTTAAGAAACAGCAGGAATTAGACACTGTCAGTGCAGTAGGGCTGGGGTAGATTCATGAGGAACATCGCCAGCTGAGAGCATTAGCACACAGTAAGACTCTTGGGGGTAGATCTCAAAATAATTTAGATATCCAAAGTTGTTACTGCGCAAGTCCAAAATTTAGATTTTTTTTTTCAAGCCCCTGTTGAATTGTTGCAAATCATGGGAACAAGGAAATCCTCCTGGATGTCTACCTGAATTTGTAATTCCCGGGCTCATTGGACAGTTCTGAAACCTTTTCTCACAGTAGGCCCTATAGTATATGAACTTCACTGCATGTGTAGTGAAAAACCTCAGGAGGACATGACTGAATAACTCAGTATCCATATTACATTTAAGTATGAATTAATCACTAAGTGCAAAAGAGTAAATATGAAAAGAGATGTAGTTCCTGAAGAAGGAAATAGTGCCCATGATTCCTTTTTCTAAGTAAGAGTATAACAGTTGGGTTAATGGTTCATTTGTAATTGGTCTCTGGTCAAATAGACCTTGTATTATCTACACAATGGCTCATCTCCTATAAGATTGCTAGAAAATGTCTCCAGAACCAGACAGCCACAATATGATGTACTCACGGCACTCTTGTAGGAAATAGGACATGTAGGTTTGTATTTGTATTTGTATATCTCACTTTAGGGAAAGAACTGACTAAATCATTTGTAGCCACAGATTTAGTAACATTAGATTTTAGTAACGTTAGATGGCATTAGTAACCACTAGTGTAAAACAGGAGACCTGCTTTGAAAGAATAGACATGTGGTAAGTTAAACCACAGCATAGGTCTACCCTGATAAGTTGTTCTTGTCTCTAGTTTTCTATGCTGAGGTACCACTAGATCCTGCAGAATCCCACCTGTAATCCCTCATGCATATTTATACCAGTAATCTCCAGGGGGTCAGGGCAACAGTGAAAGAGTGGCATGAAACAACCTTTACCATTTAATTCCTAGCATATTCCTTGGCACAGTCTTGGCCTGCGCCAGCTAGTATTATCCATGTCAGTACACATTTCAAGGAGTGGTATGGACCAAGAACAATTCCCTGCTAGCAATTTATGTATGGTTTCCCAGGGACTGCAGCATTGTGAACCTGCCTGTTGACCTGAGCCTTAAAACTGACCTGGTCTGTTTTGAGCCCTTTGTGTTGGTTCTAAATGTTAGTCTGTAGCTGTGTGTGTTTCCTCCGCTCATCAATTCCATACCTAAATTCTTGGTGCGAGATATGTCTAGACTTGCCACCTACTGACAGGAGTAAGTGGTAAGGTTCCAGAGGTGTTATTTCCATGTTGTCCAAGGCATAAGACCCAGCTCATCAGGATATTCCTCCTATTTCAGAGTAAGCATCCTGAGTAGAATCACAGTTTCCACAGTTTTGACATTCAATACTGCAGTTTTAGCCCTCTTAGTAAATTTGAACACATCTCACTTTATCAGAAGAGTCCAACAGTTAGTCCTTTAAAATATTTCAGATTGGTAAAGTAAAAGCTAAGGTTTCAGGTTTTAAAAATTTGAACTACTTTCTATTACCATCATAGGAAAGGAAAGGGCCATCTCTAGATACATTAAAAGGAGACAATCAGGATGTGACCCAAGTACTTTTCTATTTACAATAACAAAAAATTATGCTCAGGAAGGTAGGCTGCTTCACATCTTGCTACCATTTCAGCGGTAATAATGGAATGAAATTAAGTCATTCCATTTATTCAGTTTTTGTGGTTTACCACTGGCCAAATAATTCCAACCACAATTCCTTGGCTAGTGCCAGGACTTCTTAACTTGCTAGAACAGGAAGAGACTGGTACATGATGACAAGCATAGCTATGCGTGTGAGAGTGATCATTCTTGTTTATCTATATATTTCCATTTTGTAGGTAACTATTTGCCTTCCTGACAAAATGAGCTGAATTTAGTGTTCTGCTCCCTAGTTACTTCTATTTATCTTTTATTCATTTGTGACTGAGGCATTAAAGCACTGGATGAATTCTTCATTTTATTTTTATATGAGAATATAAATACAGACTACAATTGTGTCTCATGGATTCACAGTTGAATGAAACACTGAAGTGTTACTTTTTTTATGTGATACTTTATTTTGTAAGCTAAGCAGTAGTGGAAAGTGGTCTGAAGGTCTTCTTGATTTGAAAGATAATTGCAAATACTCCTGAGACTTTTAAGAATTGTGATTTATTACTGGGAAGTTTATATTTGAATTCATTAATAAGATTTGAAAGGAATGCAAACTGTTGCCTGTGACAGAAGGATTCATAAAGACAGTGTTAGCGTTTTGTGACAAGATGAAGTGACAGCTTTCACTTTAGTGTATGTGAATTGCTGTAAATACAGTGTGACACCTTTACTTTGCTGTCAAAGGTTTTCTGTCTGAAAATATGTCCAGTCTGCCCTGCTGCTCATAAAGACAAGTAAATATTTTTATTTCTGATGAAAGCGATGGGGAACTACCAGCTCATTTTGTGGCTTTAAATACCTTTCTTTTGCTCCACTGAGAGTAGTACATAACGAAAACAAGCCAACAGTCAAGGTGGAGAATAAGAAATGTGAAAGTATTTACAGAGGGTATCCAGAATAGTGAACATAAAAGTGGTAAGACTGCTCTAGAAGTGAGCAGGGTGGAAGATAATTTAGGAATGGATTGAGATTAATGAGATATGAAATGACTAAGCAGATAAAGGGCCTAACTGGCCTGAAAATGGCTGGGTAAATATAGGCTCCATATGGTTGCTAGTGCACTCTCCTTTTCTTCAGACAAGTGTTCAGAAAGAGGCTGTTAAAAAGAGTGTGGGAGAAACCAAATGACTCAGGAACACCATGGCCTCATTCCAAGTTTCAGGGGAGACTTCAGTGATTTGTTTCTCATTATGTTAAGTATCTCTCCACGTGGATAGACCTCACTCTCAGTTCCTCAAACACATTTCTGATCCAAAATCCCAGTTAAGTACAACAGTATCTGCAAATGAATATTTTTGCAAAGATCTGAATTTTGCCTGAATAGAGATATTAAGCAGTTTATTCATTTTGGGGAAGCGAATGTCTGACACTTTAATGAGGATATATATTTAATTGAGAGAAGCATGTTTCAAATGGTGCACACACACCAGTGGTTCGTATTAAGACATAAACTTTATTTTCTTTTAGCTTTAACCTCTCTCTCCTTTCAATTGTGCAGTTATTTTACCCAAGTAAAGGTGATGAAATGACTCTATACCAGACCACGAGCACGTCAAAGTGTTGCATGGCCCGGGGGCTCCCCACTCAGGGGCACAGTCAAGGCCCATCCCACCACCCCTGTCAGGGAGCAGGGCACTGCAGGCAGCTTCAGCCCCACACATCTGGCACCTCCCTGGTGACAGGTCAGGAGCATGTGGGAAGATAGATGGGGCTGGAAATGCTCTCCCCACAGAGATGATCAGGAAGGGGCCCTCAGCTGCTCTACCTCTAAACTAGCCCTGAGCTCCAGCAGCCAAATCCACAGGAGGGAGGATGAGCCCAGGGCCCTGGCATTGACCTCAGTGCTGCACAACATCGTGGAAAAGGCAATGGGACCTGGGTACTGTTCCTCAATGTTTGAAAATAATGTGAGCAAATTCCTACCACTGCTGATGGTGCTGACACTCTCCTTAAGAAAAAAATGAAGAATTCCAATCTGATTTCTGGTTCTAGCAAATTAATTATTTCTACTTATTTTTCACCAATTTTCATTTAAAATTCTGCTCTTTTTTGCTACTGTTTACAGTGAACTTTTGAACCTGTGTCTATAAATTTTATAGCTTAATGAATGTCTTTCATGTCTTGGAATGTTTTCAAATATTATTTTCTGTAATTCTTAATGCTGAGCTTACTTCTGCTGCACTAATATTTACCACACTGAAAATAAAAAAAAAATGTTTAGGATGGTTGATATAATATTTTTACAGGCTCTGGGATCTTTAAATTCTGATTTTGTTTAAAAGAATAATATTGACAGGTGGAAGATGGAGAAAGAGGGATAGATTTCCATTTGTATTGTAAAAATCCTCTTTTAGCTGTCAGAGGTACTCTTTCCCATAACACACTGTTTATTTTATGTATTATCTTTTCTCTTAACAAAGTGCATAACTGTTCCCTGTCAAAGCAGTTACAAAATCATTCAATTCATCATTAATATTACAGGCCAAATCAAAAAATGCTAATAATTATGAAGTTACAAGGAAAGGGACTTAAAGCCTTAAAATAAACTGCGAGTTGTGATTATAGTAACAGTGGTTTCATTATAAAATTGAGCTGGACCAATGACTGTGGCTTTGACAGCTCCAAGGGACAGAAGTTGCTGCTTCTTTAGTTTAAGATGCTTTTGGCGCAAGCCATGCAGTATTATAAATAGGATACTTCATTGGATTCAAATGAATTTGGCTTTTCAGCATTCAATTACAGTTTCATTTCTAAATGTAATGGCATCCAAAAGATCTGTTAAACTGTTACTACAAAGTCTCAGACACAAGGCTAAAGATGCTATCCTTTGTTCTGGCCAGAATTGGGCTTTTATGTGCTTTTCTTAGGTTATTTTTTTTTCTAGTTGGAAATGTGTTAACCAATATTAAAGAAAAAAGAGATGGGATAATTTTGCTATAGAAAATTCAGCATCTCTTGTATTTATTATGGAGCTATAATAATACTGTAACACAAATATTGTCCCTTATCTATGACCAAGATGTTAAGGTAGCCATCAGTGGATGATGGTCTGTGTTAAATAAGTAGTTAACTATTGAAAAGTTAATTGGTATCTGTGCATGATACTTCCATTTATACATACTTTTAACTTCTTTTGGCTTTGTCAGGAAAATTGGACTATAAAATTTTTTTCTCTCTGTTTTATGTAAAGAAACAAAGTGTTCTTTTCTTTGACCATTACTCTTCTTTTCGCCTGAAACACTTTCCTTGTGCCTAACACAGGCTTTTAAACTGGAATTCCAGGCAAGCTTCTGGTTCTTGGCTTCTATTTTAGCTACTTCTTCTGTCATTCCAAAAACATTTAAGTGGATTTAATCTTATGTTTGTACCTCTAGGATTTCATTTCCTATTTACTTTTTTTGGACATTTTTGCCAGCCCCTTTTCAGAGAAGCTGGCTTATTGCTAAAGCTTCACTCCATCCCTACTTTCAGAATGCAAAGAGACAGACTTACATACAAAGAACACCTCTATCACAAGTGTCTTTGAAGACGGCTTAGCAAGAAGAGGAAGAGAAGGTGTGAGAGATGATATAAATGTGTAGTTGTACAATTAAGAAGTCATACAGGAGATTAGAAAGTGATTAGGAAAGGCAAGGGAGAACACAGAGCAATACAATTTGAGTAGAACACATTGTCTAGCCATTCCTCTCCTTATTTGTATTCAGCGTATGAAGACCTAGAAAAATACTATCTCCCTGATGAGCTGTTAACATTAGCCAGTATTATCAATGAAGAGATAATAGCTTCCCTCTGATGCTGGGGGAGAATTAAGTTTCAGTATGTGATAGTATGTATATGTATGTATGAGTATATATATATTCATATAGATTAATATCTTTATGTATATTAGAAAAGTATAATCTATATATTAACTATGTGTTAGTATGTAAACATACATACATATATGTAAACCCCCATATTATCATAAATATATAATATCATATGTATACTTGTAATATGTGTTTGCATATATGTAAAGAAATACATTTATTTTTGCCTTTGAAAGTATAACTAGCAACAAAGTCATTCTGAATTGCCAGGTATCAGAATCGCTGAAGACATCACTTGCCCAAAAATCTGTTCTGATTGAAACTTTGTACATGATCTGCCTCCGGTACATCAGCAGCTTGTTACTAAAACAGAAGTGACTAAATCTAAATATAGAAGGGAAGGGAGAATGGAACAACCTTCAACTGTTCCTTTTCCCCAAGTGCCAGGCAGTGCCTGCAGTACCATTTTAGAGATCTCAGTTTGTTTTAAGTGATTTCTCAGTCTGAAAATCAAGGTTTCAACTGCTTATTATTCAGAATTTAGGAATTATGGAGATACCCAGGAGACTTCACAGCCAAAGCTACCTGCTAGTTAAAGCAGGAGTGAAATAATTCTTTTGAATGCTTAGTGTTCAAGATTGGTATTTGGACTTACTCATCCTTCTATATCCAGCCGAAGTCTCTAGAACAGTTTTTAGTCAAACATTTAAAAATTAATTTTTCTTGAATCAATTTTTCTTGATTTTAGATTTGGGAGGTTCTTCAAGTGCAGGTACTCTACAAGCTTCCCTACCATACCTCCTACATACAAAATCACACATAAGCACAAATACAGGCATTTCTAAATTGAAAATTACCCTGCCCCCTAAAAAAATTTTTAAAAACCCCAGGAGTTAATACCCTTCTTGCAGTCTCTCTTTTCTGGTAGGGAAGTCCTTAACCCACTAAACCCTTTTTCTCCCACCTGCCAGCCACTACCCTGCCTCCTTGAGCTCCTCACGTTGCTTCGCACAGAGTCTTCAAATTCAGGGATGCAGGCAAGAAAACCCTGTGGAAGGATACATGGATATTTCTGTAGGGCAGGCTATAGGAGCATGTGTCCTTGCAAGAAGAAATAATGGAATTTCACCCTGCTCCCCGTAGTCACAAAGTCATACAACTGGGACCCAGTTACAAAACGTGAAAGTGAGCCTTGGGTGTGGGATGGGCAGGATGTTGCTTGAATTTTGAGTGGCTTAAGGGCTGAATGAAACTCTTAAAATGCTTAATAATACTATGCACTTGTAGAGAAAAAGGTAATGGGCAAATATTCTTCTTGGGAGAGTGTGTTTAGCAAACACATTGGCTGGAGGAAGGGTTTCATAGAACCACTGAAGTTTTAAATGTTAGCCACTCCCCCCATGACACAACCTTGACTTCAAAAATGTTGACAAAGTAACAAAGGGGTCTTTGCCACTTAATACATATTTAATAAAACAGAGAGCATTCCCAAATGAAGTTGTTCCTTTCACTCAGTTTGGAGCTGTGCAGGTCTGTTAGTTGCATACTAGAGCATTTTCTAAGTGCACAGGCAATATTATACAAGTGTGCGGAACTAAAAAACCTGTGAAAGTAATTTGGATAATACACCAAAGGTTTTCAGAGACATGAGCAGAGACTTCCTTCCCTGTTTCTCAGCTACTCTGTAACTTACAGCAGAAGTAAGGCACTCCTGCTTTTGAGTTTATAAATGAAGTGAGTTTTAACTGTCTTTAAAGACAGAACTGCTGACACAACAGCTGTTAAGTTTTTGAGGAATAGCATTCTGGGGAGCCATTAAAAAGAGTCCTGGAATGCCACAGAATAATCAAACATCATGATGGAGCATGCTACAGTTCCTGATTTTTGGAAGAAAATGCTTTCAAATGAATTTTCAGCACCACTTCCTGACACATCCTACATGTTCTTTTGGGTCTCTGGTTCAATTAGTTTTCTCCAGTAGAGTTTGGGTTGGGAAGGCTTGAAGCTGGTGTGATTACAGTGATGTGCTTAGGTCAGTTGAAGCATATGAAAGTTTACAGTTTCTGTCTTGTTTAAATACAGCTTAATTTCATGAAAGAAGCAGATGATCAGGATTTACAGGCAAAGTTCAGAAGGCAGAGAAGGGAGAGGAATAAGACTGGATATAGATTTAATTGTAACTGTCAAACTTTGAAGACCTCACTTACAGACCATCTACTTGTTCCATACTTCAAATGCAAAGAAAGGATTTACAAATCTACTCATTTTAATTTAGGATTTATTGGGATAATTTGTAAATTAATCATAGGAATTACATATAGAAGATAGGATTTATAAGCCTAGGGGAGGATTATAAAGTATGATGTGGGATTAGTAAACCTATTGTATGTATACAAATATATTTCCAGACTTCTAAAGCTATTACATGTTAGCTAAATCATATGTTTAAATTAATAATGTCTAAATCAAAACTAAGGTGTTTTTTTCTTTTTTTTTTAACCTAGTGGCAGCATAAGACAAGTTGGTATAAAGTCTGAAGAAGAAACATTTATGCATGCACTTTGTAGAATTAAGTCAATATTGAGTACCTTTTATCAGTGTAAATGTACAGGAGGAAAAAGGAGATGTAATACTGAAGTAGAGACTTTTCAACACAGGTTTCAACTGTCAGAAACTGGCCCAGCTAGAAAAAAGCAGGAATCTAATCCAGTGTATTCAGTGTTCACATAGATGATGGTGGGGAAAGACGAGAGAGGGTAACTGAATGAAGCCAGGGAAGCATGCATGCATCATTTTGACTAAGCCCATTAGAATAAACAATTCTAGTGATGAGAAACTACTAGTCTGAAAATAAACTTACCAGCCACAGTAACTGTGGGATCGCTTCCCTTTTTTTTCTTCCCTGAAATTCTAGAGCAAAGGAAGACTGGCTTGGTGAGCAACTAACTCTGTCATTCAAGCCTAAAGAACTGATAGCAGAGCCAATTCAAAAACCTTACATAGAGACAAAAATTAAAGCCTTGTAGTAACCTGTAATCATTCAGTAGAAGGTACCACAAAGTAGCAGTTACACTTGAAATGCAAAAGAAAAACAACTGGCAGCGTTATCAGAACAATCTGAGCAATTTGATTCACACTGTGAAAGTGTTTGAAATTTTCCTTGGCTGGCACTCAGAATGCATTTGCCAACTTGTAGCAAGTTGCTCAGATTTGTTCTCTGTTTGTAAACACCCTACAGAATTTATTTTTATTCCACTACAGAATTATTTTAATTCTGTTTCTAAAGAAACACAATATATGAGAAGGGAAGAAGAGTCAAAGCATAACTGAGATAGAAAGATCTTTAAAGGAAGAAAGCAAGTGAGAAAGAGACCTTCATTATGTAGAAAGGTTAATGGTAGAAAAGTCATAATTACCCGTAACTAAATGACAGAGATTGTCTATTCAGGTTTCTACATGCAAACAAGTCTCACCAAAGTTATAACACTAAACTTATTAGTCTGGTGTCCAGCTTCATCCATATTTCATTAATAATTCAATAAAAGCATCTCAGGAAGAAGCGAGTTTCCTTTTTTTTAATGATGACTTTTACACTGATTATGTTTTTTCTTAATTACAGTGTAGTTGCCTATCTAACTAAGCAGGCTGTGATGTAAAGGATCACTACACCAGGTCTCTCTAAGTCCTGTGACAAAAGTACGATAGGTTTTTAATATTCTTTATTCCTTGCTAAAGCTTACCTATTAAAGTACTGGCTTTGGCTCAGGAAGTCCCTGGCTCACACACTCAATTTTCAGCAATTTCTGCTCTGACAGGAAGTTGTACTATGTGCTCATCTTGGTTTTAGGGTTTCTTCCTTGTCATTTGTTTTTGATAACTGATGGAGACAGACTATTTGGCTAGACAAATGCTTGCTCTGATCTGGCATAGATACTCTTATCTATTTTTTAAGATTCTCACTGTTGGCTGTTATTTAAATTAGCCCTGATGAGTGCTTTTCACCACTGTAACACAATGCGAAAAATTCTGTGTAAAACAAATGGTTAGCCAGACTGACAGATTTACTTCTATGTACCTCTATCTGTTGACTCTTCTTAGCCCTTCAGGCCGAGACATCATGAGATGACTTCAGCTTCCTCTTTGCATCAAGGGAATGTCTTAGTAAATTCCAGTAATGGACTTGATCACTTATTCTGCAAATGCACTCAATGGTCACAGAGTAAACACAGGAACAGGTTCTCCTTTAAATCACTGGCAAGGTTTAAGATTCAAGTAAAGTTAGGACTTGATTTTGAGGTTCCAGAATGAACTTGCAGAGCAGAAGTTAAGGAAAAATGTTGCTCCCTACTAAAAAAGAAGTTCTGACTCCAGATAATTGGAACTGAAGACTTAGGATGCCTATTTTGTAATTTAATTTTATATTTATTCTTTCTTTAAAATACAAAGGCATGAGAAAAGTACAAGCAAAGCAAAATCAATGAAGCAACAACAATTGCTTGAAACTGCAAGCCAAATCAGGATAGCATTTAAACATCAGCAAGGATGAAAAGTTAGAATTGTGATACTTGACAGGTGTTTACCTTCTCTCATTTTCCCACAAAGATCTTCTGTAATGCAGTCCTATTGAAAAAGTAGCGTGTTACAACCAGTCATCTGGAATGTTAAATCCTGCTTTATACTGCCATTTTGCAAGAAAATATTTTCCTATAGCTCCTCGTATCCTAAATTATTTCCATCACTTTTGTATATTGCAACTGCAAGGTACAGGAAGACCATCAGTCAATAACTCCCATCTGTTACTAACCTTACTACATATTTAAATTATGCTGTCCCATTCTCATCTATTTGAGCTTTTGTTATATGCTCCTTCTTCCCCTACAAAAGGCAACCGAAGAGAGTTTCTTGCTTGCATCCACTTTTCATAGGACTGTAGAATGGTAGAATCATGCAGTTATCTAAGTTGGCAGGGAGCCCCAGAGGGCAGTCTCATCCAACTCACTGCTCAAAGCAAGTCTCATGTTGCTCAGGGCCATGTCTAGTCCAGTCTTGAACAACTCCAAGGATGGTTTCTGCAATCTCCCTGAACAACCTGTTCCTTCACTGTAGCCCACCTTGCAGAAAACAAAAAATAATCCTCGCATCTAATCAGAATTTACCATGTTCAAACTTGTGCCTGTTTCCTCCTCCCTTGTCACCATCTAAGAAGAGTCTGGCTTCATTTTCTCTGTCCTCACAAGTAGCTTTAGACACAATAAGGTCCCCCCTTATTCCACTCTTCTCCAAACTAAACAAACACTATTCTCTCAGCCTGTCTTCACACCTGTGCTCCAACACCCTAGCCATCCTAGTGGGTCCCACTGGATTCACTTTGGGAGGTCAGTATCTTCCTTGTATGGGTGAGCTCAAAACTGGACACAGAACTTCAGATATAGTCTAGTAAGTGCTGAATACAGTGGAAGGATCACTTCTCTGGGCCTACTAGCTACACTCTTACTAATACAGCCCTAGAGGCAGCTGGTCTTTTTGCTGCAAAGATGCACTGCTGACTCATGTTCAACTTCTTATCCATCACAATTCCCAGATTCTTTTCTGCAGAGCTGCTTGGTAGTCAGTCCCCAGCTTGTACTGTTAAATGAGATTACTCCACTCTGGATGCAAGACTGCATTTTCTGTCACCGAACTTCATGAGATCCCTGTCAGGTCATTTCTCCAGCCTGTCAAGGACTCTGTGTCCTCCAGTATATTGACCACTTCCCAGTTTGATGTCATCCACAAATTTGCTGAGAGTCCACTCTGTCCCATCATTCAGGCTCTAACAGAGACATTAAACAACGTTGGTCCTTGTATTGATCCCTGATGATACCACTAGTTACTGGCCCCCAGATGGACGTGGTAATCATCTCAACTCTTTAGGACTAGCAGTCCAGACAATTTTCCACCCACCTCACCAGCCAGCTCATATCTCACCAGTTTGATGACAAGGACACTATGGGAGACTGTCAAAGGCATTGTCAGTCATACTAGGCATCTTATCATAAAAAGCCATGAGGCTGTTCAAGCATGATTTACCCTTCACAAATCTGTTCTTGCTGCTGAGAGCCACCTTTTAGTCCTTCATGTATTTGGAAATGGCTTCTAAGAGGACTTGCTCCATAATCTTCCCAGGGACTGAGGTGAAGCTGATCAGCCTGCTCACTGAAACCTCCTTGCCTGTCTTTAAGATGGGTATGACACTTGCCTTTTTCCCATCATTAAGAGCTCCCAATCATCATGACCATTAGAAGATGATAGAGAGCACCCTTACAATGCCACCAGCCAGCTCTTTCAGCATTGTGGGAGGCATTCCTTCTGGTTCCAAGGACTCTTGCATTTCTAACTGGCTTAAGTGATCCTGGAATCTTCCTCACTGTCGATAACAAAGAGTGTACCCTCGGCATGCTGAAATCATTGTTTTGAAAGTTTTCAAGCAGCTTCACATAGTCTTGAGTGGATTTTCTGTGTCCTGCACCCCTTCTGTGCCATGACAACTGCGATACCTCCGGTGTGCTCAAAAAGCTGGAACAGTAGCAATTATTTCCTCCTCTCTCCTGCTCTGTAGTCTCTTTTCAGTTGCTGCTTGGATATTTAGATAGTATCTGGACCTGGCAGAAAAGAGGAGATGTATGTCAAGGGCATGGGTTAGAAGAAGAGGATTTCAACACGGAAGAAGAGAAATTAAAAAGATGGTAAGTGAAGTAATAATCCATTAGCACTTCTCAACCATTGCAGCTAAGGTCTTTAACCTTGCACCTAAAAAACATACCACACACCATTATATACCACACAAGTTTTACTGCTGATTTCATTATTTTAGTAGTTTCTGGTTTGATGTGCATAGACGCCTTAGTAGGACTGAGAAATTTACATAGCCATGTCATTGTGATGCTCAACTTTACATCTGTCAACATAGCACTGGAAAACAGATTAAGGAAATCAGGGTTCCAGACCTTAATTACTCACAAATGTATTTGTATTGATTTATTGAACGCATTGTTCATGAGCTCTCATTGCAAGGATTACACTGTTTGCGATCTCTTTACCCTTTTCCTGACACTTGCAAATCAAACATCTATTTGAAAGTCAAGAAAGCATGTTTACATTACTGTTGCAATCTCACAAAGCACACCTGTTATCCTCTCAATGGATAAATTAAACCACTCATAGACCTTGGAAATAAGGCAGAAAAGGGAAATGACAGTTATTTGAAGTGACATGGAACACAAAATGTAGGACTGAAAACCTAAAAGCAAACAGCATGAAATACAGTATAAGAACGTGTCAAACTTATGCAGCTTTGTGTTTGGATTAGTGTTTCTATTCTTTAAGTAGGTACTTCAAAGATAGTGGAAAGTTTTTTGTGTGAGTGTGTTGATTTTTACCTCCTGACAATGACAGTTCTTTCATCTGAACTATGGGGAGAAGTCCTGCAGAACACTAGTAGTAAAATCATGAACAATAACAAAAGAAGTGAAACTAAGAGGGTAGGGAAAAAGCAAATGACCTAGGGCCAGCACAATTATACCCATCCCTTCTTAACAGGTGCTTATCAATACCTTTCTTAAAAATCACTAATGATAGTAATTCCACACCTTTCTCAGACAATTTACTGATGTCTAAGTATGTTTACCTTTAGAGTTTTCTTTACGTCT
Organism: Eurystomus gularis; assembly: GCA_013400335.1. Taxonomy (NCBI): domain Eukaryota; kingdom Metazoa; phylum Chordata; class Aves; order Coraciiformes; family Coraciidae; genus Eurystomus; species Eurystomus gularis. The sequence continues at coordinate 22,010 of VZZY01020318.1, read as the reverse complement.
AATAGAAATCCTATTTAACTCTGAAATTAAAGGTCCATATTATTTTCTGCACTTTTCTTTAAAGTGAAACTGGGGCGCATCTTGTTTCCTTCTTCTGCATGGCAACAAAGAACATTAAAAAACAATCACTGTGTGCAGAATCAGAAAAGAAAATGGAAAGGAGTTCATGAAGGTTAGAATTGCAATGTTAGGTCCCGTTTTTACCTTCCAAACTAACACAAAGTAGTTTATTTCATGGTACATTTTTATTTAAACGATTTTTGAAAACTGTCCATTGGGAAATATTTTCTTGTTATTTTAATTCTGTTTGCTGTATAGTATCTTTAGTGAGAGGATCTTTAAAATTAGGCTGCTGGTTATTATTTATGATTTTATACTTGCTGCTTTTATGTAATCTACTAGGTTTGGTTGGGATGGAGTTAATTTTGTTCATTCACAGCCTGTATGGTGCTGTGTTTTGGATTTGTGACCAAACTAGTGTTGATAACACAGCGGTGTTTTGCCTATTGCTGAGCAGCACTTGCACAGCATCGAGGCTTTCTTTCTTTCCCATTCTGCCCCCCTAGTGAGTGGGCTGGGCATGTGAAAAAACCAAGAGGGCGCAAGGCTGGGACAGCTGACACAAACTTACCAAAGGGATTGCTACCTGATATCATGCTCAGCAATAATAGCTGGAAGAAAGAAGGAAGAACAAGGAACTTTAGAGTGATGGCGTTTGTTTTCCCAAGTAACCATTATGTGTGATGGAGCCCTGCTTTACTGAGGGTGGCTGAACACCTGCCTGGGAAGTGGTGAATTAATTCCTTGCTTTGCTTTGCTTGTACGTGAGCTTTGCTTCACCTGTTAAACTGGTTTTATCTCAGTCCACAAGCTTTCTTGCATTTGCTCTTTCAGTTGTCTTCCTCATCACACTGAGCCCTGGCCAACAACATGAGTTGGTGGTCAGTTGCTGGCCAGGGTCAATCCACCACACCGACAGAAGATATTAGAAGATATGGTGCCAATCACAAAAAATTCTGTCTATGTTTTTACCCCACAGGAACTTTAAAATCGAGGTCTTAGTAACTTTTGATTGCACTTTATTATTGGCTTTTTTCCAATATTCTTTTCTCCCCACATCAAGTGATATTTTGGGGCAATTTAGAAGTAAAAAAGGTCACATAATATGCTTCTTTCAGTGTGCTAGGTGACATCATAGTAGATAGTGAAAATAGGCAACAAATGTGCACCTGAATGAACCCATATATTTACTAATAAAGACATGCATCTGACATTGTGGGGACACTTCCCCCAAAATAATCACCCCAATGAGTCCTCAGCATGGCCATTCTGGCAGAGCCTAGGATTCCATCCCTGTCTTAGAGATAGGCTCTCCAAGGTCATTCACGAGGGCTGTCAATGCCGAACCTTCACTGAGAATATGCCTCTGCCTTGAGAAGGAGGCATATGGACATTCAATGAGAAATCAGCGTACAGCCCAGCATTTCAGCTTCCCACTTATGCTTTAACACCACTTTCCTCATGTGCTTTTCTTTATATTTTTCTGCAGTGAGTTTCAGCTGACATTGTATTGCCTCTCAATTTCCCTCCTCCAATTTTACAAGCAACCCTCACATTTCATGCCCTGAATAACCTGGTATCATTAGCAGATTTTTGTACCTCACTACTTGCTCTCTTCATGGGTATTAGGGATTATACTAACTGACACAGTTCCCTGCAGAACTCCACTGCTGACCACACTCCATTCTGAGGGCTATTTCATTTATTTTCCTGCTTTCTACCCTATAAAGAATTGTTGGACATGCTGGTACTTTTTCTCTCATCCCTTTCACATATTAATTTTCTTTGAAAGTCTTTTATGAAGGATTTTCTCAATGCCTTTCTCCGAAAGTCCGTTGAATTAATTCTCAAGGACTATCTGGATTATAGACACCTAATATGGAATGTCTTACAATTAGTAGTTATATTATGAAATGAGAAAATAGACCAGGATTTAAGAGCAACAAGTCTTTAAAAAATATCAATAATTAGGAACATACAGTTGGCAGCCTCCTGTACAAACTTTCCCCTCAAGTACTAGGTTTCACAGCTTTATTTAATGTCTAAAACTACAGATTCATTATAAATACTATTTTTATGTCATGTTGCAGTCTTTCCCTCCTCCCCTCACTTCCCTACACTGTGAAGACCGTAAACCACTCGTTTCTCTCCTTCCCTTAGGAGACTGATACCTTATCAGCTCTCAGAAATGGATTTTTTGAGAAGTAGAGGTAATTTCCGCCCCCTCAAACTTTTCCACTTCACAGGTGCCTTTATCTTTCAGAAATAGTCTAACTGATACATATCTAATTAAATTCCAATCGGTCTTCCAAATTTGCTTTTAGTTTTTCAGTTTGCTTCTTCTGTTCACTGACCTAAAGAACGATTTGTTTGCCTGAAACCTCATCTGATTTTCTCAGGCTATGGCACTGGATGTAACAAAAGAAGCATTACTGCTGCTTGTAAACGTTCGCTTGCCTGTGTCCTCACATTGTCATTGCAGCAGTTATAAAGAGGTTATTGGTTTGAATTAGCTCAGCCAGAAGAAATGGCCACCCTGTTTCTCCTTCTTTAACTCAGATTACACCCAGGATTACACAATACAATTTTTTTTCTTAACTTCGTTAATTCTGGAAAATCCTGTGTGAACTAATTCACCATTTTAACTTTAATTTCCTGTCTTTCTATACAGATCTTTCTTCAGGCACTTAGGTTTATGCTGTTGTTTTCCATAATAAACAATTTATGATTTAATAAACATACAAGAGAAAAATGTATGGCATGTTTTGTATGCACTTTTAATAAAAACTTATTTTCTAGCATATTTTAACAGTAAATATCAATATTCTACCATATTTTCTCTTTGGTATGACAACAGAATAAGAAATTCATAAGACTAACATTTGGACAAGGACTGATGCTGTTTATAAACTTAAAATTCTCAATGAAACCAGTATGAGGTTTGGATAACCAAGAACTACAAGAATTATTAGAATTCATTGCTGCCAAAGGTATATTGCAACTTATGTTATTGTTTGGTGATACTAGTAGCAGTATTTGCTCTGATTTGCCTTGAGTTGTGACTCCCAATATACTAAATTTTCACTTATTTTTTTAAAAAACGCAGAGTCATTCTAGCCATACCTTACACTGTACTTCTCACATCTTCCACATGACTTCAAGTGTATGGAACTCTCTCTTATTCCTGTACACAACTGTAAGATATGAGGTGGATTCTGAATTGAATGTGTAAGTTCTTGTGGGATTTTAAAAAGTTTGATTTTCACATTTATTTTGCATTTATTTGGATTTCACATTTATTTTGCAATAAGCTCTTTAGGAATGTCTATTTGCTCTACATAAGTTACTAAACAGGATTTAGAACCTCATTTGTATTTTAAAAGATTGTTAAAAGAGGGATAAATGATTTATTCTTTTGCCAGAAAAAAATACCAGCTACATACAATTCAATACTTTGTCTACTTTCCTATTAATTGGCTGTTCATCAGAAATCAGCAGGAGGAATCAATCTCCAGAAACTGCAGAAGAAGTATTGAATCTAATTACTACATGCAGCACAGAGTGTCAGCTTCTAGACAGCGTACTCAGCTAACGCTTGTGGCAAAAGAAGCATAGCATAAAAAAAGAATAGCTCATCTCTTCAGTGCTTAACTGTTGGTATACATGGAAGTGTTTCTCTTAGGAAGAAGTAGGCGTGAACAGTATATGCTTTTATACACACATTTTTCACATTTTTTATTCTGGGACAAAGTGTAATATTGATCAAGCAGTGCTTTGTTTCCAGAGTGTTGAAGACTCACAGCTGAAGCGGATTTTCAAACAGCTCAGCAAAACTTTCAGACAATTAAATACAGCCAATTTTTCTAGTACTCAGCACCCATTAAGACCATCATGTCAGATTTTTCAAAGAAACTTAGCACTTGACGTACTAGTCTACGCTTCAATCTGACCTTTCATTTGGATACGTAAACAAAACATCAAACATTTAAGAAATCTGCCCCTTCCTATATGCAAGTTCTTTCTCTTGGCATTCAGAACTAAAGACAGTTTCAGTTTCTTCTGAATGAAGAGAATTCAGTTGCAGCTCTTGAGAGTTAACATCAGATTTCCATTCAATTTGCAGAGACAGGACTAATCTTTTCCAGTTTCCCTGTCCTCTGAGCCATCAAGAGACACTAATTTTAGCTGACATTGGACTCCTATTAATTTCTGACATTCTACGAGAGTGTTAAGACATTAGTGACGATGAAGAATTACTTGTCTGCATAGCATGTTGTGTATTGCAGCATTGACTACATGCAAGAAACTCTGAGCAGTGACAATGACAGTTTGATATGTAAATGACTTCAAAATTATTGATGTCACACACCAAATATCAGGTTTTAAGTGTGGCCTATCTTTTTAACCAGTTTGCCACATTCTTGCATAGAATTAAGAACAGCATATTTGTCATACTACCTCATACTTCCACTGATACTTGCAAAGTTGTTTCACAAATGTAAAAGCATCCAAGCAATGATGAAAATTTTTAAATGAATACCTATCTTGCTAATGCCTGCATTAAATTCACAGCAACAGATTTTACATTTTATCTTCCATACTTAAACACTGCACATAAAACCATAAAATCATAACACAAATATATGATCAGAAAGTCATAAATAGAATTGAACATTTTCACTGTTCTCTACAATTACTGTATGGTTTTGTTATATTCCTACTTTTTTGTGGGTTTGTGTAAGGTAAGAAACCTTGAAATATTAATGTATCTATAATTACAAACTTTTAATAGTCTAACAGGATGTAAGATCAAAGCCACTTCAAGTTCTTTATAGCCTGAAGGACTATGTTGATTCCTTTCTGCACTCATTTCTTAGAGAATTAAAAATGCATTATTGGGAGTGCTCTGATAACTGCTTACATGTCTATTTATTCAACTTTGCAATTGTTTATGTTAGAATTATGGACTTGGTTTTCCATTCAGACAGTTTGCTTGCTTGCTTGCTGAGTCTTGAAGCTATTTTAGTTCAAATTATATTAGAGAATCACATACAAAAGAATTCTTTGTTCATAGCCTATCCAACAAAATAAAGAGGGCTTCAGAGGCATCTATAGCTCCAGGGCCCAGTAAATTAGGTCTTGACTAGAAAAATAAAAGGAGTAAAAATTGTCATATATAAGAGAGTGGACTAAAAGCACTGTCTTCCACTAAGAGAAAGGAAACTGTCTTCTATTAGAAATTGAAAGTGTATTTCTTTTGCATAGTTTCTCAAAAAAATCACATATTCTTAGATAACCATGACTACTCTAAGATAAAGGAAAGAGTCTGTTTTATAGTCTTTCTGTGTCCCAGATTACATTTTCCTATAATGAAAAAGAAAGAAGAAAGTCAGACTAGAAATCTCTATGAAATTTATATTATCTTGGCAACTGTCCATTTTTATACCAGTCATGAAAGATGTGGAAGAGAGTGGCTCCAGAGCATCTAAATTTTGCCACACCCCTAATGGTGTACAGCAGTACAGCCAGAAAAATGGAATGTATTTGCACAGGCTATTTCAGAATAAAATAATTTTCTTTTCTTGTTTCTCTGCTTCTGCCCTTTTTCAAAAAGCTGAAGATTAATTTGCATTATACAGTTCTGTTGAAACAATGACTGAAAGATAACTTTGGAAGGTCTAAGCCATGAAAATCCTTGTATCATCAAAATGTTGCTCTTTTAATGATCATATTATGAAACTGATGTCCTTTGAAACATTATACACAGAATAGAACACATTTTGTTTCTTTCCTGTAGATGTCCTATTAGCTATGCCATTTTCCTAAATATTTAGATTTAGATAACTGATGAATAGAAGTGGAAAATAATAAAATTAGCTTTATGTACAATTTTGGTAGTTTGTTTTACATGGAACATTACTCTTGTGTTTTAATACAAACTGTATACAGTGGATTATTGTTAACTAGGTTGATTAACCCTTAATATTATAGTCAGACAGGATGTTATTTTAGTCATGTCTATGTAGGGTTGTTTCTAAACACTTCTACATTGTTTTAGAGAAGTTGTATAGTATGTTGCATTTCCCATTTCCTTGTTAACTTGCATGCAGGTTGTACACAGGCTATTCTTCATCCTAGTTAATGATGCTTCAGTGTGTACTTTCTTCCATTCCCACTTCTTAGGGATGAGGATCCATTTTTAGTTTTGTCAGAATTCATAACAAAAACATTTTATTTTGGTTACTTCAAAATTCTTTAAAAGATCAGATCCTTGCACCTGATTTATGTGTTTGCAAAAAAAAAGCAGGAGGAATTGTGTGTCACTGCAAACACTGAAAAAATTAATAGTATATTGAAAATATATCAGAAGCTATTTTTGATTCATCTGTATTATATCCATGCATCTTTAAACCAGTATAAGTTATTTATTTAAAATTTAATATACCTGTTGAATCCATTAATGTAGTAAGTTAAAAGCTCATTCTTTAATGGTTCATGTGATGTGACTTTGGACCAGGAGGGGATTGTTTCTAATTTAAGAACCTTTGTCAGTAGCTATCAGTCAGAATTATAGATAGGTTTTCATTAGAGTAATGAGGTGCTGGGGTTTTTCTACAATGATATGGGCCATTTCTTTTTATTTATTTGGAAGTTTAATGCCTTTTTTTGCTTCAATGTTCACATAAAAAAGAATATTCACAACCCAATATTTTAAACAAGCAGTAGTGACAAGGGAATAGAAACAATGACAGAACAAGGAATGTATAGGTTAATAAGCAGTTAGATAGATTTCAGGGTTTACTGTAAGGTGTTTAAGTCAAATAATTTTTTTACTGTTTAACTTCAGGACTTACAGGAAGATAGGCCAGATCTTAGAGTCAGAGGGCTGCAACACAGCATTTATTTCAGATGAAATTTAAATGGAAATAGGAGACTATTTAGTTCAAACTTTGAAAGATATTCGCACTAATTAAGTAATTGGGGTGTGTATACATAAAAGATGAGAGTATAACAAATGTCAGGCATGACTTTGCTGAGACTCAATATCTTTTATTGCCAGAATAACTAGCTTACTGAATGGAAGGAATGACAAATATCATATGACTTCATTTTGGTAACATCCTCATGGGATCAAATGGCATGAAATTTCTATAGGCAAACTAGAAAAACACATTTTAGAGGAATCTGTTACAAATTATATGAACTACTAGTAGCAGAAATTGCAAAGTAAATATCAAACATTCGTTGTCAACAGCTGGGCCATAAGTACACATACAGGCTCCAATTACCATGACCAGCCTCATCTGGGGACTCCACCCAGGTACGTTCCCACCCAGTGGCCTGAGAGCTGCATATAACGATGCATATCACAGAATCACAGAATAGTAGGAGTTGGAAGGGACGTCTGGAGATCATCTAGTCTAACCTCCCTGCCAAAGCAGGTTTCCCCAGGGCAAGTTACACAGGAACGGGTCCTGTGGGTTTTCAAAGTCTCCAGAGAGGGAGAATCCACAACTTCTCTGGGCAGCCTGTTCCAGGCCTCCATCACTCTCACAGTAAAGAAGTTTCTCCTCATGTTGAGGTGGAACTCCCTGTGTACAAGTTTATGCCCCGTACCCCTCATCCTGTCATTGGGCACCACTGAAAAGAGACTGGTCCCATCTTCTTGACACCCACCCTTCAGACATTTATAAACATTATAAACATTGATGAGATCCCCTCTCAGCCTTCTTTTCTCCAGACTAAATAGCCCCAAGACTCTCAGTCTTTCCTCATAAGAGAGATGTTCCTGTCCCTTAATCAAGCTTGTAGCCGTTCATTGGACTCTCTCCAATATTTCCCTGTCCCCCTTGAACTTGAGAGCCCAGAACTGGGCACAGTACTCCAGATGTGGCCTCACTAGGACAGAATAGAGGGGGAGGAGAACCTCCCTTGACCTGCTGGTCACATTCTTCTTAATGCACCCCAGGATACCATTGGTCTTCTTGGCCACAAGAGCACACTGCTGCCTCATAGTTAACTTACTGTCCACCCTGACTCTAAAGTCCTTCTCTTCAGAGCTGCTTTCCAGTAGGTCAATCCCTAAGCTGTGCTAGTTTATTGGGTTATTTCTCCCCAGATGCAGGACCTTACACTTGCCCTTGTTGAACTTCGTGATGTTCCTCTCTGCCCAACTCTCCAGTCTGTCCAGATCTTGCTGAATGGCCGCACAGCCTTCCACTATCTATAGTAAACTCCCACCACAGTATTGCCCATGTTGTCTCGTCCCTTGATTCTTACCCATAAGCTTTCAACACATTCTTCATCCCCACCTATGCAGAGCTCTATACATTCCAGTTGTTCTCTCACATAATATGCAACTCCACCACCTCGCCTTGCTGGTCTATCTTTCCTATCTTTCTATGCAGCTGCATATAATGACCCTCTGTCTTGGTCCCTGACTGATCTCCAGAGTGCGAATGCTGTGCTGTGCCACCTGCTTTCTCAATGTTCTCGCTCGACTTTGGCCCTGTCTAGTCACTACAGACAGCTGGTTGTTGGACTGTGGCTGAAACCATTTACTATTATCAGACTTGCTCTGCTCACCATGCTCAGATACCATGAGACTATGCCCCTTGTTTGTGAGTTATCTACTTCTGCTTGCCCTGTTGTCACCTTTGTCTTTCCTTGCAGAACAACCTCATGCTGGCTGCTCCCTCATGGTTAGTGCAGGGATCATCTCAAGTGGAATCTGTCCTCAGTCCATTTCCACTCTCCACTGCACTGTAAACATGCCGAAGCTAAATGCTGATGAAGTTATGAATACTTGGGAGATCCAGATTATACAGGAAAGTGAAATCCAAAAAGAATAATTAGGTCAGGGTCTGATCCTACTCGGCAGGATCAAGAAAGACAAGTTCCTCACTGGATCCAGTGAATGGTGCGCCTCTTCTTCCAAGTAAAAGAGCTCCATTACATTTCCTTGGCACAACTTTCCTTGCAAGTGTATAAAGAGTCAAAAAAGAAAAAGCTGAAGTCATTGCAGAGCATCAGCTTGAAGAGTTTTAGAATGCTATTTATGCCTTTTAATCAAGTCCTTTCTAAAAACAATAAAAAATTAATATAACTTTATATGTGGCTTAATAAAGTTAGTGTATTTTATGAAGGAAAATAACTTCACTTTTTACCTTTCTAATGCTGGACAACGTACAACTCCTGAGGTGTTCAGAAAGAGTATAGAGACCTCTTAAAATAACTGCTTTTGTACAGAAGTTTTCTTTTGAGTGTACGCATGGATAATGGCTTCTCCGCTCAGTCTTGAACAGACACTTTCAAAGTAAGTGTAGACTACCAAGAAACAGAAAATGTCTTTCAGTTGTTAGGCAAGACAGAATGAAAGCATCACAGATAGATACCTCTAGAGTCAAGCACTTTACAGTGGTGCACAGTGGGAGAACACAAGACCACAGACGCAGCCAGAAACTAGAGAGGGTCCAGCTTGATAGAAGAAAAAATAATTTCAAGGTCAGGAACAGGTTGCCCAGAGAGGCTATGCAGTCTCCAGGGTCGAATGCTTTTAAGAACTAACTGGAAAAGCCATGAGTAGCATGGTCTGATATCACAGCTGACCCTGCTTTGAGCAGAGAGTTGTACTAGGAACCTTCTGATGTCCTTTCCAATCTGTTATCCTACAATCATATGACTAGCAGCTTTTCATATCATTAGCTAGGATGGTTTTCCTCATACCTCCCTCTGGCCTGTTTTTTAGTGTACTTGATAATATAAGCAAGTATAGATTACAGTCTGACATTTTCAGTCAAGTTAAAATTCCCAGCTTTTTACAGATTGTGAGAAAAAGTGCTATGCACACACATACTATCTTAGAGCTAAAACAGACTCACTGAGACAGCACTCATCTTACTTTGTGTTCTAAATGACACCTTTCTGTGGCCAATTTAGTACTTGTTGATGCTTGAATTGTATGTGTTGGTCTGCTGCTGTCTTGCTCTCAAGGCATTGTATCTCTGAGTTACAGAACACCTCTGAGATAATTCCTTTAGTTAAAAAACGGGGAAATCAATATAGTCTTTGTTGTTTAGGCTTTCTCATTCATACTCATGTTTACTTTACTACCCTCTCACCCTTTCATTTTGCTCACTGCTGCTATGAAACAGCTTTCTGTATCAAAAGAGAAAATAGACCATCTCTATATGACTTATTACTTTCCCAAAGCTTTTTTTAACCTAAATGGAATTTTGGAAAAAAAAAAAAAAAAAAGGATATATTGGAAATGTTCTATATCTGGGCAGAGGGAGTAATAGGTTTGATGGGAGTGGGAAATAATTCACATTTCTTATTCACACTAAGAAAGATCTTGCTAATATGATGCCACAGAGAATGATCAGAGTTTAATTAAATAATACCTTAAAATGAATTGACGCTCTACAGACTGTTATGACTAGGATGCCACAATTGCAGAGGTCTTTAGAGACACTCTCATGGCATCAAAAACCGAGAGAATATAGTAATACAAAGTATGTACAGTGACTGTAGTGAGTTCATTTCTTTTCTGTTTCTCTAACACAAGATGAAGGACAGTTGTGTGATCCCTTGCTTCTTGGTCTGCTTCTCCAAAATGTCGGCAATTTAAATGAAAAGGATTTAGAAATAACAAGATGCAGCATATTCACATTCTTTCTTCTTGTGGTGAAAGTTTGATTAAACCTGTCAAAAAATAAAATTTGTCATGGAGATGTCTGGGTTGTTTATGTCCTAATCATAATTATTCAGAGTTGTCAAATTCTATAACTGAAATGAAACTGTCTCATGCGATCAGAGAGAACAGATGTTTTAGCAAAGTATAATTGTCCAGTTTTTCTTTTTACTGTGATGTCCTACGCTTACATTTTGTCATTAAACTGCTAATTACAAATAAATATAGTTAGTAAAAAAAAAAGTAAATGAGATTTCAAATATATCCATACCTACTCTTCATAATCCACAGAGACTTAGCCTCATTTTTAGAAAAATCTAAATATTCACTGACTAAATCTTTTTATGTTACCAAATAATGTTTTCTTTCTTTTCTTGCATAAATCTTATTTCTCAAAAGAACTAAGTAATGTATCTATATCTATGTCATAAATATCTATATAGTCTTCCCCTACATACAGCTGAAGATTTTCCTAAAACATCAAGGACATAATGTTCTTGAAAAGCATATCTCAAAAGATGGAATAGCACTAAATAGTTCTCTGGAACCTAAATGTACTGCATGGAATAACTTGTTCTAGGACCCATAAGCAATATGCCGGAAAGCTTCACTATCTTATTTCTGACCCTTGTGAAAGTTTGTCACTCCTTGCTACAGTGACCAGTTCGTACTACCAGTCTCCAGTGTGCCTATGTAGAAATAATCTCTTATTCACATTCTGGTGGCATTATTCTGGGGACATCATGCTTAAGGTGTTACTCTCTATCTGTAAGAAGCTTTGTCATGGCTGCAAGATAACTATTATGATTTAGAGAGCAGAAACGCTTCTGAATATAATATTTGGCAACTTTTACATGCTTTCATTATTAAATATTTGGAAGACAGTGACTGAATAAGATGGGTAGGTTTGGAATGTTGCTAAAGCCACATTAGATGCAATGAGCTTGACCTTCAGATTCATAACTAAGATTTCTTTGGCTTATTCCAAAGACTTTTTCTTTGAAAATTTAACCATTGTGACTGCATGGATTTGCAGATATTTCAACCTACCTGACCTTTTGGGTAGAGAGGAAACTTGTACAGTGGAATTCTTCTTATTTTGCTTCTTATGGTATTTTGCACAAAAACTTGTGATTGGAGACTTGGATATATTCTAGGCACCCACAGAAGCCAAGAGTCTAGTTCTTCTCTTCCTAAAGACAGCTAATAGGCCTACATTTCAAATTAAAGTGATGACACCAAGTAACACTACAAATACTTTGGTACAATATTTTCATATTTTCCGTTAGAGAATTGCAAAGATAAATAAAATATTTGTCTATCAAATGAGTTATTTAAAAACATTCAAAGTTAAATAGCAAAAGAAGCATTGTAAGGCTATTATAAAAACAAAACAAACAAAAAAACCCACCAGCAACAAACTCAGGAAACAGATAGTGCACAGTTGGTCCCATGCCTAAGTAAATATTCGTGAGATAAACACAAACAATGGTAAAAACAATGGCAGATTACTTATATCAGAAAACTGTGAGCTGAATGATTCTTCACACAAAATATCTTTAACTGAAAGCTCTTAAGAGTAATTAAAATGTATAATTAAAGTGAGATGTGGTAAGGTGTCTTTGAAATGCACAGACAAGCATCTAGTTGAAGGAATATTAAACAGTAAAAAGCATAGGAAGCCATGATACATTAATACACCAAGATTCTGCTCCGTATGGTCAACATCTATTATGTATGTATTGCAAAAATGTGAAGAAACTGCATTGCTTTTAAGTAATGAAAAGTTCCTTGTACTAACAATCTACTTAGAGGAATCATATTTCTCTTGTGATAAGAAATGATCTGATATGTGTAAATATTTGGAAAGGTTTTTCGTTATTTCAACAAACATTACTGAAACCAACAAGTTATACTTAATTATTTATATTAATTTAATTATTAATAATTAATTGTTGCTTTTTACATTTGAATTGTACAACCTGCAGCAAAGAAATTGCATTATAAAATTGAACTGATATGTTCATGCAACAAAACATCATTGAAATCAAATGCAAAAATGTATTTGATTTTTCTTAGGGAGCTGTATCCCTTTTTCATGCTCTTTTTGTGATTTACCATTTAATGTCCTCCACTACATGCCTGGCATACTGATACAAACCCAACTGCTCTATAAGCATAGTTACAACATAATTATTACTTTCTGTAAAAATTGTCTTTTAGAAGAGGTCAGAGAAATTTAGAAAGAATTAATATATATTGTTTTGATAGTTTAGCCAGCGTCCATGTTGTATATGTACTTCAAAAGCACTACAAATAACTAATTTCTGAATTTCTTTTGAAAAGACAAATAACTTGTCAAATAATGCTTGCAATGTTTAAAGTTTCAAGAATTAATTTTAATTAATTTTTAACTTAAAGTTACAAGAATCAGGTTTTCTAAAACAATGTTTACTTTTATAAATATAACCTTACTGAGGTCTAAGCAGACTAATGGCTTTCAACAGAAAGTTGAAAGTCACAATTTTAAAGAAAAAGTAAAACCTAAAAGAAACATTGAAAAGATAATCTTGTAAATTGAAAAGAAAAGAAATTGTAAGTTAAAAATCCTCATGCAATTTTACTTCTTCACTTCAGGGCACATACTATAATTTTCAACAGTATTATTATAGCTTTGTGTAGTCACCTACATGGATAAAAAATCGATGGAAAAGCTAATCATTCTGATGAGGTTGTATTTTTTGCTGCTCAGTTGACCAAGTTATTTTTATCTTCCTCTGTGTCATCATGTGTCATCTATTTCCCAGGCTCATCAGAGCATATTCACCTAAAAAAAGTTATCTGCCATTCTACTGACATGAGGATTGCTGATACACTTGATTGTTCCTGCCCTCCTCCTCTTTTTGTGATCTTTTACACTAAAGATCTTAATTCCTAAGGCAGTGAAGTACTTTGTGATGCAGGGTATCTCAGTATGGCCCCTTCTAGATGAGACATATTAAACGGCTGTCTGTAATCAAAACTGAGTGGATTTGACGGGTCAGGAGGTCTTCCTGAGCACCATAGTCCTAAAACTAAAAGTGATTACATAAGGTGGGAAAGTAGTAAAGGATATTTAATTACTAAATCACATAGGCTATTGTCCGTGAAGGCAGTGATGCATCATGAATAAGGCAATAGAGTACATTGCTTTTATCCTCTCCTTTAAATAAGCAAGGACACCTGCATCATTCCTCTGTAGGCTGTTTATCCCATCAGTGGGGATTGTTCTCATGAGCATAGTACAAATGGGATTCTTACTTATTCTTTTAAACAGGACCAGCATCAAAATGTATTGCCATACTTCTTGTTAAAACAGGTACTTACATCCTTCTTAAGCAATTCATCTGAAACTCAGTCTAATGTTCTGTGTGCATTAAAAGATACCTTTTTCTGATGATTTTTTCTGTCATTCAGGTTATGCTCACTTTCATGGGGCTGTGGGCTGATCGATGACTGCCTTAGGTCTCAGCCTGGGGTCAAGCTAGCTGAATGGGCATGGAACGCTACTGGACAAGAGAAACTCCTGGGTGTAATAAGATACATGTATGGAGATCTAACAAAAGTCACAGAAGCGTCATGAGGAGATGACTGGATTTCACTAGTTGTTCAGGAGTGCAGTTGTTCAAGATATGCAAGAAACAGCCAAACTTCACAGGAGGTGAGTATGGGAGACTTTTGGGGAGAAGAGTCTCGTAAGGTCTAGGAAACTTGGAAATTGTGCCAGCAATACCATATGTGGCTGAGATCACCTGGTTAACAGTATCAGAAATAGAAAATTAGGGTACAGATGTACCAGAGCAGGGACTAATCAGGTGAAAAGTAATTAGGGACAGGTTGTTTATTTTGTAGAGGACAGCGGTAAAAAGGAATAACCTAGGAGAGGAAAAAGGGAGTAGAAATCAGCAGCTGGGGATAGAAATCAGCAGCCAGGGATGTGGTTGGGGCTATCTAGGTGGACCAGTCAGGTGGTCTTGGTGCTTCATTACCATGCCTGGGGCAGGATAGCAAAACTGAACTGTTCTGACTACAAAAAATGTGGTCAACCTACCTCTACCCTTAGGTAGACCAAGGGGATCCAGATACCTTCACTTGCTAGCAGGGGAATACCCAGGCAAGCCTCCCAGTGTCACCTTGTCAGCACCCCTTCTGGGCCTCATGGCACCAGCACCTTCTTCACAGCTTCCCAGAACACTTCTAGCCTGACTATAGGAAATATGTGATTAAAAGCCTGGAACAAGATACGGGCAAGGCGTGGTATCCCATGGCCCTGGGGCTCTTTCAGATGGATGCACTGGTGTATATAGAACAGTTTTAACACTGAATCAGCCCCTAGAGAGTCCAGAGCAGGAGAATAGGAAAATTGCATTAAATTGTACGTGAAAACCTGTCTTATAGTTCTGTTCTTATGCTTAGCAGTGCAAGCACAATGAGAAGTTTTCAGACTTCCCAAAGAAGATTTTAAAGCCTTGAGCAGCTTCACCGGGTTTCAGACTGTATGGTCTAGGATAGTACACTGCAGAAGTATCACTGTAGGATAGCTCTGCTTTTATACTCTTTCCTAGGCCTTCTCTACTGACCACTGCCCAAAAAGTCCCACTAAGACAGGTTGCCTTTTGGTCTGTTTCTGTACAATTCTGTAGATGCAAGAGAAACCCTGTGGGGACATTTGTAGTGATGCCTTACTTTCAGGAAGACTCCTTGGAAGCACTAGTTGATTTTATAGTAGTCTATGCATTGAGCAGATCCATGAATTTGAAGATGAACCCTAACATTTCATATTCTGTGCAGTCCCTCCTTTTCTGCTTAATGGAAGTATTAAGAGAAAACTTCATGAAGTATTTCTCCCTTGATAGTCTGCTAAAGGTTTTTCCAAATGTCAAGCTGGTCTGGATGACTAGAGAAAATATATGACAGCATACTAAAAAAAAGGCATTTCAGAATGGAAAACTACATAAAAATACCTTAACCAGAAATCTGAACGTGAAGTTCAAGCAAACAAGGGCAAGTCTTATGCAAGCATGTTGAAAATACAAACTTAAAAATTCTAAAATGTATAGAAGATTCAGTCCTCTAAACTACATCTAGGCAAACTCATAAAAATTGTATCACTTCTCCAGTAATGAAAGCAAACATCAAGGTAAATTAGATTTTTGTGTATAATAGCCAAAAGTAACTTGGTTTCTTTTAATCTGACTACTCTGAAACCATTCTAAGCAACACAGTTAGACATAAGCAGGACTAATGTAGCCAGTGCCTAGCCTCAAGTTCATGGAGCACGGCTGTACTTCTCCAGGGCCAGATGTCAAAACAGCAAAACATTTTGTGAACACGTGAAGGTAAAATGCAATAATCTGTTCTCAGGATAGCAACATCAGGGAAAGGGACGTGACATGATTTCTGAAGTGAGGAATATTTTTACCTAAACATAATACCCTGCCTTTCCATGCTGACACTAAATACCCTTCCACAGAGTCGTTTATGGTTGCCTGTATATGAAATGAATTAATTCAGTCTTCAGCAGTGTCAGTGTCACAATGATCTGGATAACACACTATCAATTAATAAAGTTCTGAAAGAAGGTATAATTCTCTGAGCAATTATTTAATTTTTGCCCAAACAAACTGACTTTAGCTAACATTGTGCGTGTTTTCCTGTAGGTAGCTGTGCTTCAGAGATGGTTCCTATATACTCTGTATGGCTTTTTCCTCTCCCATCCCACCTGTACTAAAAGTTTAAATAATACTGGATTTATCTTCACAGAATACATCTGGTGGTGCTACCTTCAGCATATGTAAAAGCAGAAACATTTACAAATGCTGTTCTAACCACATGACCAAGGGAGGTGCATATATTTTCACTATTGCTGTCTGAATCTGAATACAATCATTCACAGTAGTAATCAATCTTCTTCAACACTTCCTCATGTTTCTAGGTTCTCATAACAATAACCTTTTTTATAATGCAACAAAATTCAAGCCTTATAGGAAAGTAAAATTCAAATTCCCTATCTTTCCTTTGTAAGGACTCTCTTTACTTGGAGCACAGATGCCAAATACCCACATATCTGTCCCTAGAGCTAGATAAAAACTTCAGTTATTCTTATCAATTTTTGGTTGGTTTTGTTTGGCTGCTTGCTGAGGAATGGACTGCCTTTTTTCCTTGCTTCCTGAGCTTAATTTTAAGAAACATATTTATGCCATCTTTTCAAACTTACATCAGACGCTGTTCCAGGACTTATGTGCCAACTTGTCTTTTTCTGCTGGAAAACCTAATACATAAACGTGTAAATCTGTTTTTTCAAGTGTTCTTTGGCTGTCTCAGTAAACAAACTGTAAAATACAGTTTTATCTTCCTCTTCCATATCCATTCCTATATATGTTATCTCATTTACCAGTCTTTCAAACGGGAAAATTTTTGCAAGGCAAAGATGTGCCATCAGCAGAATTAAGAAGGATTAAAACAAAAACGTTCTCTTACAGGGAAATGTATGATATAAAGAGGCACAGTAAAAATGTACAGTGTGTTCATTTGCCTTTCACTAAAGTGAGCGCAAGACAGCATTCAATTGGCATAACTGTCCACTGGGGATTGGTTGTGAGTAGAGGTGCAGAATTTAACGGTATTTTCTTCTACTGCAGACTGTTTGCATTGTTTGGCATTTTCCTACAAGTAAATAGTCTCCAGAAGTTAATCTTTCCTAATCAGGATTATTTAGGATTTTCTAAAGCAACTATGTGCCTTGTTGGAGATTTTTTAGGAGAACATTAACAAGGGAATATTAGAAGATCTCAAGAGTACTTCCTCTGGATCAAGTCGAACAATGAGTCTATTGGTTACTTCAGAAAAAAAAATAGAAAGAAAAAACGCTTGATGCATCAACTTTTTCACACAGCATGCTCTTGCCATTTCTTTTCTACTGTTGTCAACAGATTCTTCAAAACCATTGTAATTATGTTTTCATATGTATTAGACAATTATAATAGAACTTTTTTCCACCATGTATATACTGAATTAATTTCTTCAAAATTTTCACAATTCATCTGCTCTAATCTCTTTAATTATTGTGTAATCACTTCTGAATAATCAATTTATTGATATACAGTTTTATGATGAACTATGTCAATTTGTAAGTTACCACATTTTTCCTTCTCCTCTTTGATAAATCAAGGTAGTTGTGAGCAAATATGCCTATGAAGCCTAATCTCCAGAATAGTAACACTAGATAACATCTCCAAACTCAACAAGTTATGTGCTAAGAACACTGAAACATCCCCTGATTTGCCATCAGAAATATACTCACATTAAGCATTCCTGAAAATCCTAAGAAAGGAAATGACAGTCTAGGGAATAAAAATTCTTTCAAAAGTTAAGGGGTATTTACTTTTAATGAAACTTTTCATTTTTAAAATGAAATCAAGAAAGTTTAGATCTTTAGCTGTTTGTAAATATTACTAATGTAGAAAATACAGAGAAAGCTAAATTTATTATTAATTGTATCTTAATTCACATGTTTTCAACTTGACCATCCACAGGCATTTTGAATGAGGTGCCAGGTACTTTTTATAAATGTTTATGTTTAAAGCGAATAAAAGTTTCTAAGGAGCATAGCAGAACATTGCTAATAAAAAGTCTATGTGTAAATAAAAGACTTGCTGTTGATGAAAGGGCATATGTTCAGAAACATGAATACAGAGGGCATGGAGCGAGAAGAACAATAAAGGAGGAATTTCCGTTGACACAAAAAGATGGGGAAAATGTACATTAGACAGTGGATGTTATTTCTCTTGACTGTATTTATGCTGAAAGAAACCATAAATGTAGTTCTCTAACCGTTTTAACTAAGATGGGTTGAAAAGGGCAACTAACAGAAGGGGTCGCATCCTAAAATTAGATAAAGTCACTATGGCTTTGACAAATTCCTCCAGTCTAAGCCACTTGCATGAAAACTAAGATGGTAAGAGCTAATGAAAATCATATCTTAAAATTTAAATTGTAATATTTATATGTGTTATGTTAATACTGTCACTTAACATTTGGGATAATTATTATTATATAGGATCCCACGGGGATCCTATGTTGTTCTGCCCACAAATTATCCTCTTCCTCACATCATCAGCCTGCTTTTTCCTTTGTGGTAATTGAACAGATGTGAAAAATGTTATTTCTTTGCATGTTACTAGCCATGGGTCTAGAAGTCCAAAATCAGGGAGGTAGATGTAAGGTAGCATTATCATTTTGAGGCCAAAGGATGTAGCAGTGGAAAACCTGGGCATATTTATCAAGGGGATAAAGAATTTTGGGGGGTGGATCTTGCTTAACTTCATATATCAGATGGAAGGTTCTTTAGAGAGATATGAATTATTCTTTGAAGGGTTTCCCCATGAGATGTAAAGGTAGTCTTAAGCACCAGGAAGACCTGATGCTTAAGTAAAGGTCAGCAAGATGTATGCAATTTTAAATTGTTGAATGTAAGTCACTAGTTCTATGCTCTTTACTTGGCTTCATCGCATTTTAGGTTACCAAGCCAAACAATGTTTGTATACCACATTACAATGTTCTGATCATTATGGTTGCTATGGAAACGTAGCTCAAGTTTTATCAATATAAACTCAAATAATTGAATTGTGATTAAGCACAGTAGGAGAAAGAAGAGCTCACACCACATCCTTGTACTTCAAAGCAAATTACAAGGTCATGAGTCTAAGGATGCAGAAACAGGACTTTCAGGGCACTCCCACTGCTTCCATCAAGGTGTAGCTGAAAAGGAGTAAAGGCTACAGAGGCAAAGGCTATGAGTCTCAATTGGTACACGCTGTCAGTAAAGTACTGTGACAACTTCTTTTGCCTACTACACTTCACTGCAGGATAGAAATGGAGCTACCAGAGCCCTGCAACAGCAGTGAAGTCCTGGATACAGCTGTGGAGTTATCCATTGTTCCATCTCACAGCTAGAGCCTCAGCCCTAAATGTAATGTTGATTTAATGTAATTTTGTGAGATCTAATTTGCATAATTAACTCTAATTATCAAATAACTAAGTGCATAAATTCAGTGTGGAAAAAAAAAGAAAAGAAATGTTAAACATTTATAATATTTTCTCTCTAGAAAGGTACAAGTTTTCAAGCCAGCTTTAGAAGAATTCTGTGCAGTAATTAGTGATTTAGAAGAGAATATAAGCAGAAGAGAGTCAGATCTCAAATGATTAAAAAGGTTTTGGGCCTGCAGCAGTAATAGTAAAGGTTTTCAGGGCAGTAAAGACAAGAGATTGTGCATAGGAAAATTATGTTAACAAGTACAAAGCAATGCTTACTGCAAGGGTTAAGATTAACTGCTTGAGCATACTGTGGGGTACATGTCATTTCTCTGGCAGGAAAATGAACTGGGTACCAGTTACACAGTTCAGCTGATGGACAGTGTCAGTTCTGGCCATCTTAATTAAAAAGGGAAAGAGCACATCAGGAGTAGACTCAGTCAATGTGAGTCAATGTGAATCAGTAGAAGCAGTGAAAAAGGACAAAAGAAGCTTTCTTGAAATATGTTTTCTATTTTAGTGAAAAATAAAAATGTATTATAGTATCAAAAAAAACCAATGACTACCAGAGAGAAGAAAAGGCAGAAAATAGTAAATCCCTTTGCTGTTTCTTTTAGCAGACAAAAGGGGCAGCTAATCCAATGCTACTATGTGTCATTCACTAAAAGAACTCCTTGCCACAAAATATCACCAGAAGAAAGTTTTAAGTTCAAAGTGGAAGGAATTTGATGCTTACATGCTTGATGATTACTTCTGTCATTAAATTCTAGGCAAAATTTCAAACTAGAAAAGTTTGCAAACTGACTCCTCAGGACCAAATGACCAAAGGTGCTTCTACCATGTGCCAGTTTTTTCAGGCTCATTCTTCTGGATTATTTCACACTCTCAAGTATCAAACACAGTATTATTAGATTATGGTTAGCAATATAGTTAATTTATAATGGTCTCTAACCATTTCTCTGGTTTCTTAACTCCTTTATTTCTATTATTATCTCAGATCACAACAATCCGTATGATACTGTAATTACATATTAATTTCTAAGGAAGGCAACAGGAATGCTGTGTTAGAATCCAGAAAAGGGGCAAAGGAAATGAAGCAGATCCTTTTTTTTTTTTTTTTTTGAGGAGGGGTGTAGCTTTTGTGGATTGGTGTCAGATGGGTCTTTACTCTTTTTCCCTCATTGTAATAATTTGATCTGGCCAGCAAGTACTGTAACTGGCTTCACAGCTCTTTTGTATGAACACGCTAACCGGCCAGTTGTCAGACAAACACCTTGTACTCAGAACATGATCTTTCACTCAAGGGAACACTA
Organism: Eurystomus gularis; assembly: GCA_013400335.1. Lineage (NCBI taxonomy): Eukaryota > Metazoa > Chordata > Aves > Coraciiformes > Coraciidae > Eurystomus > Eurystomus gularis. The sequence goes on along the minus strand of VZZY01020318.1, from coordinate 872 downwards.
ATTGGAACCGACAACTTCTATGCAATAGTTTATTTTCACAAAGCTTCTAGGAACTTAATAGCTTTGAGTCCTCAGCTGCACTTCCAAATTTGGTTGAAATTGGATACCCGGTTTGAAAGTTGTTGGTGAGACTGACAGACTGACAGACAGATAAATGAACACGGACAACATGATTGCATAAAACTTTTCTTCTTAGGAAACGGGGATAAAAATAAACTTACATTATTAACTCACCCAGTAGACTTTCAGAGTTGCTGAGAAAGCTTCCATAATTACAGTAGTATACTCCTAAGGCTGTTTGAAGGTATATAATGGTTATAACAGTTATTCTTCTCTGACTACCTGTAAAATTGCTGCATGTCACTCATTCCTAACAGCTGTTTAACAATTATTATTGTTGAATATGTGCTATGAACTGACCGTAGGTGGAAGAAAACATAAGGCAAGACAAAACCAAAATCTCAATACTCATTTAAGGTTGTCTTCACCAAGGCTTGTAAACAATACCTATTAACTCAGCTGGAAACATGACGAGACCTTATAAGCTATAAAGTTCAGTCCAAAAAACTGAACTTTTACAGGAAAGCTCTCACAGGACAATCAAAAAATCATAGAATCATTTAGGCTGGAAAAAGATATCTAAGATGATTTTGAGTGCAACTGTTAACCTAACACTGCCAAGTCCACCACAAAACCATGTTCTTAAGCACCATATCTAAACATCTTTTAAATACCTCCATGGATTGGAACAAGCTTGTTCCAATGCTTAATAACCCTTTGAGTGAAGAAATTTTTCTTAAGGTCCAATCTAAATCTCCCCTGGTTCAACTTGTGGCTGTTTCCTTTAGACCTATCACTTGCTACTTGGGAGA
>VZZY01020317.1:73340-96027 GCA_013400335.1 Eurystomus gularis | reverse complement strand
CAGGTAAGCGCCAGAGGCTCCGGCGGGAGTGCGGGGCTCGGCCGGGCCGGAGCGTTGCGGAGACGCCTCCGTTGCAGAGTGGCCCCGGAGGGAGGCGGTGGGGCCGCCCCTCCACCGGGCTTGTGGCGGAGAACGGCTGCACGGTTGTGCAGCATCTGTTTCTGCAGCACTGAAATGAGTGAATATCTCGGCTCTGTGTGTCTGTTGGTTTTGCTCACTGGTGAAAAGACCCGTTTTTGAGACTACGCACCCACCAGCAGTCACCATGAGTCTGTTGGGATGTGTCTCCCGGCTGCTTTTCCTGACCTGACACAAAGCATAAGGCCTGGAGCAGCGGCTTTTCGTAGCTAACCGAAGTTCAGGTGCTCAAACCCAGTTTTTAAGTAAAATCGTTGTGTATGTTGTAGGAATTTTGGATGCAAAACATGGGCGGCTGCCTGTGTGTGTGGATGGGCTTCTGATGCTCACACTTGGGGGTGCTGGTGGGTGAGGAGCTGGAGCTGAGCCGGCACTTTGCGCTAGTAGCCCAGCAGCCAGTGTCCTCCTGGGCTGCATCCCCAGCAGCGTGGGCAGCAGGGCAGGGAGGGGATCCTGCCCCTCTGCTGCGCTCTGGGAGACCCCCCTGCAGTGCTGGGGCAGCTCTGGAGTCCTCAGCACAGCAGAGACATGGACCTGGGGGAGCGGGGCCACAGGAGGCCCCAGCAATGATGGGAGGGCTGGAACCCCTCTGCTGGGAGGCCAGGCTGGGAGAGTTGCGGTTGCAGAGGGAAGCAGTTCAGCTGCTTGGGAAAATTTCTGCTGGTGTGTGATAGGTGTTTGTGGTAGAATTTAAGGTTCTAGATAAAAGGATGTTTTCATTTTTGTTTGTGAATAAAAAATATATATTAAAAAAATTTCGGTTGCTGTGCAATTTTAACTCTTAGATTGGGCTGTTCCCTGGAGTCTCTGGCAAGCAGAGGAGATTACTTCAAAGAACTCTTCCATAAGTTCTTCAAAGTATATTTTTTTGTATGGTGAGATTCTCCTTTATGTGATCCTTGTTTTTTTCCCCTTTCTTTAGCACCTAAGGCACCCGTGGCCAGCAGCAGCCTTACCCCCATGGGCGCCAGACCAATGTGGACAAGAAAAGATCAGCCACACGCTCAGAAACAGTTTATCTTTGAAAAGCCATCGGAGGTAAAAATTACAGGGTAACAAGCAGAATCATGTCTTATGTCAAAGATAAAAATGGTGAGGCTTTGAGACTATAGTCATGAAACACCCAGTCTGATAATCCAGAATGGATTAAACTATTTTAACAAAAAAAGAGCTCCCTCCAGCTGTGCAGACAATTTTAAAGTGTCGGCTCCTGCTGTATCTGGTCTGTTCTATGTTCTGCTCGTTGTCTGGGGCCTCGGATTTGTTTGTCCGTCCTATAGCTGCTCTAGATTTTGACTTCCAACTGTAAGGATGAGAATGTTTTGGTTGCTGTCGATAAATAGCAAGTATTGTAATAATCCAAATAACTTAGAATGCCCTTGAGGGGGGCAGTTGGTGCTAAAGGATGCCTGCATTTGGGAGTTTCTAGGGTGTGGAGAGCAGGTGGGTTGTTACTGCTCACCAGTCGAGGTGTTTTTTTCTGACTGACGTATCAGTATGCAGCTATATAGAGTCACAAGAGATGGCAGTTGGCTCTGTTTGTGCTTAAATGTGTAATATGCAGCCTGTATTCCTTGTTCCCATTCAGGTGGAGCACAAGGTTCCCAAGGCAGGTGTGATCGAGTGAGTATGCTGCCTACTTCACTGTCCTTCGGGCGGGTTTGCTGTCTTGTTGCTCACAATCTGCTGGAAAAAAAAGTTTCTTCTCCCCTTACAACTGTCCTGCCTTTGGAAGGAGTTCCAGTAGGAAATGTGGATTATCCTGAGCTGTATTTATCATCCAGAGAGTCCAAGGCTGTGTTAATTAGTTTTTATAGATTTGGTGTAGCTGTGTAAGTCAGGGAAAATGAATGCTTGGACCTTATTGGTCTCCAGATTTGCTTTAGTTTGGTTACCTTGGTAGAATGTTCTTCCTTGGTGTGCCTGTAAACGCAAACATGGTGGTCAGGGTGAGGTCTTGTGCAGGTGTTTCCTGTAGATTTCCTGCGACATCCCTCCTTTAATTATTTCTAGAGCCTTAAAACTGTGTATTGAGCCTTCAGTGAAATGCGTGAGAGGCACAAAGTACACGCAAACTCATTTGCTCCTGCAACAGCCCTTGCTGCCTTACTCTGACCACCTCCAGAACACGGCTGTTTCTCTTCTTATATTTTCTTTTTCAAAGAAAACTTTCCCTAGTCCAGGCCTGCAGCAATTCTAGCCTGTGCTGCTCTTTAAGGTGACTTCATGTTGTTCTGCCATCTGATGGCTCTTTCCTTTCTATGCCCTCAGCAAGCCTGGCATGTATGAGCTCAGCAGAGCACCAACCGGCGTTTCCAGGTACGTGGCTGGAACCTGTTAACGTGCTGTTGCAGAACGACGCAGTGATACCCAGATGGTCTCTGTCGAGTGTTTTGACTCCAGCAGGCGCGTGTCGCCCTTCCTGCATATCCTCTCTTTGGAGTACTTGTGGAAATGCTTTCAGTGTCAGGTAGTAGAGACATACGCAGTTGTGAGCAGCAGTAAAGAGAAGAAAAATGAATCTCTTAACGTCTCGGGCATACCACATCTAGTGTTCTTGGCCAGACTAAGGAGAAGGGGCCGTCTTTGTTGGTTTTATGATCCAGAGGAAGTTGCTGCTTGGAATTTGGATCAGTCTTTCTGTGTTAGCAAGGGCATGGTGCCTGTTAAGAGCTTCTGAAAGCTTTTAGCTAGTAAATGGGACTTGTTTTAAATTAATCTAATAACGGTGTTTAACTTGAGGCAGATTTGGTAGCTTTAGGGCTGTCCCTTTTGCTTACACATTGTGCCTTAATTATTTCAGCTTCAGGACACTTGAAAACAAAGCCTTCTTTTTCTGTGGTTCCTGTGAATGATTATGCATTTTATTTTACCTTGCTGATAACATCAGTATTAAACCTTTTCTTCTGAATTTGATAGATTTTATTAATAGTGGAAAAATGCCACAGACGTAGTAACTCTTTGTGCGTTTATTTCAGATCTTTCACCTTGTTTTCTTCTAAAGCTGCAAGTCAATTTTTATACCAATTTGAAAAGCAGAAGCTTTGACCAGCTGGAAGGAGAGAAGATCGCAGCCAGCTGGGTTATTCTGTCATTTCCTGGAGCTGGTTTTCATAGCATGTTCCTGGGATATATTAACTGGAAAGTTAATAATCGGATTTTGCAGCTCTTAGTACCTTTCCCATTCTTCTTGTGATATCTTTGGAGCATTGAATACTTGTGAGAGTAGACTCTTGTGAGCAGCATTCCTACTCAGCAGCCCACTGCAGTGGCTGGAATTGTTGCATGCTGTTGTTAGGACAAAGTATAAGATGTACGTATGAAAATGTAAACATAGGAGCGGTTGAACACTCAGCAGGAGCTCCTGCTGCCTTCTCTCCTTCACAACTCCTTTTGGCTGTAGTCAGAAAGAGGATACTGGGCTTTGACTCTTGCTGTGATGAATTGCAGCCGTTCTCAGCTTCTTTGGGAATCCTGGAAGTGAGAATTTTTAATCAAAGCATATATAGAACTGTATTCCTTCCATATTTTCTTTACTTTTGTCTTCCTTAGGATTCAGTTGATTCCTGGCTTTATTGACTCTGAACAAGCGGACTGGGTGTTCGAACAGCTCCTCCGAGAGATACCCTGGGGTCAGCGAACTCATATCAGACAGGGTAAGGAGTGTGTAGACCAGCTTTCCAGGTCATTCCCATCCCCAAATCCGTGTATTATGTAGCATTGTTTCTCATTTTATACCTTACCACTCCTTCACCTTTCCTTACAGGTTTTTCCCACATATCTGAAGGGAACTGCTGCTCGTTTTTCAATCTTTGTCACCACTTCCTTATTGCCAATTAAATGATATCGTTCCAAATTAAAATGGCTGTCTTAAAAATCTGTTGAATTTTACTGCCTCCCAGTTCTTTTTTTTCATTTTTGTTTTTTAGATTAAGTCTCTGCCCCGTCCCTTCATACCATCTGCCAGTGATGCTGCAAATACCATGTTCTTTGAGGTTTCTGTAACCGGCAATAGTTTGGGTTTTTTTGCCTCTCATTTAAAACCACAAGGATGATGGTTCTTTTCCTTTGGCTTTGCTTCTTAGTTCCAGTATGCAGCAAGGGAAGAAACTGCTATTCTGGATTTGCTCACTAAGGGGCACCTGCTGTAGCTAAATTTCTCTTTCAGTCAGGAGCGGATGGAAGATAATACATCAGGGTAGTTACAGGACAGGGCTACAAGACATCTTCAGTGTCTCTGTTTACCGGCTTGCAATAATGGACAGTGTTACCTGTCAGGCATGAGAAATAGCTCCCAAAATAGTCCTTTCAGAAGCTGGAAGTACTTTTGACTTGATGTTTCTATGACACCTTAGACCACACACATTTGACACAATTTTTCATGTCCAGCCTTGCTGCTTTCCACTTCTGTGGCGTCCCGCTGGCACTGCGGTCCTTTCCGCTCCCTCCTTTCCAGTGGGTACAGCTGGCAGCTTATGCCAGCGCAGGGGGCACTGGAACCACGAGAGTATCAACCGAGCCAGAATTATAAATAACCTTAGTTTCATTTTGCTATTTTTAACTTGTCCGGACCCTGCCCCGTCTGGCATGAGAAAATCGCTGTGGTTCCAAAAGGTTGATAACGGAATCTCCCTTGCAGAGTCAGGCCTGCTTTTGAATAATCTCATCCTTCACTGAGCTCATTATGGAAAGCTGAGGATTTTCAGGGGCTGCTGTTTAACTTTAGGTGAGCAGACAGTCCCTTTTGATCAAGTGTCTTGGCAGAATTGCATCGTCTTTCAATTTTCAAGCCCTGCGAGAAGGCAGCTGAGAATCTTTCTGTTTTCCTGTTTTTCAGATGTATCTTTCGAGGAACCAAGGCTTACCTCCTGGTACGGGGAGCTTCCTTACACGTACTCCAGGATAACAATGCAGCCAAACCCAAACGTAAGTACGTTTCCAGTTTTAGTATCACTTACAAAGAAATTCTTTGCAGAAATTGCGAGACAAAAATTCCCTTTGTCCTCTATTTTTATCCACATTTCATTTGTGATCAGCACAGATTCTAGGGGGTTGTGGACAGCTTCATACAACAAGCTTTACAAGTGGGTTGGCTGAGGGAAGTATGGTTGAGTTGCTGAACATTGGCAGGAAGAAATCGTTACTCCAGAGTTCGGCTTTTGGGTCACTGTAGCTTTGGTCAAAACTCCGAATTGTTCTGCAGGACTTACTCTGTGCATCTTTACACGGGAGACCATAGTTCACGCAGCCATACCAAGGGCTTTGTTGCAAAGATACGCTAAGTATCAATTATTCATGTCATTTGTCACGCTGGTTTGGAAGGGTTAAGAACCTGAGTGACTCATGGATGTTTTGTTCATGTTCGCTCCCTCTCTGTTCATCTCCCAGCCTGTTGTCCCATGGGCCTGTCTCTTGGGATGGCTTTGTTGGAGATTTCCATGGCAGTAGGCTGCGGTGTTCCCACCCATCAATTAAATGTGACTGTTGAAGGCTGCATAGCTTGAGAGAGAAGGGTCCCAAGTCCTAGTGCTGCTGCCAGAGCCAGGTATCTCCCAGTAAAGCTCTGTTTGGGAAAATGGCAAGGCATTATTTAACAAGATGAGCTGTGAAGATGTTTGTAGTCTCAAAAATCCCATAACCTATGGAATTTGTTCTGGAAAAACAGGCTTTTTTTTTTTTTAAATGTTATTTGAAATGGAGTTTTCTGGAGGATGAATGGACCACTGGCTTGTTTTTCTCATCCAAGAGGTACAAGGCCTAAATCAGTCAAGCTGTTGCTTTTTTTGTGTGGTGTTCCATGGGTCATTGTGGAAAGAGCATGGTGCAGACTTGGTTTTTAGAGGAGGGTATTGGGAAATATTTCCTGCTGTGTATTCCTTCTCTGGCCAGTGATGCGCTGGGAGACTGGGAAGTGCAGTTCTTTATCCTCTCATGCTCTGCATTTCTGCTTATGTAATGGATAAAAATTCTGGCCTACATTGCTTTGGCTTTTCTTTATATACTTCTGTAGTGCTTAAAGGCACTCTGACAGCTGAAAGCCGTGATGTAAGCTTATAACATGAAATAATGATTCACTGGGCTGAGCTGTCATGGAATGAGTGGAGCTGCCCTGGGCTATGGGCTCAGCAAGACGTGACAACGGGTGAAATTCAGGGCCTGCCACACTGGTTTTGGGAACCACTGAAAAGTGTTGAAGGCAAAACCCCAAGAGGTGGTGAGCTGGGCTCAACAAGCTGTACCAACAGAGCGGGGTCACAGGGCCATCCTGGGACAGTATTAGGCCAACCGTTGACACTTGTTCTGTGTCAGCAGCTGCCAGTGGCTGAGAGTGTGACACTTAGTCCCTAAAACAGCTTTCTGGATGTATGGTGCCCACCAGCAATGGCCAAGGAACTCAGGTCTTATCAGACCCCCATGTTAAACTCCTCTAGCTTGGCCAGGAGGTTAGAAAAACAGGTAGAGAATCATCAAATCATTCTGTTTGGAAGAGATATTTGATATCGAGTCCAGCTGTTATCTCAGCATTGCCAGGTCATAGATAAAGATACTGAAGAGAACAGGCCCCAACTCTGAGCCCTGGGGACACCACTTGTGACTGGCTGCCAACTGGATTTACCTCCATCCACCGTCACTCTCTGGGCCCAGCTGTCCAGCCAATTTTTTTGTCTTTTCCAACCTGACTGATTCTCTGATTTGCTGCTTTCGTTGTGTTTCCACTGCTCGTGCTGTGCTGGTTACAGTGGCATCCTCTGCTGACCATGCTGAAGGAGCGCATTGAAGAATCCACTGGCTACATCTTCAACTCTCTTCTCTGCAACCTCTACCGCAATGAGAAGGACAGCGTGGACTGGCACAGCGACGATGAGCCATCTCTGGGAAAAAACCCCATCATTGCCTCGCTCAGCTTTGGTGCAACACGGACCTTTGAGATGAGGAAGAAACCCTCCCCTGTGAGTGTTCGTATCATGTGCCGAGCGTCATGTAGTTACTGATATGTTTAGTGCTTTCCATCTGTTTTGAGAACTTTACTACTAAACACTTTCAGTAAAAGCACAACTCATAAAGATCTGTGGCATAAGTGTAGGGATCAAGAAATCTGTTGTATGGATGCAGGGTGTCCAGGATCGCGTCCAGGCATGTTTGGAATCTCTCCAGAGGAGACTCCACAGCCTCTCTGGGCAGCCTGGGCCAGGCTCTGCCACCCTCACAGCAAAGAAGTTTCTCCTCCTGTTCAGATAGAACATCCTGGCTTCAAGGTTGTGCCTTGTCCTGTTGCTGGGCACCACTGACAAGAGTCTGGCCCCATCCTCTTGCCCCCAACCTTGAGCTGTTGATCAGCATTGATAGATCACTTCTGAGTCTTCTCTTCTCCAGCAAAAACAGCCGCAGGGCTCTCAGTCTTTCCTCAGCACAGAGACGCTCAGTGCCCTCAGCCTCTGCTGGACTCCCTCCAGTAGTTCATTGTCCCTCTTGAACTGGGGAGCCCAGAACTGGACACAGAAGTGTCCACAATGAAATCAGTAATAGTGGAAGGGGACGTTCACTGTGGAAACGAACTAAAGAGTTGGTACCATTTCCTCAAACTCAGGCATCGTGCTGCAATGTGCAGTGTGTGGGGGATGAAGAGCAGCTCTGGCTGCTCTGTAAGTGAAAATCCGCTGAACAGCATTTGCCTTTTGACTCGTGTGTGTTCCCATGGAGGGAGAGTGAACAGAGAGATTTGGTATTTTCCCTAAAACACCAAACTTTTGGATCATGCTTCACAGACTGAACAGAGATCTTGACTCTGCTAAGGAGGCATGTGTGGAACATCCTTCCAGGAATTAGTTGGTAATTCAGCAGGGAATACCCTTTCCAGAGAAAATGCTGTGCTTGGGAATCCTGTGTTTAAAATGTAAAACTCGAATTCTTATTTATCAAATAAGGGAATTACAGATTTCCTGTGTTGAGAAGACAGGCCTTGTTTCTGAGGTATCCTGCTTCAGATGTCTTTCCTGTGTGTGTAGCCTTTGAGAACCTTGGGAAGAAGTTTGCAGTCTGCTTTTGTTGCTGTTTAATTCTGAAGCAGTGCAGAACGCAGATTTCAGTATAAACTTCATAGTTTCCCTCTTCAAAGTCACACCCAGTTCTTGAGCAAGATGTCTTTTTGTTCTCTCTTCTGAGAAGACACCCACTCTGAGCTGGGGGGGAGAGTCAGTTGGTGCCGTTACCATTCATAATCGGCCGCCTTCTTTCATCTGTACTGCACAATCTTTGCTTCCTGAGAGGGATGATTTTCTATAGCTGCATCCCTCAAGCTCTCCTCAGTTTTTCCGCAGTGCCTCTGACCTGGTATTTCTGAGTCTTGCTCCTTCTGAAGCATTTTCCTTTTCCAAGCACGACATACCTGTTGTGAAGGTGTGACCCCCTTGCGCAGGGTGATCTTTGAATCAGTTGCTATTAACTGCATCCTGTGCCTGAGGGAACTCGTCCTTGATAATTATACTCCACGCGTTACGTATTCTTTGCACATTCCCCAAGCCTGCAATTTTCTGAGAGCATCCTATGACACTGGATGCTTTGCCAAGTGGGAGTTACAAGAGGCTCTGATGGAAATTACAACCTTTCAGGCTGTACCACCAAATTTTTCGTGCTCTGTTGTAATGTAGCGTTCTCTCTTTCATTAAGAGAAAGCTCAAGTGGCTTGTAGATATTTGAAGTTTGATCGTTCCTTTGACAAGCAAGTTACAGGGAGAGGAGTGTAGTAGGAAAAGAGATTCGGATTAACAGTTGTCACAGGCATTCAGGCTCCCCCTGGTTCATGATCTGCCAGCATCAGGACCTTGGGTTTTTCACACTGAGGAGGAAACTTTCCTCCCCAAATCAAACCTCTTTGAGGGCCAACATTCGAGTATTTCAGATCCTGGCATTTCAAAGGCCTTCACTTCCCTCTGCCCTTGGAAGTGCTTCTAACTGTTTTGAGATGAACGGTGTAATGAAAATACAAGATGAGAAATACTGTGGTAGAAGCTCATGGTGGATAAATGGCGCTGGAGAGAATCCTAAAGCAGTTGCGTGTATGTGACCACATAGTGGGTACAAAGGCTGTACCACGAGTCAGGTAACATCTTAGAGGGCGTTTGATCAGCCTTCAGAGAGTTCTGTTCACGGTATTATCTGCACAAATATTTTCCATATTATATCTTGAAATTGGGATGAACTTATTAGGGACTCAAATCCTATTTCTCTAACTGCAAAGATGACCAATAACATTGATGGGTTGGCTTTTTTGTGCATGTTTGTGAATTTTGACATTTCTCCGGTAGGAATTTGGTGCTGTTTCTATAGGCTGCTCTGAAACCATCGCTAAAGGAAATCTTTTTATCCTTTCTCTGCCCTCTTCCTTGGCAAAAAATGAAAAAAACCAAAGTTATATAGGTGTAAGCGGTGGGTTTTTTCCCCTGAATATTGTTCTGGGGTGAGAGGAAGGGAAGGTTCAGTCCTCTGCTTTTCTTGCTGGTGAGTTTTGTGCTGGATGAGTAAGTGTTCCTCGTGTCATAGCTGGTAGAGGAGCGTAGCGGCGTATACAGCCTGCTCGAGTCCTCACCAACAAGCACCCCTTGTGGGCAAGGAGCAATAATTCTTACTCAGATTTCAGCCCAGTGCATATGCAAAAAGCTACAAATACGTTTCAGAAGTAAATTCGCCACTGAAATTAAGGAGACTTCTCATGGAAATTAACATCATGCTAGGATCTGTTTTACTTTACCCACTGGAGATATTTTTTTTTAAAGCATTCTTTCTTCTACATACTGCCTTTCATGTTTATTTGGGCCAGTTGGGTGGTTGTAGCTGATGCTTTCCCGTTGCATTAAATGGTTTCTAGGGTTTTTTGGATGCCTACTTGGTAGTTCAAAGTCTACAGTGATTTACTTTCTTTTCTTTTCTACTCCTAGTTCCAGCAAATTACTTAAACAACTTCTTGCCTCCTTGTTCCCCTCATCGTTGTAGCTCCTGCCTACACCAGAATCAAGGCAAATGCGTTGTTTTAGAGCTGTGATTCATACGCAATCCACGCACAGTCTTGCTGTTTAGTCAAGTCCTCTCATGCTTGCCTGCAGCATAACTGTCACCACTGCGCCACCATGACCGCCCTCCTGTTCTTTGCACAGCCTCAAAGCCCCTGTCCCACTTGCACATGACTTAATTGCCCTACTCAAGAGAAATTGATTTCACTGTGGGGTGGGTCTCTCTGATCCAGTCTTGCTGCCTTTTTACTGTTGCCCATCACTGCCTGACTCAGTGAGACAAGGCCGGGTTGTCTGATTAGGTCTTCCTGGAAGCTGAGTGTGAAATCGTAGAGTCACTTTGATTGGAAAAGACCTTTCAGATCATCCAGTCCAACCGTTCCTGCAGTGCTGCCAGGGCACCGCTAACCTGTGTCCCTCAGCACCACATCTCCACGGCTTTGAAACCTCTCCAGAGATGGGGACTCCACCACTGCCCTGGGCAGCCTGGGCCAGCCCTTGACAACCCTTGTGGGGAAGAAATTGTTCCTCATGTCCAACCTAAACCTGCCCCGGCTCAACTTGAGGCCGTTTCCTCTTGTCCTATCACTTGTTCCTTGGGAGAAGAGCCTGACCCCACCTGGCTCCAACCTCCTTTCAGGGAGCTGATGAGATCGAGAGGCTCCCCTGAGCCTTCTTTTCTCCAGCTGAACAACCCCAAGTCCCTCAGCTGCTCCTCACAAGACTTGTCCAGATCATTGATGAAGTTATTAATGAGAACAGGCCCCAGCACTGAGCCCTGGGGACATCACTTTGACCAGCTCACGGAGAGGTGCCCTGTAGCAGAGGTCTGGATCCCATAGTGACCATTTGGGTGTAGTTGTCCAAGGAACTGCTGTATGAACAGTGGAAAGAGTTGGAAAGCCAGCTGTCAGGTCGCTCTGCTTCCATCGGTAACCAAGGAGACAGATGGGTGCTGGGGAAGAGAGGGAGCTTCACACGTGTTAGATAATAGCAGGATGTTCGTGATGTTCTCAGAATCAGCCTTCAGATGGGTCTGTCCTTCAAACGAAACACGAAAACACAGTCCTTTCCTGCTGTCCTTGAGTAGCTGTTCTAGCAGAAGTTAAAGATCTCCTCGTACTTTTCAAAACAGCAGAAGAATAACCCTTTGTGTCCTAACAGGCCTGATTGACGATGAACGTGGGAATACATGGAGCACAGTAGATAGAGAGGCTTGGATCAGGACGAGGAGGATTGGACTTTTGAATTGGCATGAAGGAGACTTGCAGACAGCAGGGTCTGCTGCAGAGGAGGTTTTGTCCACCAGCGTTGGCAGGGCTTCAGCAGCTATAGGCAAGCAGGGAGGAGGATGGGAGAGCTTTAGGGCTGGCTCGCTCGCGGCCTGCTGGGTCAGCTGCAGAGAGATGGCGGGAATTTAAAGATAGTCCTCTGTAGGTGGGCCACAGAGGAAGGGGCAATATCCCTGACACTCATTCTTCCTGAAGCCACAAGAAGCTGCAGTGAGGGTTTCCTCGGAATAAACAGGTTAAAGTGCAGAAGTATTGAGAGCTGAGGACATGTTGTTGTGGAGGATGATGTTTCCACAGCTGGTGGTAAAGGAGTAAACTGGAAAAGAGGGATATGAGCAAGAGGGAAGTCTGGAAAACACTAGATTAGAAGTTTTGTAAGGATAATTATCTTGGTAGTAAGTAAATAGGTAAAGCAGAGGACTAGAAGCAAGTGTTCTCCATGCAGGCTGCTGACTTGAGCCTTTGAAAATAGTTTTGCATCATTTGCATGTATAATTGCGTTACTATTTATATGTTCTTCTGCAGGATGTTTCCGTTTACTTGTCCTTATAATAGCAGCTGCTTCCACACTATCCAGAACCTATTTCCTACGGTTATCTTGATAAACCTTCCTGAGACCGAAGAAACAAACTTTGGTGATTTACACAGATTTATATGAGATCTTTTAGAAATACACAGAGTTTTAAAGTGACCATATAAAAGTTTCCTGATGCATTTCTTTCCATCTTTATCAGTATTTTAAAAATATAGATAAATATAGATATCAATAATAATTTTCCTTCGTAAACTTCTTGACCTCTAAAACAACTTTGCTGGCACTGCAAACTAATTGGTATAAAAATCTCTTTTTCAAAGTAAAACTGAGCTCAGAGGTGTCCCATTTAAAACATAAAGTAACTGCTGCTTTTATGCACTGATTTTTCTAAGTCAAAAGGATGTTTTCTCCTAAATCATTTGCCTTAGAAGAGTTCTTTTTTAATCAAGATGAGCAAGAGGTAAAAATAAATCCCCAGTTTTCCATCCACAAAGGGAAATGATGTAACTGTGTGAAATAGCGAACAGCCATGCAATGGTATTTCTCTGCTTTTCATCAGCACTCGTGTTTATAATACCTATTTTTGACATTTCTTCCTTCTTTCCTCTGAAGTTTAAGAAAACATTTTGGGCATTACACCTTATTTTTAACAGAGCAAGATAAATGGCTGGTCATTCTAGAAGTTTAAAAACATGTTTTGCATTGTCCTTACAAAGAACATGTATTACAGGTGATTCTGAATGCCTTCAGCACTCCCTGATCCCAGAGGCTTAGGGAGATTAATTCCATCTGCACAGGCATTAATCACCGGCACAGTGATTAATTAACCCTTGGGTATCCCCAGGAACCAGGCAGATCCTGACTCACCAGCCAGTGCTGCCTGGTTCTGTCACACTCGATGACTTCAAGTGATGCTTTTTATTATCAGGAGTTTATTTGATCCCAGCCAAGCTCTTTGCATCTCAGAGGGTTTGCAGTTGTCTTCCTACCTGCATCTTTTTTCATACACACACACGCTCCCAGTTGTTCTTTGGAAAACCGAACCTTTGTTTTAAGCCCAGGACATATTTTTCCCGGTAGCTGATACTTTAGCTCATTGTGTTGAGCTTTTCAGCTCCCTTTTTCAAGGGAGGTCCCCCTCCCTCTCTACTCTGCCCTAGTGAGGCCACCGCTGGAGTATTGGGTCCTTCTGGGCTCCCCAGTTCGAGAGAGACAAGGAACTACTGGAAAGAGTCCAGCAGAGGCTCTGAAGATTCTGAGGGGCCTGGAGCATCTGTGTGCTGAGGAAAGGCTGAGAGCCCTGGGGCTGCTGAGCTGGAGAAGAGAAGACTCAGAGGGGTGCTGATCAGTGCTCATCAATGTCTTCTAAGGGGCTTCTCAAGGCTTAAGAAAAGTTGGCATATAATTTGTCTTCGAGTTTTGCAACCTGTTTTGCTTATTTTGCTCTGTTGTAGAGGATGGGTTTTCTACCAGATGCACATGCCTGCTTCCTCAGTGTCTGACGTTTCTTTTCAGGAAGAGAACGGAGACTACACTTACGTAGAAAGACTGAGGATCCCGCTTGATCACGGGACTCTGCTGCTTATGGAAGGAGCTACCCAGGAGGACTGGCAGGTAAAAGCTCAGTGACCCCTTTCGTGTGCTTTCCTTGCAGCGTAGTTCCCTAAATACGCGCGAGGCGCTCCCGTAAAGGTATGGGACGTTCTGCTTCCAGAGCCACAGTCATTTGATTAACTGTATTTTAAATACACAAGCTCAAGCTTTTGATTTATTTTTTGTTTGGTTTTTTTTTTCTAATGCCACTTCCAGCATAGAGTGCCTAAGGAATATCACTCCAGAGATGCACGGATAAACCTGACCTTCAGGATCATTTATCCAGAACCAGATGGAGTTTGGAAGTGAAGAGGCGCTTTGGAAATCATTGGATATAAACCACAGCAGATCCAGAACCTCAGATATCTACAGATGTAGAGGAAGCCTTACGGGAACCAGAGCCCAGTGAAATACCTGATGGGGAAAAGAATCGATATTGTGAAGATTGTTGATGATCAGAAGCTGCCTGTGTTATGTGAGCAGGGCTGTTCTGTTGTCAGAAATGATGCGCCATTAGATGATACTAAATCACAGGCTTTAAGTTGGTGAAAAAACAATGATTGTCCTTAAAAGAACACAAAGCACATGAAGGATCTGAGAGGTCCCGACTGGAGCAGAAAGACTCAGTGAGGTGCTACTTTTGCACCTTCTCTCCCTTTTTCCCCTCAGTAATGAGGCCTCCATCCCTACTGCCTTAAAACATGTTCCCTCTGTGTCACAGGCAGGAAAGCAGACACAAAGAGGTGGAAAATGGTACTTTCAGAATGTGCTAATAAATTCTTAGGGGTTTTTTTTTGGGTTTAGCACAACTAAGCTGTGGCTTCCAGTGGTTTCAGGTGGGACAGGAAGTGTCACCATCTCAAAAAGTCAGGCTTGTGCTGCCAGATTTGATACCCAGAAGAACTGGCCTAAAGATTTGGACCTAAATTATTAGAATCACAATGTAAATCAGTTGTGGAGCTACTAAGTGTAGTAGCACCCGCTCTGGCGCTGGAATTCTTTGGGTTTGCCTGCCCTGGGTTCATCTCGCCTGCTGGTAGGAATGATGCTGGCTGAGGGCTGGATGTGAAGTCAGGGATGTGCTGCCTGCATGGTTAAGTTCTCGCCACAGCTAAATGGCATCCAGTGGATCAAAAGTTGTTCTGTTCTAGCTCAAACGGAGACAGACGAGAGCAGTCGAGTTACTAATAACCCATTATGCCAATGTTTCAATGTCATTTATGACCTAAAGGACATGCTGTGGAGCCATTTCAATCCCTGCACTCTGAAATTGGGCAGAATTGTTTTCTTTGTGTTTCAAACAACTCCAGAAGGAGTTTCTCTACGTAAAGCACCATACAGCTTTTGAAATAGCTTCTTCTTCTAAAACGAAGGAACGCTATTAGAAAACTTTGTTATCTTTGCTTTCATCCCAGTTTGTCTAGAAATACTTTTTTGGGAGTATTTACTGTTAATTCCTTGCTTTGAATCTGAGATCCGGGCTTTGTGATGTATCTCCTGAGAACTGGTGTTAGAGGCAGATGCTTGCTTCCACATTGATGTCCTTTGGGTCCTGGAGCTCGGTGCACATCCCTGTGTGCACATTCTGAACCAAGGGGCAGAGCTCATTTCTCCACCTTTTCCAGCAAGGGAACGCTTGAGTCTTGACCAGTTCACACAAGCTGCATTGATGCTGTGTAAGGAGCAGTCGTGCTGTGAGAGGGAGCAGGAGATGGGGACTAGGTAGACAATTTGAATTTTCCAAACCTCAGCTGATGGAAATGGCAGCTCATATGAACCTGATGAAGCTGTGGCACATCACAGCTGGTGGGGCCCTGGAGGCTGATCCCGTTGCAGAACAGCGGTTTTCCGCTTACTTTCTTGGTTTGAGTTTATAATATTAGCAAGCTGTGGTTTAGTTTCTTTACTTTGATCTGGGAGAAGACCGAGGTCTCCTTCCCGACAATAATTTATAAGAGCAGTGCTGTATCCACAGAGCTCTCTTGGGGTGATAGCCTTTGGTTGCTGATCTCTACAATGTTCTGCTCTCTCTTGTGTCAACTGTGCTGCTGCTTGTGTCCAAATCTGGATGGCAGTGGGGAAGAAGGTATGTGGTGTCATTCCTCCCCTTGTCCCGATTGCCCCAAGAACAGTTGGCACAGAGGTCAAGTTTCTGTGTCAGCTGGGAACTTGTGGGTCCTTCCTTCCTCCCCCCTACCTCCTCCCAAATAAAGTCCCCAAGCCAGGTGACAGCAGGTTGCAACCTCCTGCCTGCCGAGCCAGCAGGAAACAGCTTAGAGCAGAGGAGATTCCAGCCCACATCTCCTCAGGAGGTTGTTCTGCAGGGACATTTTTCCGGTGAGTGGAAATTTGCTCCTGAATGCTGCAAGCACTTGGAATTCTCAAGATGGATGTGCGCAAAAATGGGATCTGAGGAGTCTTGAGCCTGGTGATCTTCTCATGGCATCTCAAGATATTTCACTGGAGGCCAGGGCAACCTGGAAATTTCTAGGTACAATGGTAAACCTAATGTATTTGGAAAGGTAAATATGTCATTAGGCTTTAACTTGAAGGTGGCTGGAGGAGCCTTTCCTCTCGTGACATGGATTTGAAACCATAGTTCAAAAAATGCTGCCCCAAAGATTTCTTCTCCAGCTCCAAGGATTGCTTCCTTCCCAGGACTGTTCTGGCACAACAGCGTTCCCAGCCAAAAGCGTTTGGAAAAAAAAGGTCTAAACTCAGAATACACGACATCAATTTAAGGTAAAAGACATTGTTTCTCTGAAAACAAAGGTTTATAAGCACCCAGAGGATTTGGGGGAGGGGGGACATGGCTTTGCTGGTGCCACCGGACTCACGAATCAACAGTGTAGTCTGTGTGTGGTGGTGGAGCGGGTGCCAGGAGCTGCTTTGCCTCCAGAGCACCTCCAAATTTTATTTTCCATATTCCCTGTATTCTTCCTGTGTCTCCCAAACTGCCTCTCGGAGCCTTTTGCTTTCCCCTCTCCCCTCCGTTGTCATTTGTTCACATGTATCTCGTTACCCCTCCTATGGTCCCTGTTGCAGGTGTGATGATACATTTTGCAGAAGATATAAACTGTGCACTTACTTTATTCCCATTTCTGAATTCTGAAATGTTATTTTTCAGAAGAGTATCTGCATCTCTTTGAAAAAAGCTGGAAAACTGCATACCTCAAAACATTCCTGGCCGTGCCAGGTTGGTCAAAGCACATGCCATTTAAATAGTGAAGTTCTGTCATTTCTCTGTAATTTTGATTTTTTTAGGGGAAAAAAAAACACTTCAGGATTTTCAGGTTTGATTAGGTTTAAAGCTGTAAATAATTCCAGTTCTCCTGTGTCAGATTAATTCCAGCTATATATTTTTCACCTGTCCTGACTGATGGGCTGAATATAGCTACGTATAGTGATCTATAGCTATAGCAAGGTAGGAGAGAGGTGCCAGGAAGGGGTTAAGAAACCAGAGTTGGTAGTATTGGCAGAGTAGAGAAGCCTGTTCTCCTGGGCTTCGGGCTAGAAGCCCTGTGAATCCCTGACGCCTGCTTGTCGAGTGCTGCTACTATTGACTGCGTTTAACATCCAGTTTGCCTTTTCTGGTCATAAACCTTTCCAGAGCGGATCTGAAATCTGCCTCGCTGTGTTTTGTTTTCCAAGTGCTGCTTTTCCATCCTTGAGGTTTCCATAGCAACCTGGGCCATTTGTTTGAGTTGGATCTCACCGACCTGTCCTCCCGGCACCAAACTTCTGCTGAGATCTTGCAGGTATTGGCTCCTCTTCTTGGCACGCTTGAGGGTGTCGTGGAAGGGTTCTATAGGGGCTCAGGAGTGGCTGGCTATATGGGAATGCTGGGCCTTAGAATCATGGAATGGTTTGGATTGGAAAGGACCTTTAAAGCTTATCTGGTCAAACGCCCCTGCAGAGAGCAGGGACATCTGCAACTAGAGCAGGTTGCTCAGAGCCCCGGCCAACCTCACCTGCAATGGTTCCAGGGATGGGGCATCAACCATCTCTCTGGGCAACCTGGGCCAGGGTCTCACCACCCTCAGCATCAAAAATTTCTTCATTCTCTCTAGAGTCTAAATCTCCCTCTCTTAGTTTCCAACCATCACCCCTTGTCCTGTCACAGCAGGCCCTGTGAAAAACTCTGCCCCCATCTTTCTGGTAGACCCCCTTCAAGTCCTGAAAGGCCACAAGAAGGTCTCCCTGGAGCCTCCTCCAGGCTGAATGACCCCAACTCTCCACAGTCCCTGTAGTTCTCACTGATCCATCTTTCCTTTGGTCACCTCATCAATTAACTCTGGGCTTGGCTTCCCTTGCAGAGACCAAAGTGTGTCTAACTGATCTTAGAAGAGCTTCTTCCTGGCATCACAAAGACCATTCCTCAGCTTTGGGTGCTCTGGGCTTTCATCTGACAGAGATGTTTTTCTCTCTGCTTGTCACACTGGGTCACCTCCTCAAGGCAGGGCTGCGGTTGCTGGGACCAGTGCCACCCACCTATTCACTGATGTGGTGAGAGTAATTTTTGTCCTCTCCTTGCTCCCTTGCCGATGGCATTTCTGCAGCTGACGTGTTGCCTTGGCACCGTCCGGTCACCAGCTCAGCACCGACCATGTGGAGGGACAAACTCCTGGGATTCATCTGCCGGTTCTCCCCTGCACGCACAAAGGTGTTTTTTCTGAAAAGCATGTTTTAATTTTATGGAGCAAAACATTTTTTCAAGCTTTTGAACCTGAGACAGGATGTGTTTTATGAATTGTCAGAGGTATTACTGAAGAAACCTTACATAAGAAACCTTAATTTCTGCAACGCTTCGTTGATGGGATCACAGTAACAACCAGACGTAGCAACACCTTGACAGTTGAAGCCATGGGAGGTGAAAGGTTAATTTTACTCCAGCTGGTAGCAGCAGGAATATTCAAAGCCGTGGGTCTCTTCATCTGTTAAAAGTACAGTCTCCTTCTTTAAACAGCTGAGTTTGCTCCAGTTGCTGGTCTCCAGTTGTCTAAACCGCACTTTTATCTGGTCTCCTCGTATCACCGTGTCCTGATACATCAGTGACAGCGCTGGGAAAAGCTGCCGTCCCTTCTGACGCCCGTCAGGCCAAACAAGGGAAATTTAATGGAGCAGTTTTCATCAGGGAACGTACTGCAGCTCTCTTTTTGAAAACAAAGTGGTTTATTACTACATTTGTTGTTAGCGGCGTGATGACAGCCAAATGCTGCTGTCCTGCGACGTGCTCCTGAAATGTTGACTTCTCACTCCAGGGATTGCCTTACAATTAAAACAATTCAATGTAGAGACTAAAATAATAGATTTCTGCGAGGAGCATTAGTACATTCAAACGTTTTAGCCAGTACTTTGTCCTACTGGCAGCGGGCAGAAGCTTTATGGGATTTATTGCAGCTCATAAAAAGACAAGCAAGGCTGAAAGTGAGGTGTTTGAGGGGATAAGAGCTTTGAATGCACGTACTTTGTATGAAGTGTGTCATACTGTGAGTTCCTCACAGGTATTAACGAGTGTTTGTCACGACCTATGGCCCTTTGGTGGGTATGTCCTCACGCTGCAACGCTGGCTGCGACCCCTCTGCTGTGAGGCTGGGCTGAGAGGGTTGGGGTTGTTCAGCCTGGAGAAGAGAAGATGTTTGAAACTCAAAGAGCGGAGATTTAGACTAGAGAGAAGGAAGAAGCTGTTGACGCTGAGGGTGGTGAGCCCTTGGCCCAGGCTGCCCAGAGAGGTGGTCGATGCCCCATCCCTGGAGCCATTGCAGGTGAGGTTGGCCGGGGCTCTGAGCAACCTGCTCGAGTTGCAGATGTCCCTGCTCAGGGCCGGGGTTTGGACTGGATGACCTTTAAAGCTCCCTTCCAACCCTACTGGGAAGCAGCCTCTCCACTGGCTCGCAAGGGAGGACCTTGGGGTGACTGGGCCGCTCCATTGTGGGACATAAACCGTGGTGTTTGGGGTATCCACACTGGCATTGCCTAACTGCAGGTGGTTCTGTGGGAGCCCTGGCCTTTCACTAGTGTCTTCTTTTACAGGAAGAGGTGGATCTTGCTCCCTCCTCCCTCTTCTTAGTCTTTCCTTTCCCATCGGTGGCATTCAGTCCGATAGTCAACAAGAGGAATAATAATAACAGGCTATGCCTGTATTTCTCACAATGGCATTGTAAAACCAGTGACCTGATGACATAAACGAATTCCCATGGTGCTGTTTCAGCAGCGTTAGTCATATCCTAGAATCATAGAAGCCCAGGTTGGAAGAGACAAAGGATCATCTGGTCCAACCTTTCTTGGCAGAAGCCTGGTCTAGACAACCTGGCCCAACTCCTGTCCAGCTGAATCCTCAAAGAGTCCAGTGCCCGGGACTCCACCTCTTCCCTGAGGAGATTGTTCCAATGGCTGATTGTTTTCATTGGACATGAGGAAAATTTTTCACTATCAGTATCTCCCCAGGAATAACTCGCACCCGTTACTCCAAGTCTTTTCCACATAAAAATGGAGTCTCCATCTTCTTTGTAGCCACACTTCAAATACTGGAATGTGGTGATGAGGTCTCCCCTGTGCCACCTTCCCTCAAGTCTGAACAACCACAGTTCTCTCAGCCTTTCTCCTCCTAGGAAACGACTTGTAACTTCCCAAAGCCCCGCAGCAGTCGAGGGATATTTTATGTAAAACACGCAGAGTTTGAACCGTTCCCAGCGCCGGGGGAAGGTTCCCTCCGGCCCCTGTGCAGCGTCCTGCCGCACAACGTGACTTCAGCCCTGGGCTATGTGGGAGCGCAGCCCGCTCTGCCGACCCACGAGGCGGAGGGATCCTGTAATCTATACTCTGAGGTCACATTTCAGTACTGGCAGCCACCAAGATTAAAGCCATGATTTAAACCGCTGGAGTAAATATAGTTTTTACATTAGTGCATTGCAGGCCTAACTTGGGGGATGGTGTCACAGGATATTTTTTCTGAATTGTCTCTAACAAAATCTTCAGGCCTCCCCGCTTATTACCATGGTGATGTTGCTCCAACTCAGCACTGAAATTTCCCAGAGCATTTTATCGTCAGAACTCGGAGGGAATTCAATGTTTGCTTTAACCAAAGTGAAACCAGTTTACCAGGCTGAGAGAGTTGGGGTTGTTCCGCCTGGAGAAGAGAAGACTCCGGGGAGACCTCATTGTGGCCTTCCAGCGTGCATGTGTTGAATTTCAGACAACCAGCTTTTTTTTTTCAGTGGAACCTTGGATCTTATGCTAGAGCAGATTAAATTTACCTTCCTTCATAGGAATGTGAGATGCTTTTCTCCACTGCCAGGACAAGGCTCCTAGGTCGTCCATCGTCCAGCAGCTTGTTTCTGCAGGATGGACAAGCTCAGCCCCAGGACTCCTCCGAACTGTTCTATGGGCTGGAGGGACGTGCCGGGGAAACACAGAATCAAGTTGTCAGGAATAAAAACTGTGTAAGCGGGGCTCTGGGAGAGAAAGTCGTCGTGCTGCGATAAGGGCTGTACGGGCTAAATATAGCCACTGAAATCAACAGTAAAAAATCACAGTCTTCTCCAAGCTGGACTGATTCAGTTGGACCAACCAGACGATTGTTCCTTATTAAGCTAATTGTACCTCGCATAAAAAGGGCTTCAAAGCAAACCTGGCCCTAAAGCTGCCTTGGGGGAGCCAAGGAACTGAGAGATGGGAGCCAGGTGCTCCGTAGCACCAAGGCTCTTAGTGTTTTTCTTACGCTGGCCTGAAGCAAAGCGCCAGCCTTCTGGAAACACGTATCCCCAGTCCCCTCTCAAAGCTCCCAAAGACAAAGTTGAGGCTTTCTGATGGCGAATTCACAAAGTTCACAAGACCTTTCCTGTGTGCTGGATGTGTGTGGTATACATAAGCGGCCGGCTTTTTTCAGAGCACTCCTCTACCTCTGCACAAAGAACATGTTTTACAGCAAAGCGTGATCAATTCAAGGGAGCTGCAAATGTTCTAGCTTGGGCACAGGGCTCTGGGCTGCTGGGCTAAGTGCAGATCTCCCTGTGGGCTAATTTATGGGCCAGGGCTGGAGGTGCCGCAGGTCACAAGCATGGGGGGACCAACTGCTTGGCAAAGCTTGGGGCACGGAGCGCACCATCCCGGTCCCTTCACCAGGATTCCCGATGCCATTGCTAAGCCTCTGCTTCCTTCCTGATTCCTAACCAAGCTTCAAAAATACCCTCGAGTGGGTGAAGCTATACTGGAGAATGGCTGTACGGGACTAGTCTAACATTAGCCCTGCGAAGGGGACAGACTAACCATTTCAGGCTCATCCTCCCTCAGGCTTTTCTACTCCGCTTCCTCCCAGCTCCTTTCCTAGTCCTATCGTGTGTTTTTTCTTACGCTCTTGGGTTTTTCCATTGCTGTGACTCCTTGGCACGCGCAGCTTTAAAGCGCGCATCCAGCTGTCATTAATTCGCAAGCTTTTGTTTCAGCTCAGTTAAGACTTTGATGCCGTTTTTTTTGTCTGAGGATCCAATTCTGCATCATATCAAAGAGGTATTACAGAGCCCATGGGGGAATGGAAGATGTTGGGATCCGTGAAAACTGGAGTGATGCTGAGGCAGGTGTTTAAACAGCAGGATTGGGAATGATACGCCGGCATCTCGAGTCCTGCTGACCCCTCTGCTGCTGGTTCTTGTCTGGGACGTTTAAAGAACGAATAGATGCGGCACTTGAGGATACGGTGTAGTGATTAGAGAGATGCTAGGACAAAGGTTGGACTTGATGACCCTGGAGGTCCTTTCCAACCATAATGATTCTGTGATTCTGGGACCATCCCGTGCGCTCTGTGCAGTTTAAACACGGGTGGCTGCAGGGCGCTCAGCTCGGGGCTTGCCTCGGGGTTTCCGTTACCCTGATGTACGGTATTCTGCCGGTGGCGATCGCTGCTGACGGGACGAGCCCGGGAGGGTTGTTTCGCAGCCATAGAAATCATGGTATGGATGGGGGAAAAGAAAAAAGCTGCGAGGTGAGAGGTGGGAAGCTGACCGACCGCCGTGGATGGAGGGAGGCCGCGGGAAGGAAGGAAGGAAGGATGGATGGATGGATGGATGGATGGATGGATGGATGGATGGACGGGTGGATGGATGGATGGATGGATGGATGGATGG
>VZZY01020317.1:60683-72568 GCA_013400335.1 Eurystomus gularis | reverse complement strand
GACGAGATCCAGGAGGTGGAGGAGGAAGGGGTGTCCCCCATGGAGGAGGAGAAGGCCAAGAAGTCCTTCCTGCAGTCGCTGGAGTGCCTGCGGCGGAGCACGCAGAACCTGAGCCTGCAGCGGGGCCGGCTCCGCAACAGCCTCGACTCCAGCGACTCGGACTCGGCTCTCTGAGCGCTCCGCTCCGCTCCGTTCCCAGCCGCCGAGCGGGGCCGGGGCCGGCGGCCGCCGCGGGGGCTTTCCTAGGAACGCGCTTGTGCCCTCGTTTCTATTCGGTTGTAAGAGACTCTCCGTTCGAAAGACAGAAACCCCCCCCCCCCAAGAACCCCAAAATAACGATATATTTTCTATTCGCTAGAAGAAATGAGCTGTTTTAGACGCATCGAGCTGCTGGACTTGATATTTATTTTTGCATTTAGACCGTTGACTTCGTTAATTTAATATGTTTCTACCTAAATGTCTGTTATTATTTCCATAAGAGAGTAATAAAATCTGATATATTTGCACAGTACCCAGCGGGCTGTCCTCCTTTCAGGGCTCTCGCCGAGCTTCCTCCAGCCCTTTTCTGAGGGCTGGAGGGGTTTGAAGGCAGTCGGTGGCTGGTGCAGAGGCAGAAACGCTTTCCTCAGGGAGGTTTTGCGGTCGGGTAGGAGCTAAGGAGACGAGCTGAGATTTCCAACAGCCTGATTTGCTTCGTGGAGGTCTGTGTGTTAACCTGAACTGGAGTTTAAGGAGTCTTTGTAACTGGTCGCGTCCGAGAACGTTAATGCAACTGGGCAAGGCTGGTGCGTTCACAAAGTCTGTGTGTACTGTTGCTTCTCATCTGAGTCCGTTTTATCTCTTCTCCCCCCTTCCCCTTCTGACCTGTAAGTTGTCCAGCACTGCGGACGGGTTTGGTAATCGGGTAGAATGCAGTTGTAGTTCCCAGAGAGGGGTACGATGTGGACGTGCTTCGAGTTAGACAGCAAAGGAATTCTGGTGTGGGATAGGAGCGGAGTTACGGGGGGGTGGTGTGTGTGCAAGTCCGTATAAGATTTTGTGAGGGTTCCTCTGTGGTGTGTGTGTGCCAGGGAGCATCTGCAGCTCCCTACAGAAAGAAAAGCAAATTTCTGGGCTGGGAATCTCCTCCCCTTATTTCCTCCCTCCTCTTGAAATATTCCTGTCTAACTAGTTTGATCCCACGGGAGCATCTTCAGCCTCCGGCTGCTGAAACTTCCCAGTTGTTGGCATTAGCTGTATTATTAGTGAGCTGTCACCTCTAACATTTCTGTGGTGAGTTTTTTGGGAAGCTAACAGCTTTTCCTATGTCCTGCCTCGAGGTGCAATCAGCAGTGGGGATGAGGAGCCTGCTGTGAGTTTGGGCAGGAGGAGAGCCAGGGGAGGGCCGGGCACCCGATTCAACAGGTAAGGAAACGGGGCTGGGCTCCGGCCTCATCTCCCCAGTCAAAAAGACATTTAAATGACCCTGTCCCCTGCATGCAGCCTGTGAAGCAACTCCTCTCCCTTCACCATTAGACCTAGGCGTAGTACTTACAACATCTACATACAAGGCAAAGCAACTTGACCTCCAGAACAGCTTCCAGCCAGGGAAACCAGGCTCGGTAAGAAATAACCAGTTACCAGCAGCTGGGCTAGTTTTCCTCAACAAATTCCTAGTGCTGTTCCAATTCTGGGAGGTTTGGGGTTTGTGAAAGAGTTTCACACGCTGACGGGAACTCTGTGTGCCTGAAGGTTGTGTAACGTACCCGGCAGGCTCGTGAGCTCCGTGAGATTTCTTGAGGTTGTCCAGCATCCTCCCCGTGCTGTAGCTTCCAGGCTGCTTCTCAGTCCTGCTTTGCTCTCAGCTCTGGTACCAATCCCCGTGGTACACAAAGAGTGGTAGCTTCGGGAGGTTGTGAGCACACCGCCCTCCTCCCCGCTCATCATTACTGTTTGGCAGTGGGGATTAACAGCAAGGCAGTTACTGTCACCCTTCCCAGCACTGCTTTAGCGTGCGGCTGTGTTGTCACCCAGTTTCTCTGTTCTTTAACATTTTCTGCTCCATCTCTGAGTGAATAATGTGGGAGATGCCAGGGATAAAGATGCTGGAGGTATTTATCCTCCAAACAGCCACGGGCGAGGCAAAGGGGTGAGAAGCCAGAGTGGTTTAGCTCTGTCCTGGAGGGGCCCTCCAGAAGGCAGCTGGAAAAACAAACCTCCCTTCCAGCCTTCCTCATTTTGAAGGTTTCTCTTGCAGTGGTCTTTGGCATCATGGATATCTGTCCTGTAAGGACTGCAGAAGGACCTATTAAATTCACTTTACTGAGGGTAGTGACTAAATCAAAGGGGTCTGAGACTGTCCCCCAATACTCAGGCTCAAGATGTGGGTTGTACGTTTCCCTTCAGCGACTGACAGCTTGAGAGCACCCAGCAGATGACGCTTATGGGGATGCTCAGGACGGCAGTGAGTAGGCACCAGCATCCTATGTCTGCACAGGAAGGAGCCAGGGAGTGAGTAAAAGCTCGACCTTGAAAACAATTCATTTATTCTGGTCTGTGTCCAGTCCCCTTTGAGCTCGTCAGCATCTTCCCGCTGTGCTCACGTCGAAGTGCTGCAGCGGTGTAGCGCTACTCGTGCCGGTGAGGTGGGTCTGTACCTGCAGCCCTCACCTTGGCCTGCCCAGCATAGAGGGGATCTGGATGGTGCAGTATCTCTGCTCTCCTGGCATCAGGGAGAAGAAAAAAAATCCTTTGTGTGCCTCTTACAGACAAGCTTTTCCTGCCTTTTTTTTTTTTTTCCCCCCACAAACATTTCAGTTAGGTTTGCCTCAGTAATTCACAGAGGATTTCTGGTTGCAGTTTAAAGCCTGCAAGGCGCTGAGGACAATGTCCTCTCCTTGCTGCGTGTGCCCCATTTCTGCTGTTGGATGACTTCTCTCATCTCTAGGCTTCCAGGGACTCACCGGGGACACCTCGGAGTTATCAGGAACAAATATGCAAAGGTGCTTGTAATTGCTGCAGGTTTCCGTGCCGGGATCCCGAGAATGCGTTTGCTTTAGGACCTGGTTGATGATGACATGTCTCCATCTCCAGCCCCTTCCCAGTGCTGTGGGTCTCATCCTGCAGGAACGCGGTGGACAGACTGCAGGACACTACCCTGGGTAAGAAACACCACACAACCGTCATTGTCTAAGCCCCAAAGTCACAGCAGAGCCGTGGGACGTGACACAATGGCATCGATTTAATTGCCAGGCTGACAGCAAACAAATTGCCACATAACAGGGTCCGACAGGTGAGCTCTGGCAAAGCTGGTTGTTGTGGTTTTTAGATGCAAGTTTTGGAAGCCACCACCAGAGAGCTCAGCACAGTTCTCCACGCTGCATCTAGTCTTGTCTGAGGCTCAGCTCCCATGACATGGCAGTTCTAGAGGGGGAGAAACCCTGGGGAGGTGCAGATAGCCTGAAGTCCCCGAGCAGAGCTCAGCTGCCCTGGATTTGTGGTTTCGCTTCTCACAGCCGTCTTAAATAGAGCGTGCAAGCTGTGCACAGGGCTTCAGCAAGCCTGGCTCCTAACTGCGGGGGTAGTTTTTGAGCTGTGAAGATGCAAGATTACATCCCAAGCAGAAAGTAACTTGGTGTCCAGTGCTAACACAAGCAAGGGGAGCTCATCTTCTCCTGAAGTAAGAGGCCATTGAATGGGAGGGGGAGGTTGCCAACTTGACCATGGTCTTCCACCTGAAGTGGAGTAGCCCCCTGAAGTCATGTGGCTGACCTTGGGGGAATGAATTGTGGGGATTAATTAATTCCCAAACAGCATCTTGTCACACATCCGCACGTGTGTCCCTGTGCCTGGTCTATCTAGTCTGGAGAGCTTCTGATAGAGCAGCCCAGCTCTTGGCTGTAGAGCAAAGCACCTCCAGATATTGAATTGACAGTGTAATTAGTTGAAGTGGTGCCAGGGGAGCAAGGAGTAATTCCTGCATAACCAGTAACGGCAGCGTCAGGGTCATGCAACCGTTTCTGGTGCCAGAGCATCAGCTTTAAGGCTATTAAATGTGTGAACTCAGTAATTATGCACTTAGGGCCACTGCTAGCAAATGTCGTGGTATGTTATTAACAGCTTAGGGTCGGATCCTGATTTTCGCTGTGCTGGCGTCAGACTGGCTTTGGTCCAGCTGTACTCTGGAGTTGGTCTGGATTCACTCCTATGTGCTGATATTGCTGAGCAAGTTTCGGGACTGGCTTGGAATGTTCACACAAGTGGAATATCCTTGTGCTTTTGGAAGCAGGGTGGATGATGTGTGCCTGGGACATCCGTGCCCTGATCCCAGATGAAGCAGGAGCTGGCAGTAGTGATGGGGGAGCTGGAGTAAGCGGGGGGGGGGGCTTTCCTTCAGCTCCTCCACGAATCCATACTGATAGGAGACAGCAGAAGACTGTCTTTGAAACCAAACTGAGGTTTGCCTGGGTCTGGTTTCAAACAAACCAAGATCTACCGTGATAATTTACGACTCTGTCTTGAACAGAGATGCTTTGTTTGGAAATATTTGCATTGAAGAGGTTGAAGTTATTTATTAGGAGCTGGTGAAAGGGAAGTTTCTTCCTTGGCTTGATTTAAAACCCTGTTGTTGAGGAAGATATTTAATTTTTTTTTTTCCCTTCCCTGTGAAGAAAATGACCTTTCTTGGGCAGGAGGGAAGGAGGCTGGCAAGAAGGGAGAGAACACAGCTCTTGGCTAACGCAAAACCACGTGAAGGATGTTTATGTGCTTGTTACTTTTAATCGTGGGTTCTGGCAAATCAGTGTTTTCCCTTGGAGAAGTATTTGGAGGTCCTGACCGCGATCGTTAAAGATCCATTTCAGTCCCTTTTCACAACCTCTTAATGTCTGAGGGAGCCTGCACTCTGCTGACCTGCCTCTTTCAGGGAAATTTCAGCAAGGTAACACTTTTTTTTCCCCCCACTGTTCCTTATGTGAAAGCAAACAGAAGGAAAGCAGCATCAGAAACATAGGTTATTGCTCACGCTCACTGTTAAATATTTGCTGCTAGGCTGGGTCGGACGCGTTTCAGCGGTATGTGGCTGGATTTATCAGCTGGGAATGCACGCGGGGGGTTTTGTGAGGGCGTGGATGCAGTGTCACGGTGACCCGCACAGCTCCTGCTTTGGAGGCAGGCTGGAAGATCAGGTTTGGAAGGGGTGGGAAGATGTAGAAGCGCCGGAACCTAGAAGGACGCAGCTCTCTGTCGCTTTGCAGAGAGGCAGCTAAAGCCAAGTTGTTTGGGAATGGAGCTGCTGGAGCAGAACCAAATGGTGCAGGGAGAGGCAGGAAGGAAAGAAAGAAGGAATAAGACAAAAATACCCATTCTCAGAGTGAAATAGGAGGCAGCCCGCCTGCCTGAGACGGCAAACAAGAGAGACTGGTTTTAATCAGCTTCCATTAGTAGCACCCCTGAGTTTACGCGCCCTTGGGATCCAGCGAAATGAAATGTTTTCCCTGCCTTTTTCTAGTTCTGAAACATACTGACATTATTTATGTGACATTTCTCTTTGTTTCCCAAAATAAATGTGAGAGTTATCAACCAACTTTTCCTTTTCCCAGAAAATCAACCCAAAATAACCAAGCCACTAGCTTTGGGAGTTCTGGTTATTAACTTTACGGCTGTGCCTATGTGTGTGTTTACTCCCAGATAAAGTGTCCCCGTGTATTTTTACCATAGAGATGAAGGGAGCAAGCAGGCAAAGCAGGGGAGGTGGTGGGTTGGCTGAGATTTGTGCTTAGCTTCAGAGGTGGAGGCGGTCCAGGCCTCAGAGGTGCTGGCAGTTGGAGCTCCTGGGGTCTAGGGTCAGAAAATGTTCTTGTGCTCACCAGGAGAGCGGGAGAGTTGGAGGAGAGAGGGCTATTCTTGACCCTCCCGTTAGTGCCCAGCATAGTCCTGGCAAGCTCTCCTCTCCCGACCTCAGTTTCTCTGCAGGAGAGCTGGGAATTGATGAGGCTTGGCTCGTTAATCCTGGCAGATGGAGGGCTCTTCCTTTGCAACCACAGGAGATGCGTTGGGTTGGTGAATGGAGAGGACTTGGGTTTATTCATAGGACAAATACGCAGCAGCATGATGTCATAGTTGCAAAGAGTGTGCAAAAGTAGCCAATAGAGCAATAATGAGAAATTTCACCTGGTGCAGAGTGGGTAAATGTTACAAAAGGGCATGATGGTGATGCTATGGTTCGATACTACATGCAGTGCTTCCTAGAGCAACAAGTCTGAGCACCTACAAGCCTTGGGGAGCTCTGGATGTAGCTCAAGGACCATACAGATGCAATGAGGAGGCACTTCACAATAGAGATAAATCAAACATTCCAATTTCGTGGCTCTGTAGGGTGAAACTTCCTCCCCCCATCCTTTACAGTAGAGCCTTAGTTTCAAGGATGAAAATTAAAAGAAATGAAAGGAGTAAAGAAGGCTTGCAGATCTCTAGGCTCTGGATATTAGGAGCCCATGATAAATTTAACCACCAGAAAGACTTTTCAAAAAAGAATAAAAATAGCTAGCATAGTGAAATAGCAGATTAAAGAACATTTTTAGAAGTAAAAAGATACTCTGCAAAAAGCATAAGTCATGTCTCAAGAGGGAAAACAGAAAGGATCATAAATACTGAGATGTTAAATGTGAAATCATAATAAGACATGTTTAAAAAAAGATTTTGAAGAATGGCTTGTGAAAGGCCGGAAGCTTCTGCTATGAACTTTTGCAAATGCATTGACAAGAGGAAGCCCACTAAGGAAGTCTTTGGCCCTCTGGCTGGATGGAGACTGGAGTGAACACTCAAGGAACATAAGGTGATAAAACACATAAAGGAAGATAGGAGGGAGATGCAGGAGCTCATGGAGTTTGTGAAGATCACTGAGGACCTTCTTAATTATTCCTAGCAGTACAAGAGCTGGAGCAGTGTGTAAGTTATTGGACAGCAGGTTTTGGACAAATGAAAGGAAATACTTTTCTTACGTGATGAGCAATGGAATCCCACAATTCACTGTCAAAGGATGCTGTGGATGCCAAAGGACTAACCCGCGCAAAAGGCGATCAGGATATTTCCTAGGAGCAGGTAACAATCGCATGGGGATGGGACAATGCCGTGCCCAGTGCATGCGTTTCATAGGAACATAGACTGGCTTGGGTGGGACCTTTAAAGCTCATGTGGTCCAACCCCCTGCAGTGAGCAGGGACATCTGCAACTAGAGCAGGTTGCTCAGAGCCCCGGCCAACCTCACCTGCAATGGTGCCAGGGATGGGGCATCAACCACCTCTCTGGGCAACCTGGGCCAGGCTCTCACCACCCTCAGCATAAAAAATGTCTTCCTTCTCTCTGGTCTACATCTCCCTCATTTAGTTTAAAACCATCAGCCCTTGTCCTGTCCCAACAGGCCTTGCTCAAAAGTCTGTCTTAATCTTTCTGCAGGCCCCTTTAAATATCTGAGTGTGTTTGCTGACTGGTTTGGCTGCTTTCAAGTGATTGGAAATCCAGATTTACAAGCAGAAAGTAAAGATTTCTGTCCTTGTCCTTCCACGTCTCTATAGATGTGAGCTTGATCTCCTACCCCGTGCTTAATTCCTGCATAAGCACTTGGAGACTGATTTTAAAGTGAGCATCAGCACCACCTCCAGAACATATCTAAATAAAGCTGAAGCTGAGTGCCAGCATATGGTTCCTTTCCAAATGTCATGCTGGTCCTGCTAGAGAAAATGATTATTTTCATAGGCTGTAGAGTTAACATTTCAGGGGGCATGATTTAAAAAATAAACATGTCCAAATAGAAAGAGTTGGGCCAAATTTTGCAACGACTAAGTCACTCCACTCAATAAATGGAATTATACTGAGTGAGGAATAAATCACGGCAGAATTTGGCTCGGGAGCGGTTGCTGGAGCCTGGACAATAATAACAGGTAAGTGGGATTGTATGTGAAAAGCCAGGATTGTGCTTTTCCCTGCTGCTACCAAATGTGCAGTGCTTATTTTTATTGAATACGCTCTCAGCTCACGTACCAAGGGCTGAAATCTCTTGTCACCATGTGATGCCCCCCTGCAAGGTCTTGGCTGATCCTCATCACTTGGCTTGACATGTTTCCTGCTGCTTATCTCCTGAGCTTGACCAGGCTGGTGAGACTCTGGAGAGGGTCCTGGTGTTGCTGAGCCTACTGGACCCTCCTTCTAAGGGCTTCCCAAGTCTTCTCCTTGCTTTGTTCCCCCAAGAGACTGATGCCTGTGGTTTCCTCATGCTGTAACAGAGATTTGCAGTCTCCGAGGATGGAGACTGTTGGAGCAGGAGGTAGGCTGAAGAGGAAGGCTGTTGCCGTTGCAGTGGTCCCTGGTGGATCACAAAAAGGGCCAGGATTCCCTACAGAAATTGCTGGGGCCGTGAGGTCTTCCTAGCTTCCCTGCAAGGACTGTTTGTGCTTCTCTGACAGGGCCTTCAGGCCTTCTTTTTTCTTAAAAATATTGTTCAGATTTTTAAAAAACCCAAACGCTGTTAAAACAAGGAAGTGTCAGGGCTCCCTTGCCCATCCACCAGCTCTCGAGAGTCCTCTGGATCCTGCTCATCCTTAAAGCTTCTGTGGCCTAAGCCTACAACATGCTGCCATGTCCTCTGTGAAAAATCTTAAGACCATGGTGGACCAGAGGTCCTTCCGAGCTGCTGTGGTTAATTCCCTTTATGTCATCAGGGCTGTGTGGAAAAGAGGGCAGGACTCAGGATCTTTTAGGATTATTTTCTCATACCTTCTGCCGTTGTGTCCCTGAGAAACACCAGATTTGGTGTATATGGAGTATACCCCATCCAGCCCACATCTTTCAGCCCTGTTCCTCGAAATATAAATATGAGGGACATAAACTTTAGCTCAGCCTTCCCCAAGTACATTTTGTTTCGAGAAGCTGTGGTTTGTTATTGTTCCCAGCTGAATAAAACCTGCCCTGAGGAAGCAGGCAAAGAAGCTGAGGAAGAAGAGCAGCAAAGTTGGTGGAGGGTCCAGAGCACAAGTCTTCTGAGGAGCAGCTGAGGGGCCTGGGGTTGTTGATCCTGGAGAAAAGGAGGCTGAGGGGAGACCTCATTCTCAACAACTCCTTGAAAGGAGGTTGGAGCCAGGTGGGGTCAGGCTCTTCTCCCAAAGGAACAAGCGACAAGACAAGAGGAAACTCTCTCAAGTTGTGCCAGGGGAGTTTTAGGTTGGACATTGGGAGAAATTTCTTCACTGAGAGAGATGTTAGACATTGGCCCAGGCTGTCCAGGGCAGTGGTCGAGTCCTCATCCCTGGAGGTGTTTCAGAAGTGTGGTGATGTGCTGAGGAGCATGGTTTAGTGGTGACCTGGCAGTGCTGGGTTACTGGTTGGATTGGATGATCTTAGAATTGTTTTGGTTAGAAGAGACCTTTATGATTCTATAAGCCCATGGAGCAGAGCACCTCTTCCCACCGCTGCACGCCCATCCATCACATAATGTTCTGCTCTTTTGTGCCATCATCCTGAAGTGAACAAGCTTCACGGAAAGGAGCCAGATGCAAACATGAAGCTCCATTGCATGTTTGCACTGCCTGCCTGCTTCTCCCCAGGCTTCCTTGCACTCACAACTGATTTACAGCCCAGCGACTGCTTGTCCCCACAACCCCAGCAGATGCACATTTTCCAGTTTTCCCTCTCCCTCTCCCTCTCCCTCTCCCATGGCCTGATGCATTCTCAAGTAGGACAGCTTGTCAGACTCGGTCTCTTTCTCAGCAGCTTGTAAGTACACTGCATTTCTCAAAGCCAGTGTTATTTTTACCATCTCACTTGGCTTCTGGTGGCCCTGAGCTGAAAGCTCTCTCAGCTGTGCCCTGGCCACTACATGCTTTGGCCAACAGCTTCCATCATACCTAGGGAGGTGGGAGCATCATGTAGGCATCCTAGGGTAGGGATGCCTGTGGCACAGAGAGGGGAGAGGCTTGTCTCCCCATCCCCAGCCTCATTTCATGGTTGCCCTGACACAGCCTTAGCCAGGATTAGTCTTTCCATGTGCTTCACCTTGTGCATGCCTGCAAGAACCTCTGCATCATGCCTGATGCATTATGGAGATCTCTCCTTCTACCTCTGGCTGCCAAAGCACATAGAAGAATTAATTACAAATATTAGCAAGTAAATATTGCCTGATTAAATGCTGTGGGGATTTTTTATTTTTTTTTTCCAGCCAGGAAACTGCCTGCTTCTTTTTTCCACTTTGTTGATTTTTCTTTGCCCGGCTTTTGATTAAAACTGGAGCAATCTCATTTTGCCTGCCCTGCGGCGATGCCTTGTGGGATGCACAGCTCCATGGGCCGACCTGCTGACCTGCTCTTGGCTGGAGTGGCCGAGGGCATCTCCGGGTGGTGCCCAAGTGACGGCTAAAGTCAAATTCTCAAAATGTTCTGCTTTTGTTTCTTTGCAGAGAGTGAGCCAGTTTTGGGGAGGAGGTTTCTTTGGCCTCTTTTCTGTCTAACTCCAAGAGCTGCCATTGATGTCAGAGCCGGTGTGAAGGCAGAGGGCGGGAAGAGAATATGCACCTGCAGAGGCAGTGGACCGAGGTAACCTTTCCAATTGCTCCTGCAAACACTGTTCCAGAACTTGTCAGAGAACTCAGGCTTTAAAAAACATTGTTAAGACTTGTGATTTAGTGCTGCTGTAGCAGGAAAGCATTAGGGCTGCCGTGGTGTTGGCTGGACAAGCAGCTCCGTGAGGTTAGGTGCTGGAGTGTGTCCAGAGAAGGGATGCAAAGCTGTGGAAGGGTCTAGAGCTCAAGTCTGGTGAGGAGCAGCTGAGGGACCTGCGGTTGTTGAGCCTGGAGCAAAGGAGGCTCAGGGGAGACCTTCTCACTCTCAACAACTCCCCGAAAGGGGATTGGAGCCAGGTGGAGTCGGTCTCTTCTCCCAAGGAACAAGTGGTAGGACAAGAGGAAATGGCCTCAAGTTGAACCAGGGGAGGTTTAGGTTGGACATGAGGAACAACTTCTTCATGGCAAGAGTTGTCAAGGGCTGGCCCAGGCTGCCCAGGGCAGTGGTGGAGTCCCCATCCCTAGGGGGGTTTAAAACCCATGTAGATGTGATGCTGAGGGCCATGGTTTAGTGGGGCCCTGTCAGTGCTCGGTTAGTGGTTGGACTAATTATCTTAAAAATCTCTTCCAACCAGAACGATTCTGTGTTTCTAAGTTGCAGAGGCCGAGAGCTGCCCCCAGCCTGGCTCTGCTGCTGGGTGGCTGTGCTGCTGGAGCTGCTTCAGCGGGCCCCCACCACAGTGAGAGCTGCCAGCTCAGCAGAAAGCCTCCTTGTAGTCTGGGGCTGCCGTAGCCAGCCTGGACTGCCGAGAAAACTGTTGCGTCAATATTTACCTGAACCACACGCATAGCTCCACACGCCAGCCAGAAACACGTGTGCATGCCCTGCACAGGTTTCCATGTGTTTCCATGTGTAAATCCATAAAATAATGTGTGTCCTGTGCAGCATCCATAAAGCCATGTGCCAGCTTGGACATGCCTTACACACTGATGTGCCCGCACTGCACATGGCATTAAAACCTCTCTGTGCTGAGGAATCCATAGTCTTTGGCACTGGCTGAAATGCAGGAGTGAGCAAGGCTCTTGGGGATGGCCAGTGCAGAGAGCTCAGACCTCCAACTGAAGTGCCACCAGGATTTTAGAGGTCGGACTTTGTGGTACTTTGGTGGCAAACAAGTGTGTGGAAAATAGCCTCTGGTTTCGCAGTACGTGAATATTGTGTATGCATCCACTAGCAAGGGATACCCAACACAGGATGTTATTGACTGGCGCATCTCTGTGCCGAGGAAAGGCTGAGAGCCCTGGCGCTGTTGAGCTGGAGAAGAGAAGCCTGAGAGGAGATCTGATCAATGCTGAT
>VZZY01020317.1:23226-60566 GCA_013400335.1 Eurystomus gularis | reverse complement strand
GAGATTCCAAACGTGTCTGGACACGATCCTGGGCCCCCTGCTCTGGGTGACCTGCTGGAGCAGGGGGGTTGGACGAGATGATCTCCAGTGGTCCCTTCCAACCCCTACCACGCTGGGATTCTGTGATGTTAGCTGGCCAGCAGTGGTGAGAAGGGTTCTTGCTGGAGGCAACATGAAGGTATCAGAGCTGTCTTTTCCTTTCTATCCCTTAGGAAAGCTAAGTGAGGCAGAAAAAATAGTATAAGATCAGAGGAAAACAGGGGTGAATGTTATAAAGACTTGGAAACTGTGGGAATCTTCGCTGATGCTTGATACCCAGCAATGCTGAGCCTATGACAAGCTGTGGAAGATGGTACCACTCTGGTTCCGAGGGAAACCACAAGCGACACCATGAAAAGAGATGATGCCTGATAGGATCAGGCTGTGGAAGATCTAGGAAGGGCAGGTTAGGCCCTGGGAGTCTTGACATGCAGATGGGCAGTATGGTAAGACGCATGAAGTGTCCTCCTCTGTTAGCTATTTTGCACTTGGTCACATCACTAAGTGGGCTTCAAGCCCCCTTTTGTGCTCCTCACGCTTTCCATGGGGCCATATCTGAGCTGAGGTCAGGCTTCTGTTAGCTGTCCTGGGACAAGGAGACAGCAAATAAAATCCAGAAGACAAATGGTGCTTGTTAATCCTCTCTGTGTGTCCCAGCGACCTGGCTGCGTTGTTGCTCTCCTCTATGTAGTGTTCCCTGGAGACCAACTGCGTAAGCCCTCAGTTCCACACAGATCAGGTTCCAGCAGATGGGGATCCAAAAAGGCTTTTAAAAGAGGGATTTCAGCTTGCTCACTGATTATTGACTGCTGCAAAGAACAAAATGCTCTTCAGACAGTGGAACCCACGTATCTTTGTCTCTAGCAGTAAAACCGGCTTTTGAAGTGCAAAGCACAGCCCGGGGCACTGCACAGTGGGCCTAAGGCTGTTGCTTCTCACAGAGGCCTCGCTTCTGACTTCTGCTTCTAGCAAAGGACTCAGCAGAGGGGATTTGGTGATGAGGTGGGTGATGTGACTAATGCTTTTTTCTTGATTCTGCCAGAGTCTCTGCAGCATCCCGTCTGAGCCTGCATGCTTCCTATCCCGAGAGCCTCATACCTGCCCATAGCAACCTGCATGCACGATGCACGCTATGGGGTATGAACCTGGGGGAGAAGGCTGAGATGGATGTAATTCTTCTCCTACCAGTCGAATCCAGGGGTTTTCTCCTGGGTAAGAAGCCAATAGGGGAGAAACAACTCCCTGATAGTGCTGATGGAGACGGTGTGGTTTGAAGAACATTGCACTCTCCATGGGGGACTGGCTTGCGGCAGAAGAGCTTTGCTCTGGACTGGTGTGACAGGATCCAAGCCCAGGCAGGATGGATCTATCCATAGACCAGTACAACCGTCAGGTAAGAAAGTCATGTCTGGATCAGTGGACCTTGCCTGAGAAGTTGTGCTGTGCATCAGGGATGTGTTCTGTAGCATCCTGGCAAGCTCCTTTATGCATGAACATGTGGTACGTGTGTGTGTGCAGCTGTGCAGGGCAGCAGAAGCTTTTGACAAGGTCCTGGGACCATCACAGACCTTCTGGGGCTACTGTGGCCAGAGTGGCTCTTCATAGCCCAACAGGCAGAGCTGTGCCAGAGCCACACAGCAGGTTCAGGACACTCCAGCTTGCTCAGCTCCAAGCAGGTTTATTATTTAGAACATAGCCTCAGGAAACAAGATCCCAGAACCAGCTAGGTCCAGGAGCTGTTGTTTAGTAATTAAATTAATTATTGTAGAGCTATATTAATACTATTTATGTTTTTCTTTTTCAATACATTCTCCTTTCTATTTTATTTATGCATCTTACATTCAGGTGTCTGCTTAGTGCAGGCAGTGGAGGAAGTCATGTCAATACCAGATATTGAATCTGTTGTGATGCCAGAGCTCAGAGGGCAAAGCTAAGGCTGGGTGTCCTCCCCAAAGTCAGCACTTCCCACTCCTGAAGGCCTAAATCCAAACAAAGACCCATCATGTCTTTAGGAATCTGTACCTAATATTTAAGTGCCATAGTCACTCTAGCTTAAGCCTGTAGATACTACTCATGGAGGTGCTATAGCAATCCAGCTACTCATGACAATCAAGATTCTGGTTGTCTGTCCAACAGCACTGGCTGAAAGCACAGAGAGGACTGGCCTGAACCCCTAACTGTCCTCCGATCAGGTCTCCTAGACCTAGATGTGGTGCTGAGGGACATGGTTTAGTGGTACGGTGGCAGTGCTGGGTTAATTGTTGGACTTGATGATCTTAAAGGTTTCTTCCAACCAAAAAGATTCTATGGTGAAAGGAAAGGGTTTGCTCTTATGCAGCCCAGCTGTTAGTCATGAGCCAGAAGTGTTGCGCTTGAGGTTGCAAGGCCTATAGCTTCCACATTTTTGCTGCACAGCACTATGTCTTCTTTCCTGCTCTGCGACTGTTCCCAAGGGACCTATGAGGATGCCCTAAGTCCTGGAAAAAGTCACCCTTACACCTCTACAGCCCTGAGCTGGTGTCACTCCCCCACATTGTGCACCTCAACATGGCCCCATCTGATGTCACAGTATCATAGAATGGTTTGGATTGGAAGGGATCTTTAAAGCTCATCTAGTCCAACCCCCCTGCAGGGAGCAGGGACATCTACAACTCGAGCAGGTTGCTCAGAGCCCCGGCCAACCTCACCTGGAATGGTTCCAGGGAGGGGGCATTGATCACCTCTCTGAGGTCTCAGCATCCTCAGCATAAAAAATTTCTTCCTTAGATCTTGTCTAAACATTGTCTGAGTGTCCTGGAGCAGAAGGTGCCTGCAGGGCTGTTGAGGTGGGAGCCTGGCAAGCTGCACGCAGCAATTTTACTCTTTCAGCTCTCCACACATGTCGTGGGGATGTCTTTGCCCCTCCGCTGACTTGCTGCCAGCAAGCGCACGTATAGACCTCGCTATATATAAACGAGCTGGGCCAGAGCTCTATTTTTAGCCTGTCTCCAAATATTTTCCTTGCTCTGCATTTCTTGCCACTGATTTCTAGTCCTGTCTCCTTACTGCAAAAAGCCCCATGAGGTGATCATCATCTAGGATCAGACTGGGGGGACCGGGAATGAAATAGTGCTATGGGACATCCCCAGCACCAGGCCCTGCTGTGACCACAAGCTCAGCTGGGCACTTCAGCTAAAACATCCCTTTGACATTTCAAGTGACGAAAGTCTCCAGGACAATTTTTAGTGTTTAGAGTCAACCACCATGTGAAATGAAAGCCCAGCAGCTTGCCTGTACTGGCTCCAACTGTGGGCACACTCAGGGAGTGGTGGGATGAGTTAGGTACCGTGGGACACTAGTCCCACCACCATAAGCCTCTCTGGTAGTGCCATGTAGATATAGTTTTGTCCTCTCTAAGGCTGAGCTTTG
Source organism: Eurystomus gularis (assembly GCA_013400335.1). NCBI lineage: Eukaryota > Metazoa > Chordata > Aves > Coraciiformes > Coraciidae > Eurystomus > Eurystomus gularis. Next base: position 57,119 of record VZZY01020317.1, on the reverse strand, counting down.
CTTTTTCTTATAGTCCACAGGGCTGGGGAGTACAGGGGAGGAGCAGCTCATTTAGTGGTGGACTTGGCAGTGTTGGGTTAACAGTTGGGCTTGATGATCTTAAAGGTCTTTTCCAACCTAAGTGATTCTATGATTCCATGATTTATCTTGTGTCAGTTCGTGATGTGTTTGGTGCTGCGCAAAGGCTCCTGTCATGCCTCAAACATTTTCTAAAAGCCATCACGGCAGTAACGAATGAGGTGCTGCTTCTGCAGACCAGGAGGGACTTCGGGGAATTTTGTGTTCTGCATTGGCTTCCCATCTTCCCAAAGCCAGGCTGCCTTTGGAGGCATTTGCAGCCCAGCTGGTGTGTTTCTGCTGCTCTTTAACCTGGATGCTCGGGTGCTGGTTCAAGGGATGCACCTCTAGTCTTCTCCAGAGAGGCACAATGGGGCATTTCTCCTGCTCCTGTCACTGGCTCTGGCCCCCAGGGACAAAGACACTCCTAAGGGATGGTTTGCTTTGAAAGGCTCCAGGTTGAAAGGCTCCCATGCTCCATGGCTTTGCCATGGTGAAGCTGCTGAGCTGGGGCAGCTGCCTGCGCATATGTGCTGCAGGACAAGCTGATCATCTTACCCTCTTTCATCATGGACTGAGCTTTGTTTCATTTGCCTGGCTTGTCCGGTGTGTGTGGCCAGTTACTCACAGTAACTCACGTCACCACAACTCAGCTCCGAGTCCCAGCTCTCGCAATCTGACAGTACATCTTCTTCTGCTGGAGGATTATTTTTCTTCTTACTGTCTTGGCTCCTGGAAGCCTCTGGGCTGGCAAAAATCTCTGCTTTGGCTTTTGTAACACTTTCCACACTTCCCGCCTATGGGAAGAAAAAGCTTGAAAATGAGATTCCAGTATTCTCAGGAGGCTGGGGAAAGAGAGGGGAAATGCATCATCTATTAAAAAGTAATCACGACTTTCTAGCAGCTTCATATCAGATGCAATCAATTTGGGATCACAAGGGCCTTGCTGCAAGGGAAACACCATGGCTGTTTCCCCATGGTGATGGCTGGTAGTCCATGGGCTGGAGGGACAACAAACCTGTTGGTGTTAGTTGAGTGTCAGGAGCTATTTGTTGGTGTTTGGGGTTTTTTTTAATGCGTGATAATCTTGTCCTTGAGAAGCTTTTCCTAGAAACTCCATCATGAAAATTAAGTGCTACAATGTAAGTTTAGTTTATCTGCCTAGTACTGCTCTTATTTACATTACTTCAGCTATTTTCAGTGCTAGTCACAACACGAAGTTTATTGCTGGTGATGTGAAACCTCAATGTCCTTTTTTTTTTGGTTTGTTTGTTTTCAGCTAAAGAGTAAGGAGAAGCAGCATCAAGTGCTCTTCTCCAGGAGCAGAAAATGCACATGGAAGTCACAGGACCCCAGAAGATCCACTGGCCATGGCATCATCCCTTAAGAGAGTGAGTCTGTGGGCTGCTCTGTGAGCTGCCCAAGTCCACAGTCACACCCCAGCTTTAAGAGCTGACCAAAATGTCAATGGGGATGATGTAAGGTGGGTCTAGTGTTAAAAATGCTACAGCTTGGTCACAACCAGAAAAATTGTGGATGTTAGTGTGATACAAGAGCAGAACAGCAATAATAGTGCCAGGAGAGAAATCTCTAGGTCAACACCGAAGCAGGCTTCAGGGGTTTGAAACCTCTGGGGTGGGAAACACCTTCTGTCAGATGAAAAACTTTTGCTCATGGCTGCTTTGGAATACACGTTGTGGCGTGTCATCAGTGGTGGGTGTCAAGCAAGGTTCAAAACAACTCTTTGTATTTACCCGTTTTATGAACCATGTCTCTTCATACATTTATTCCAGTTAACTGGGAAGCAATGGGAAATGGTATTTCATATTCCTTAATCTTTTATACAGGGCTTAACATGGATTCCTAAGCAGGAAGACTGGATGGTACTTTTCATCTGGGCTGTGATTCCTGGACTTAGAGCACATGCATGACATCATTTTACTGCTCACCTGCCTGTGTCCATTTTAAAAAATGGAGATTTCAGATCAGAAAACCTGCTTGGAAGGATCCTAGTAGATCAGTCCACAGAGCAGAGGAGCGTGAACTCCAGTGCAGAGATCCACAAATATCAAAAGGAGGACTGTGCACTGGGTCATTTCAGCAAATGTCTGGAGGAGGAATGAGATACAAACCAACCAGCTCGGCGGATGAAGGCAGCACTCCTGTCTTCCTCTTTTCCAGGCCTGTCTGGGATGTGGTGGAGTTGTCCTATCTGAGAAGTATTAATCTGGAGAGCAGAGCTGTCAGGCAACCCTGGCAACAGTGAAAGCTCTTGCATTTGGGGTGGACATTGGGCATAGCGACTTGCTCCGCTCCCAGCGCAATGCATGGCAAAACTCCCACCGCTGGCATCAGCTGTGGGATGAGCTTTGGGCCACCCTCCCCTACCGCTGCCACCCAGCTTGTGTTCTGACACCAGAAGCTCCATTTTTTTTCCACTCTGCAGCCTCAGCTCACCTCTCCCTCCCAGTTTGACCATTTAATTGCAATATGGATTAAAAATGGTAGCAGGAAATTGGCACTTTCCCACTGTTAATCCTCAAAACTCCGGCTAGCTGTGAAGGGAAGATTTGGAGAAAGACCAAGACCAGGATCATGTGGGCAAAAAAGACAGCCAGTGCACGGCTCCTGATGCATCACCTTTTTGTGATTGGTGGAGAATCCATGCCCTCTGATGGACACAGTGGCCAAAGCCCATATTCCTTGGGTCCATATCATGGGGAGGGGAATGGCTGAAGAACCAGAGGAACATTGAGTCTGAATTTTGGCCAGGGCCTGTTTGCTGCTCCCATCAACTAATTATAATCTCCTCCTTCTGCTTTGGTCAGGGCAAATGATGAAGTGGAGTGAAACCCAAAAATAAGCAGCCCTCAGAATAGCCCTCTCCACATCTTCCTTCTAATGGCATCTCTGACCGAGACTGCTTGTTCTCCTTCAGACAAGCTTTCAGAGGCTATTTTAGTCCATTTTTAGTTGCAAATAGCATTTATCAGAATAAGAGTGGGCTGGTCGCCAACTCCTTCAGATCTTTGACAGCCCAGAGGGGAAAGTCTCTGAAAAATAACTGAGTGTGCTTCTACTGCATGTTTCCCTGCCCAGGGGATTTGGGGGATGTAATAAGGAAACGTTCATCTGATGGAGCAGAGCCCAGAAACCAGCGCTGTGCTAAAACCAGCGGTTCCCCTGTCATCAACACTTGTTCCCAGGAATCAGAGCTCTTGTTCCTGTCACCAGCGTGGATGTCTTCAGATGCGATTTAGCAATCATTAGGAGGCAAGCAGCAAGGTTGGCAAAACCTTAGTTAGTTAGAGAGCCACTAATTTCTGAGACACTGTGTGGAACGTGACCCAAGCTAATTGTGTCCAAAAAATCCTCACTGACAATCATCTCATGGCCACCCGGTGGTCTCTGGTGAGTTCACGATCTTCTCTGAGCTCATAAACTGTTCAGAGTTATATTTTAGAAAGTACCACACTCAGCGCTCATTGGCATTCCCAGGGAAGCAGACATGGAGCAGGCCATGAAGATTAAATTCCCCCTTTCCCTGAAGGCATTTTGGTAACGGGCAGTAACTGGGCAGCTTGCCCTACTGTTCTGTGTCAGGCTCTGGGGCTGTCATCTCTCGCCAGTCCTAAATCAATTTTAAAATACCTTAGGAATGGTACGTGTGGTGGCCTACTGCCTGATATCCCTGGGCAAGTGGGGACAGGCAAGGGACTTGGCTGTGCTGGGTTAACAGTTGGACTTGATCTTAAAGGTCTTTTCCAACCAAAATGATTCTATGATTCTGAAGAGCTGACACTAGGTGGGAGGGTAGCATGAGAGATCCTGAGGCCTGATAGAGGCTGACATGGGAGACACTGAGGAAGGCGTTGCTGCATTTGCGATGTCTTGCTGTTCTCCAGCATTTGTCAGGGTGACTTTGAAGACCACTTGGTCTGGTCTTGACCTATGGAACTCTCTTATATTAAAAAATCTGAAGTGCAGATCTGAAGGGGTTCATGAGCAGGTACTATTACCGAATCCCAGCATGGTAGGGGTTGGAAGGAACCTCTGGAGATCATCTTGTCCAACCCCCCTGCTCCAGCAGTGTTACCCAGTGCAGGGTGTCCAGGATTGGGTCCAGGTGGGTTTGGAAATCCCGAGTGGGAAACCCTAGCAGTGTTTTCCCTCGCGCACTTCCAGGCACTGCACCAAGGCAGCACTGGAAGGGATATTTAATGGTCCTAGTAACAGGTTTGAGTCACAGAGAAGCCCTTCTACCCATGCACTCCTGCGTTCACAGTCTGAAATGCGAACTACCTTGTCATGGCTGTTGCTCCTCACTACAGAGATGGATTTACTCTGGTGCAGGTTGCTGTGGAGGTCAGTTTTGATATGAGTGTTATGGAGTAAAGCTTGGGCACCTCATAACTACTAAAAGCACCTCAGTCCTTTTGACTGGAGAATAAACCCATCTGAATCATAGAATCGTTTTGGTTGGAAGAGACCTTTAAGATCATTGAGTCCAACTGTTCCCCCAGCACTGCCAGGTCACCACTAAACCATGTTGCTCAGCACCACATCTCCATGGCTTCGAAAGCCCTCCAGGGATGGGGACTCCACCGTGGCTCTGGGTGAAGGGATTGAGAATTTCAACTCCTTACATCCATGGGGTTCCAGAAACAAAGAGGAGGCCTTACCTGGGCAACTAGAGGAGTGATGTTGCTGTATCTGGGGGTTATATTTAGGGTTTGGGGTTTGTTTTTTTTTTTGCAAATGCACTTAAGGTTTGGTTTAGTGTCTTTGGACATTTGCATAAATGTAGGAGCAGTGTCTTAAAAGGCTTGCACCGCAGTCTGGCAAGCCAAGATTCCTCAAAAATTCCTCACCATCATTTCCCGCAGTTCCCTGGGTAGAAGTCAGCTCTGAAGGCAGAGGCAGAACATGGTGTGCGCATGTACTGGGGGTGGCATCTGCTTTCCCACCCTCTGCTTCTCTGTCCTCTTGTTCAGGGCACTTGGACAGAACACTGTTTGGATGGGCTTCAAGAGACCTTTTAAGGCTGTGGGATTTTTTCCTTTAAAGCTGCAATTTACTGGTAAAACTTGTCTGAATTATGCAGACTTCTTACAGCGGAACAGGTTCAAGAACCTCTATTTTTAGTCCAGCTCTAAACAAGCACAAGAATTCCTGCCTGCGTTCCTTTGTGGCCCTCTCCCTCACCAGGGCTGTCAGCTTTTGGTGACAGGAACAGTCAGAGAAACAGGACTATTTAGTCTCAAAGAAACCATAACCTTCTTTTCCAGGGTCATAAAAAGCTGATCAGTCCTCTTGATTTGGACAACAAGCTGACGTGCCATTCACTAGCAAGTCCAGGCTGCTCTGGGAACACGGTGGCTGAAAAGCGCATGGGCTTTTAGAAGATTGTTGACCAGGAGAGAGCACATAACGCAAGAGCATCAAGAGGTATGGGGTGTGCATGCTGTTTGCACACTGATGTGTTTGTGCATGATACATCACAGGCAGTTAAAACGCACGTTCCCTGATGTGAAGAACTACTTGAGAAATCATTTGCAACCATAACAAGGACTCCAGCTGACCTGTGGATATGTTGACTGTGAGTTCCTTACTCTGGTATCTGTTTATATAAACCATGTATGTGCTCTCTTCCTGTTTCATATACAAATTCACGTGGTGTCCATCCCAGGAAGCTTACGATCTAAGCTTAGCACTGAAGGATGCTGACTGTGGCTTGGGTGGAAATGGCTGGAAAGCACCCAGGAGCCTGCTCTCAGGAGAGATGGTGATTGCCGTGAACCCAGTGTGGTAATCCTTACTTGCATTGCCTCTCCTCGCTTGACCCCAGCTCCAGCAGGTATCCAACAACCCTGCAGCATCCCACTGTTGTCAAGGGTTAGGGCTTGACCGGTTACTAGACTGGGACAACCCCTTCCCTAGTCCTGCAGGCTCCCCTGCCCCAGGCTAGCTTCACATGGTGCAGTCTCCTGGGTGGAAAGTCCTGAGGGATGAGTCCACTGTGGACAAGTTGCCTCTGCTTCCTGCAGAGTCGCATTGAGGCATCTGTTGCTGCTTTCCTGCTCAAAATCTTTTCATCTGTAGGCTGAAATGAGAACCAGCTGGTGGTTGTTTGGGATTTATTTGAGGAAAAAAACCCGTCTTCTGTAAAGCATTATTCTGTTTTGAGTTCCTGTTTCCTTTCCCATCAGATGGAGGAACTGGGTTTGACGATATCCCACGGTTCCGTGTCCTCGCTCACGGCGTGGCTCCTCTGCTCTGGGTCCCAGGACAGCTCCACGGTACGTTTCTCCCTGGACTGCATGCGGGGGGAGCTTGTGCAAACACTTTGTTGGGTATGTTTTCATCTGCTTATGGTTCCCCCCCTCCTGAGTTTCCTAGATTTGAGTGAACCCAGAAATCTCAAAGCAAAACACTGCTGAACTGCCATCTGGTCTCACATCCAAGCAGGCATTTCTCTGCCAGCCCACTTGACTCCTCCTGCAGCTGTGAGCAATGGCTGGCACCAGCACCAAGTGGCTGCTTCAGTGGTGGTCTGCACCCACAAAACCTCTGAAAGGACACAAAACCACAAAGTCAGCTCTCAAAAAGCGGGCAGAGCACACCCAAAGGCATTTAGCAATCTCTGGATTGTGGCTTTTACACTTTTCTTTGTTTTCTGTGTCTGATTTTGAGAGTACAAAGCTCTGCCTTTTTTCTTTAAAAGGAGAGGCCAGATGCTGCTCTCGACTGCATAAAAATTAATCTAATATACTTCATTTTTGGATTTACGCTCATGTTGTGCAGGAAAGGAATGCAGCCCTGTGTCCTGTTTTAATGTCCTTTCTCTTTCCTTCGTTATCAGCTGCATGAAGGATTTTCTCCCTGGATTTTTCACCGTCATTAAAGAAGCTGTGTCTTTTAAAGATATGATTTCACTTTCTTTTGCAACTTCTAATAGTAATTAAAATCTCTACCATAGCACAGCACAATTTGCTCTGATATTTTTCAGCATGTTCAGTGGTTTTCACCATTCTTCCTGGGCACTTCTCATACTTTTAAGACCAGAGGGAACTTTATGGTTATCTGTTCTGACAATGAATCTCGCCCAATAATTTCTGCTTCAACATTTCTTGAGATATGATGTATCTGTGAAAAAAAGGCTGTTTAGTCTTCAGTTCCAGACCTCAGATTGTGGAAGCTCTACCCCATCCCTGGGTAAATTGTTCTAATAGTTAATAGCTTCTGTTAGACAGTGCTCCCTATAGTCATCTGAATTTGCTCCCTGTAGTTCATCTGAATTTGCTTGGCTTCTGTTTCCAACCACCACATCAAATTATATTCCTGTTTTTTTTTCTCTCTGCCTGATTAAACAGCCCTAATATTAATCATTTCTTCTTGCGCTGGTAATTATAGACAGTACTCAAGTCATCTTTTGACCTTTGGTTGGATAAACTTGGATTGACCTTCTTAAGTTTTCTTGCTAGAAGGATGTTTTCCAGATGCTGAATCTTTCTTGAAGCTTTTTCCTAAACTCTTGACAATTCCTGTGTTGTTTTAATTTTAACTGCGAACACTGGCATACAACCACTGAGGTGTTACTTTGCAAGAGACCATCTTCCCCTGTACGTACGTAACCATCACAGTCCTTTGCTGCCATTACGAATGATGCCAATTTGAACGTATTGGGATCAGTGTTCACCTGCTTGGGAACAAGTATATTTTAGTAAGGCCTGTTCCCATAAAGAGATATTCACATTTTCCAGAGAGAATGGGGAAGCTCCATCTCTGGAGATACTAAAAACTGAACCAGACATGTCCCTGAGCAACCTAACCAGCTGATCACATCTGTTTTGTCCAGGAGCTCGGATGAAATGGCTTCCAGAAGTCCCTTCCAACCCCAATTTTTCTGTAATTCTATAATTATATGACTAATTAGGTTACTATTTTTAACAATTGTCACTGTTCTCTGCAGTCACCTTTCTGCGTTTCACCCTGCTCCAATGACAGGTTAACTCGAATAGGCCCCGTGCATTTAAATATCTCTTAATACCTGGCCTTCTGCCATCTCTGGAGCAGGACAACCAGGCTGGCAGCCTCCAGGAGAGGGCACTCCTCTCTGCTCGAACTTGCTGGACAGGGAGTTGCCTCCTCCCAGAGCAGGTCCTTACAGAATCACAGAATCGTTATGGTTGGAAAGGACCTCCAGGGTCATCAAGTCCAACCTTTCTCCTAGCATCTCTCTAATCACTACACCATATCCTCAAGTGCTGCATCTATTCGTTCTTTAAACACCTCCAGGGATGGTGACTCCACCACCTCTCTGGGCAGTCTATTCCAGTGCCTAACTACCCTCTCTGTGAAGAATTTCTTCCTAATATCTAATCTAAACCTCCCCTGACGCAACTTGAGGCCATTTCCCCTCGTCCTATCATTACTGATTTGAGAGAAGAGACCAACACCAGCCTCGCTACAACCTCCTTTTAGGTAGCTGTAGAGGGCAATAAGGTCTCCTCTCAATCTCCTCTTCTCTAGACTAAACAAGCCCAGTTCCCTCAGCCGCTCCTCATAAGGCACGCTTTCCAGACCCTTTACCAGCTTTGTTGCCCTTCTCTGTACCTGCTCCAGCACCTCAATGTCCTTTTTGTACTGTGGTGACCAAAACTGGACACAGTACTCAAGGTGTGGTCTCACCAGTGCCTCTTACACTCTCCTCTATGAGGATGGTAGGAAGGAAAGTCATCTCTTGATGGCGGAAGAAGGTGCTGGTCCTTTTCTCCCCAGTCTGCCTCTCTCATCCTGGGTGCCCACAGCAATATTAGCAATGTCAGGCATGTGACTGGCCTGTGATTTCAGTAGGACCTATTTGATCATGTTTATTTTAATAATGGAATATTTCCAAATCTTTTTGCTTTTGGTTTCTTCACCCTGATCACAGTTCCCTTCTCAAATACTGTAAAGAGCCATTCTCAAGCTCCTGTTTTCTTCTAGTGCTTAATGGTAACTTGCAGTCAAACGTTGTAGAATCTAATGTAGGTTGGAAGAGATCTCTGAAGACCACCTGGTCCTTCCATCCACTCACAGGAGGACCAACTTCAAAGCCACACTGGGTTGCTCAGGGACATATCTTGTCAATTACTGAATATCTGCATGAATGGTGATGGACATCTCCAGGTGCCTGTTGCATTGCTTGACCACCCTCATCAGGATTGTTTTTTTGTCTTCATACCTGAGGGACATTCCCTTGTTCTGTTCTGTCCTGTCTTGGTTGTACGTAATCCTGTTGTACCCTTGTTGAGACCTGGGGGTTGGACAAGATGGCCTTTAAAGATCCCTTCCAACAGAAACCATTCTATCATCCTATGATCTTCTATCCTATTCCTATCCAAGCTTTCCCTTCCATTTCCCAGGTCTATCTTTCTGTCCTTCTTGAAGTGGCTAAATTAACAGGGCCCTAGCATGTACTCACTGGACTTGAGGGCTTCTGGAGCTCTGCAAGTGTGCTTCATATTGGGAATGTGCTCTGGTGCTACAGAAGCACAGTTGTCCTGGTTTGAGTTAGAACAGAATGAAATCTGTTCAGTGTTCTTACTTTTCACTTGGGTCTCTTCTAAGTAACTGCACTCTTTGAAGTTAACGGCAAGTATTCGCAGACAGTGTCTGCTTTTGGCAGTGATCAGTCTGGATGTTCACAGTTACTACCAAGGATTGGTGTGTGCAGAAAGGTTCTTGCTTATACTCGCTCCTCTGCAGACCAAGATCACTGTGGAATCTTGTGCCCCACATCGGGGTGTGGTAAGTAGTGGCACCTGCAGGGAGGAGTGGGCAGGACAGGGGACCCTACATTGACCAATGAGGGATTCCATCCCGTATATGTCAATATTCAGTATAAAACTGAGGGATCATGAGAGTCAAGCCTCTTCTTCTGTGGTTGGCATCCAAGGAGGACTCCATCTGTTCTGCCTAAGAGCCTGATTCATGTGTTCCTGAATCCAGCTCCTCAATCTAGTTCCCGTCTGCCACTAAGTCCAGTCTGGGACTTCCCCAGTACCTGCGCACAGCATCAGTAGTGACAATAATGTAATTGCCATCAAGAGGGTTGAGTTCAATATTGGTTTTGCATAGATTTCATGTCGTTGTTATTCTTTTCATTAATGCAATTTTAGTTTTCTTTTCCAGTCCATAACTCTCTCTCCCTTTTTCCCTTTCACTTTCCCTCTGGGGGAGGAAGAGGACTTAATAAAAAACATCCATTATTTTTCTAGCAACTGCTCAAGCCCTAACCCTTGACAGAGGTAGAGGCAGGAGGCATCTCAAAGGGTGACCCAGGGCACCACCTGCCCGGGGCTGTTTGTTCAGCCCTTTGCCCACCCCTGGCACAGCCGCTGCCCCCTGAACAGGCATCATGCTCTGACTGCCTGCCCCAGTTGTTTTCCTCCTTCGTGGCTTCGGTTGTTTGTGCAAATGCGAGGCTGAGTGGGTGGCTTGTGGTTTCTGTATGCTCTGTTCTTTTGGTGGGTTGAGTTTAGTCTGTGTGTTTAAACGCAGGTTGTGCTTCACCAGAGGGATGCTACTGTCACTGAACAGCATCATCCATCTAAATGCCTGGTTTTGCTTTTACACTAGAAAATCTGATGAGATGTGAGCTGACACCTTTTCTTCATCGGGCTAGAGGAAGTCACGATGTTTTTTCAGGGAAGTCTTTATCCGAAGATCTGAAAACATATAAACAAGTAGATACTTTCTCTGCTTGGCTTTGTCAGACTTGTCAAAATGTTCCCAGGCTGCCTCAGTTTGTGGTTTTCACTTGTTATTCCTTCTTTCAGATGACAGCAGAGATGTGTGTTGACAGGTAGCAGCTTCGGAGGCAGGGAGCTGCTCTGGGGAGGGAAGCACTCAGCTTTAAAGAAAACTTTGCTGTGGTTTTGGTTTTGGCAAGGCTGGATCAGTGACCCTGCCATAGAGCGATGGTGGCTTTTATCCACAGGTTTTCGTATTGCTAAAAGACACAGAAATGCCTGAAATAGCTGCTCTCTGGGACCGTCCGTTGTGGCTGAGAAGGTGCGCATGGGTTTTATCCAAGGGATATAGGCTACATTCATTGATAAAGATATTAAAGAGAACTGGTCACAATACTGAGCCCTGGGGACGCCACTTGTGACTGGCCACCAACTGGATTTAACTCCATTCACCACCACTCTTTGGGCCTAGCCACCCAGCCCATTTTTTTACCCAGTGAAGTTCTTGAGTCCAGGCTGCATGGTGAGAGAACTCCAGCGTGTCATGTCTAACATCCTTCAGAGCCTGTACAGAGTGACCTGGGTGTAGTGTCGGCTATCTGGTAGGAGGTCCTTTAAAGAGGCACACACTGCCCCTTAAACCCTCCATCAAACAGCTTTGCCTTCCTCTAAGGCCCAGGTGAACATCTCCCAGGCTTTCTTCTTTCCACACATGAAGAGACACCTCCCTGGTGCAGACTCGCAGCCAGCTGAGGTTCACAGCATACATCAGCCTGTTATTGTTGTGACACCGCTCATGTATTTCCTCCTCTCACCCACGGCCTTTCCAAGGGGAAGCAGTGATAATGACAGGACTCCTTGTTCTTTCTCACAGAAATTGAGGATAATTACTCCATTTCAGCGGCTTTAAGAGGTGCAGCATGGGAACAGACTGGGTTCCTTCTTAAGACATCAGTCATCTGAAGCATTTGGTAGGTGGCACATCAGGGCTGGGAAATGACTCGACTGTCTTTGTTAAATGCAATTTTTGGGCCCTGGGAATAAAATTAGAGGGTGAGAGCTGAGGGGGAGTGTGGGAGGGGGAAGAAGACTTGAGCAGCAAGCAGAGACGCTGTATTCTGTGCTGCTGTCCCAGCACAAGAGTATCCCCTCACCAGAGCTTTATCTGAATCATCCCTTCAGCCAAGAAGCTGTTCATTGGCCAACCTTCCCACAGTGTAAGGGCCAGGGTGTCCCCAAAGGGGAGAAGTGGCTTGTGGGTGCTGGGAAGAGCCCAGACATCTGTTCTAGACCTCTGGGATCTCTTAGAGGTATGTGGAGGTGAGTGCTCTGACATCTGCCTAGGTCCCATGCACTCTCAGTCTTCTCTTCTCCAGACTAACCAGCCCCAGGTCTCTCAACCTTTCCTCATCAGGCAGGTGTTCCAGTCCCCTCATCATCCTCGTAGCCCTCCGTTGGATGCTCTCCAGTAGATCTCTGTCCCTCTTGAACTGGGGAGCCCAGAACTGAACACAGGACTCCAGGTGAGGTCTCAAAATGATTCTATGATTCTACATCTCAGCAGGAAATCCCACCTGAGCCAAGGTGGGCTGTTATTAGAGGAAAGCCTCTCTGAGGGGGGTGAGGATTGCCGGGGACTTGTATGGTCTGATTAACTCCCTGTTCTCAACTGACATGGTGTACAGGAACCAGGGTGGCTTTCAGGTGAGCCTTCTGCTCAGGGCCAGGAATATCTCCCTGACAGTGTGCTGTCTTGGTCTCCTGTCACAACACCAGGAACATCCAGCTTCAGATAATCCTCACCAGGAGCCATTTCTCCTCCTGGCTGGGCTCACAGAAACGTCGTTGAGTTGGTCCTGCCCGCCTGTGAGCACTTTGCCTTGTATGACAAAGTGCTGACAGCAAAACAAACTACTCCTCGGTGGGTGTAGCAGGGACGGGCTCTATTTGTTTTTCCTGCTGCCAAGGCCTTGCTTATCTAACCTCCATTTCAGTCCTGTTCTGCGTGGAAATGTTTTTATTTATGCAGCTGGGGCAGAGGCCCTTTTTGGTTTAACTCTTCCAAGTTTGAACTTGCAGAAGAGAAAACTCTCTCACAGTGGCTGTCTGTCTTCTGCTGGGTGAAATGTGGTGCCTGGTACGGGGATTATACAGACGAGTGCAGGTCAGTGGAGCCTGCTGTTCCCCGGTGAGCCATGGTGATGTCTTCAGTGCATTTACACATCTTCTTAAACACATCTAGTACAGCTAATCCAGGCCTTCTTTGTCCAGGAGTCACCCCCGTGGCAGTAACATCCCAGGGATTCAAGCCTGATACAAGCCAACAGAAAGAAACAATCTCTGCTCCAAAGAGCACTCAGAGGTGTAAGTGCCACCACATCTGGAGAACTCTTTCAAGAGCATGCTGATGTGATCTCAGAGTGGGTCTGGAGGCTATCTCCTGGGATATCAGGTGCTTGGGTGCATTTTTGAGGCTACTCTGCAGTCAGGCTGGGGGCTGTCCGTGAGGAACAGTGGGGTCATGGAGCAGGCTGTGCTTGTAGCGGCTCTCCTACCATATGTGAAGATGTAGCCGTGTATTTAGGAGGCTTCCTCACTCTGACCTCCTCTTTCTGCCTTCACTCTGGGTACCAGTGTCCCTGATTGCCAGGAATGACTTGGCATTGACTACTGTGACCATGGTGACCTGATGGTCTTCACGCACTGATGCAATCTCACAACTGTGGGAACCAAGGTGACTGTTTTTTCTAAGTTAATTGGGAACTCAGTCTCTTGCAGAGCATCTGATGCCTCTTAGGATGCCTTCTGCAGTGAGAGCTCAATGGCCCCAATACGATGGCTGTACAAGCACTGTGCCCTCCTAGATGGTTCTGTAAAAGGATGCAGAAACGAGATCTCTGCTTCCTTTTATAGTCTCCCGACGCACTATGTTGTGTTCATGTGTGAATGTGCCAGGCTCTAGATTTGCTTTGTTCAGCACAGCCTGTTCAACACAAAGGAAAGTCACTCATCAGAGGCTGGCTGGACTGTCCAGGCGCCTGTTTCCAAAACAAAGTTGATCTTGGCAGCTGTCCTCTGAAAAGCATCTACCTGCGCTAGGTTCTGACTCGGCAGTAATGAATGAAGAGTGGCAGAGCTGGTCCAGGTGTCTACTCAGCGTGGCCCGGTGTGTTTAAGGACCATGGCAAATTGGTTAAAGGAGCACATGCGCACGATCTGCTCCAGCTGATGCTACAGGGGACAGAATTAGACTGTCCACCTGCGTGTTCAAAGGATCCACATTGACAAGGTCCTCATGACAGCGCTCATGTAGAACCGTGTGAGGAGAGAGTGTAATTTTGGGAGCAAGCAGAACTGAATAGAGCTCATTAGGAATGTTTTGGCAGAGATGATGCAGTTAGGAAATGTGTATGTGCTGAAGCAGAAATGTTTCATGGAAACATGTGGTTTGACCAGCTCTGATTGTCAGTCTTCTGTTCGATAACTCTCCTGGTTATCGTACGTCTGCTCTCGGTGCTGCACAGGAGCACAGCTTCCAAGGTTTGCCTCTGAATTAGAGCCCCAGCAACCTTTGGCTGGTCACGATGGGACTTCTCATGTCCAGTAGGACCTGGAAACTTGGGTCTTGAGTGAAGCTGGTGGGACTCTTCCCACCTGCACATAAATTTGCTGTCCCTATTCAGCATTGAGCAGTAGTGATACTGGGAAAAAACCCATCTATGGTAATTCCCCTCAACAGCTCCTGAAGCCCCAGGTGATGTTGAATATTTTGGAAATGCAGTTTTCAGTGTTTCTGAAACTGACTTTTACAGGATTTCTGTTTCATTAGAGACTTGCAAACCTTTTTTTGGCCTATTTGAAATGACATTTCAATCTACTGAAAATTTCTGCTGAAGGGGAATCCTATTATACAGCTTGCCTGAGATCTGAAGCCCCCCTTATTGTTACTGAGATTTGGAGTAGATGAGGCTGGAGATGTTGTGACAACCACCATACCCCTGGACAGCAGTTGCTTTTATTGTTGTATAGAATAATATGTGTACTGAGGTTTACTTGCACATGGGCTCCTTCAGTGGAGACTAAGTGCAGAGCGTGTTTGGATATTTCTAAAGCTCTTTGCAAGAGAGAAAATTCTTTTACAGGCTCTGATAAGATACTGTTGTGTTCAGTCTCTACAGAATGAGTTTGAAGCTCAACAGAAACAAAAAAAAAGTCAGTGTTTTCTACATTCAGGAGATGCTTCTTTCTTGGGCATTTGGTCACAGGTTTATTTAGTGCTTAAAAAACCCCCACCCCAGAGAACCCAAACCTTGAGGGAGTTTAACTCTTGCCTAAAGAGATACTCTGACCCTATTCTATGCAATTTTATACTATGGCAGACTGAAATCAAAGCTGAAAGATTCTGCCTCTAAACCCATGTCATGCCTACCACCTTCATCTCCAAGTGGTTTCACAGGATATTGAAATTATACTGTATTGAAATTATATTAGCTGAGTGCTGCAATTTTGCTGCCCATAAGTAAACAGAGACTGAGATCTTAACAAGGTGAATCCCAAGAACTGCAAGATAAATGCAAAACTCCCCCACATCCATCAGTATTTACCTCCTAGATTAAATCTTGGGTCAAGCTGGGAGGAAGGTGGTGAGGATTAAAGTACTGACCTAGGGAAAAGCCAGCTGGGTTTGAGTCAACTGCTCTGCCATCAGTTTTCTGTGCAAATTTGGGCAAACTGCTTTATTTCAGCTATTCTTGGCTCCTCATTTTCAGTGCAGGGGTGGTTGTGCCTTTCTGTCTCACAGGGGTGGGAATTAGAGTACAGCTTGTGAGGCACTCGGTGATTATGGCTTTGGAAGTACAATAAATCCACCTGTTCTCTCATTATGCAGATGGCAAAGACAACACAAGGAGTCAGCTTTGTTGGAGGCTGTGCTAGAAGTGATGGGCTACTCGATCTCATCTAGGAATAACACGTTCTGATGTCAGCTCCCTGCTTTGGCCACCCTGTTGCTGTCTCTGCTCTGCTTGGCTTTGCATCTGGGGTGCAGAGGAGTTCCACCTAGGGAAGGAAATGGAGGTAAAAAAATACTTTCCTTTCTCTCTCCTACCAGCTGCAATTTTTTCTGGCAGTGTTTCAGATGAGCTCAGTCATTAGGCTCTCTAATTCCTTCAAAAAAGTTTGTTTTTGCTTTCATACACTGACAACATGCTGACGCTTGTCACTTGACTTGGCCGCATAGCACTTCCCATGACCCCAGTGAGATATTTTGGAAAGAATATTAAAACAAGCATAAACTGGCCCCAAAGGAGAGCGTGCTCAGAAAGTGTGTGTTGCAAGCACTTACGTCAAGGAAGCTACAAATCTGTGCAGAACTTCTCTCCTCAAAATCCTTGTCATAAGGTGATCTTCTGACGTGCTGACTGCTGACACGAAAGGACCTTGATGCTGTTTATGCAAGATCTGGTTGGCCTTCCGTCTAGTATTTACAGCACCCTTGTTGACCCCACATATCGGTGGAGGAGGCTTTGCTCCCATCTCTTTGGGAGCACTGCCCATCTGCCTGGTACCACAGAGCCTCGGGTTCTGCCACACAGTTGGTTGACCTCTTCAAAGGTTACTGACAATGCTACATGTGGTCAACAAAATGTGTCCCCCTCATAGTCACAGACCAAAGGAAGGAATAAGTTTTGTAAAGCTGTGAGAGAAAGAAAAAGCAGAAATATGTGCACATTCCTTTTTTGATCCATCTTAGCGTATTTTGGTTCATTTTTTTGCCAAAGACTGCAGTACCTGACTGATGAGGTAAAAATCACAGAACCATAGAATCATTATGGTTGGAAAGGAAATAAGCAGATTATTTCACCTCTCCATGGCTCAAATGTAGACCCATCTATTCTTTTATGTTTCTGTACCAAGATATTTCATATCGCTCAGGCTAGGATCCTAAGCAGAACCAGCTGCTTGTTACTGTTGGAGTTTCCAGTCCACTGACTAGGGTCACACCAGAGGGTCTTCTGCCTGTGTCCAAGCTTCTGTCTGCAAAGACTGCTCAGGTGTTTCAGTCACCAGGCTGCTGTGTGAACTGTGCTGTCTCCATCAGGTTTTGTTGTAGAAATGGTGGGATGGCCACAAAGACGATCAGGGGGCTGGAAACCCTCTGCTGTGAGGCCAGGCTGAGAGCTGGGTTTGTTCAGCTTGGAGAAGAGAAGGCTCCAGGGAGACCTTCTTGTGGCCTCCTAGTACTTAAAGGGGCCTCTCAGAAAGATGAGGAGGGGCTCCTTGTCAGGGAGTGTAGTGATGAGATGAGGGGTAATGGCTTTAAACTGAAAAAGGGGAGATTTAGATCAGATATTAGGAAGGAATTCTGTATTGTGAGGCACTGGAACAGGTTGCCCAGAGAGGTTGTGCATGCACTATCCCTGGAAGTGTTCAAGGCCAAGTTGGATGGGGCTTTGAGCAGCCTGGTCTAGCTGAAGATGTCCCTGCCCATGGCAGGGGGGGATTGGAACTAGAGGGTCTTTAAGGTCCTTTCTAACCCAAACCATTCTATGATTCTATGATTCAAAAAAGAATCCTGGAAGACATAGGTCACATACCTGATGGTTTGATGATTGGGACCCTCTAATGGGAAGGGCAACAGGGGCAGATAATATATGAATTTGAGATTCCTTGTACATGAGGAACAACCTGTACCAGGGCTACTCTGTCCTGGGTAATAGGGCCCCGTAGCCATCCCCATTGAAGCTGCTCTACTTCATTTCTGGTAACTCTGGAGGTTGGAGTAGATGTGTTTCCGTGGCCAGCTGCTCAGGGCAGCCCATGCAGTACCACCTCTCTTCTGCGGCCCCAGGAACAGTCTTCACTCCCTTGGGCATCCAGCCATTCTGTCTGATTCCTTTGGCTTTTGTAGAAAATGTCCCCCAAGGGATATAATGTTTTCCACCTAATAAAACTTAATTTGAAGCCAAATGTTTTCAGTTTGCCAGATATTCCAAAATATGTCAGCCTCAGGGGGACCCACAACAACACTTTTTGTTGTTGTTGTTGTTCCATGACAGAACAAAATTAATTACTTAGTGCTTCAGCCCACCTCCTCTCATGCTAAAGGTGCTGAGGTCCTGCTTCTTGTGAGTTATCTGACTCACTTGGACAGTATCGAGGCTTGCAGTTCCTCCTGCCATGGCAGTGACCTTCCTCCAGGCGCCAAAGAAAGTGTCCAGGGAAGGACTTGGTGATGTTGTGGCCTCAGTTACTTTCCTCCCCTGGCAGCTGCTGCTTCTAGCTCTCTTGTTTTGCAGCAACTCTTCCTTGCAGGTGTGATGCCTGTGTGTGATGGGGATACCTTCACCTCTGCCTCCGATGTCAAATCTGTGCTTTTACTCATCACTCTTTTCTCTCCTTATCTGTTATTCAGCCCATGATGGTGCCCCTTACCCTCCTCGAGAAGGCTAGACGGGGGAAGAAGGAATGAGCTGCCTTCTAGCAACACAGGAACACAAAGCTGCAGCCGCAATTGCCATTTCCAAGCACAGAAAAGCCTTCACTTCTTTTCTGGTGCACAGTCCCCATCCAGAGACAAAGCCTCTGCACAGCCCTGCTGGCAGCCACCCCAGCCAGAGACATCTGCGCAGCACAGCCCTGCAGGGCTGAAGAGCCGAGGGGATGAGATATCTCTACTCTGCAATTAGAGCGCTCATTTTGTCATTTTTATTACCTTCTTATAGAAGCTGCCAAAGCACTTTGCTTCTTCCCATCTCCACCCCCACTGCAGTGCTTGGGCTCTCCCTTCCCACTGCCACCACGTCCCCCTGTCCCTAGCTGCTCTTGGGAGGGTGACCTGCCACCCTATCTGCCTGTCTTCACATGAATGATGCTTTTCTTGCTTCCCCAGCCACTGGTGGGAGGCACAAGGACCTCCTGGCCAGCCTCACCTGGAATGGTTCCAGGGATGGGCATTGACCACCTGCTGCCCACGCTGCTGAGGATGCAGCCCAGGGCTTCTGGGCTTCGAGTGCACAGGCTAGCTCAACTCCAGCTTCTCACCCCCAAGTCCTTCTCTGCAAGGCTGCTCTCCAGCTCTTCATCCTCCAGCCTGTGTTGATAATGGGAATTGCCAAGGTGCAGGACCTTGTACTTGGCCTTGCTGAACCTCACGAGGTTCACACAAGGTTTTGGTTTTGTTTTTGATGAATCTTCTCTTTCTATGTCTGTGATTTCAAGTACTCCATTGTAGGTTCCAGACTGTCCTCACTTGCCTGCCCACCTCTTCTCTCCCACTTAACCCTGTGCTGCCTGGGCACTCTGAAGTGCCAGACTCTGAATGGAGGCACTGAACTGCTCAGCTGGATACATGCACAGCTTTGGATGTTACTGTTTGGATGTTGAGCTTTGGGATGCTACTGAGTTGGTGTGATTCAAAGATTTAACAGAGAAAGAAACCTGGACAGACCCTGGGAAGAACTCAGACCTGCTGCACTTCAACGTGTGTTGCAGGTTTTTCTTGTCTCTCCTGGAAGACGGTGTCGTACCTCCTTCATAGTGCCCTCCCATGGAAAGACCATCTCCAAGCAGAGCTGTATCTCTCAGCATCGTAAGCGCAGAGTCACCAGGCAGAATGAGTCACTCGTGCAATTTCCCATAGTTTATACTTTCAGAGCCTGATTTCATTATTGTTGCTTACATTGAGTGGTTTCTTCCTGCGCGCTGGAATCAGCAGGATGACTTGTGTCACTTGTGTGGAAGATTCTCTTCTAAAAAACACAGGCTGTTTTAGGTCGGGATTCAATTAGGGGAGTGAAGTACAGGAAGAAGTTCTGGGCAGGGAAACAGAGCTGGTGATGAAAGATGCCTTCACGCAACCTTTCCTCTGTCTGTGTACTTTTGTGTGACTTAAGCACTTGAGCGGTTTGATAACTTCTGCGAGCTCCAAGCTGGAGCAGACAGGCTGGCATGGAGCGAGATGGAGAGGTGGGATTCCATGGGTAACTAAGAAATGCCACATCTCTCATGGAACCATGCAGGTTTTGGGAGAGCAGAGACATGAATGCAGTACTGTTCTTTACATTTTCTTTCCCAACAAACCCTTGCTCAAGAAAAGGAACAATTTCCCCAGATCATCAGAGCTGAGTACTCCAGAAAAAGCACTCAGGTCTTTAAAATTACCCAAGGACCTGACGTCCTTTCCTCACATGTCACAAAACAGATCCCTGATGTTTCCCAGAATCAGAAATCATTCCTTTGCACTCCTGTCCCACCTGCTAAAACAAACCCAGTCCCTCTGCAGGGTTTCGTAGTATCTTGGCCAGTCTAACTTGAAAAAAATTATTGTACTGAAGCTTTCAGATTTACTGATTTTTCCTTAGTCACGCCTTTCTTATTTTCTTTCTAGTTAAGTCCTTTGCACATGCATTAAAAAAACCCCTTCTGCTTATTTTTGCCATATTTGCAGACTTACTGACATACCTGTTTAGTCTCCCAGCCAAACAGTAGAGACAGCTCAGCTCTGACAGCCTAGCTCCATCCTCTCCCTCCTGCTTGTTTTTCTCTGAGTTCCCACCCTGACAATGTCTTGCTGTTAACGTGCCACCCATAACTGAGTGAGAGCATCCCAGAGGACATCACCCACAGACCTTAACCAGAAGGATTGTCCCTTCACTCCTTCACAACAGGACGTATTTTCTCAGATCCTCTCAAAAAGCTCTCTTGCAGAATCGCATCCCTTCCCCCGCTACCGCAGCTCTGACTTTCTCAGCTTGGCTGAGGAAGGCTTTGACCCTGCCAGATCTAGGGCAAGAGACGCCCGGGGACAGCAAATCGGGTCCTGGGCTGAGTGCTGGCGAGTCAGATTGGCTACCATGCTCCCCCGCGAGCTCTGCCCCACTTCCTTTCCTTCCCTTATCCCTTTTTCTCTGCTCCTTTTCTCAGGGTAAAAGCAGTTCAGCCCCTTGCCTTTGAGTCAGTAACTTAGGGTTTTTTTTTTTTTTAAATTCAGTTCAGCCTTCCCATGCTGCAGAGATTCTTCTTTTTTTTCCATGCTGGCTGTGATATCGCTTTATATGGAGACCTTTCTTTTCCTGTAACCCCTGAAAGTGTGCCTGAAAACATAGATTCAAATATTTTGAGAAATCCTATAACAATAAAAACCCCTAACAAATGATTACCAGAGGCTTCGATGTTCTAATTTTTAAATCAATTAGATAATAGTGTAGGTCAAGAATACGCCTGCCCCACTTCTTCATTTTCCACTTCCTTATGTCCTATTTCTGTAGCTTTTAATCCTCCTAATAGCTAATCCTGTGGGAGTAAGGATGAATCCTCTGAAACCAGTGTGCTCTGGGGGCCTGGAGTTGCTTTTCCCTTTGCAAGCATTAGCTTTACCTCATTGCATAAGCTGTGTGAATGTTCTCTCTGGCAACCTATGCAACCCATAGGACCTCTCAGATTGTTATAAATATACAGTAAGTACAGAAATACACGGTAAATACACAGGCAGCTGGAGGTGTTGGGGAATTTCATTCCCATTTCCATGGGTGGGTTGTGTCAAGAGGCAGGGTCTGACCTGGAATTTCAGGTAGTAGCAGTTGGTGAGTTTGAAGTTGGTGAGCACAGGCGGCCGAACGCCTCTTCCCAGGTCTTGGGTGGTGCCTGGGGCTTTGGCAGGTCCCCTGGGGACAGCCACTATCACCACTTCCTCCTTGGCTCTCTGTGGTCTCACAGCTGGAGAAGTCTCATGGGATACCCAGGCTCCATCTGCTCTCTGTTTGTACTGTGATATGCTCTGCAGGGGCCATAACCATCAAAACACAGTCTCTGTGGAGTAAGCGGCCCTTTGGACGCAGTGTTCTATACTCCACAAGGTGGGCATAGAGCTGCCACCTCCTGCCAGAACCTCCACTGGCTCAGACCTCCCCTGAAAATGCAAAAAAATGCTCAGCTCAGGGGTTTGCTCTTGCTGTAGGTTTGAAAAATGTTTGTCCTTCTCAATGTCTGGTGTCTTTGGGGTCTGACACGGAGCTGTGAAACTTTACGTGGTGTACACTACCCTCTACAATGTTTACTAGGCTACAGAATCATTGAATCATTTTGGTAGGAAGAGACTTTTGAGATTGTCAAGTCCAACTGTTAACCCAGAAGGTAGAATCATAGAATCGTTTTGGTTTTAGAAAGTATATAAAAGCCTTAGAGGGAAGGTTGCCCTCACAGAGCGAGTGCCTCAGAGATGGGGTTCATCTTGCCAAGTTCAAGCCCTTATCTTGAGGGCTTGGTTTGGCGGGTATATTGCTCTGACACAGCTGTATATGGAAGGGGGGGCTTGGGCATGTCCTCCTTGTTCGTTCTTCTCGAGTTCAAGACTTTCAGGTGCCTGTTTGAACTGTGACCTGAAATTCCAGGTTAGATCATCCCTCATGACCCAGCCCACCCATGGAAATGGGAGTGAAATTCCCAACGCCTCTGGCTGCCAGAGCCGCCTGGATATTTACTGACTTCTCCCACACAAAGTCCTCTGACAAAAAAAAAAAACCTAGCAGCTCCGGATCTCTCCGCTCTGTGCATTTTTTCCTCTCAAAACAGTCAGACTTGATCAAAGCACGACCCCCATTGTATTTTTGCTGGACAAACATGAGAGGGGCTCGGTGTCCCCAGAAGGCAGAGGATTTGGATGGGAGTCGCAGGGAATTTGCAGGGGGCATTCTGGAGGAGCTGGGTTTGCACAGGGTCCAAGCGCATTCCTGGTGGAATGCTGTTGATGTCAGTGCCCCGTGCCTTCTTCCGCTTTGGATCCTTGTTCGTGTTTTCTCCTGAGCTCCTACGGCCTGGTGTCTGGTTTGTGCTTTTGTTACTGCAGCTGTTTGCCAGGCTGGCTGCTCAATAATTCCCCTGGTCCCTGGAAAACCCACCCATGAGCCCATCTCTAGAGCTCCGTGATTGCTCTGTTAAACACACGCTTCCCAGATTGGCTCCCTCTCCCCAGACTAATTCATCTGACTAATGATCCCCTTTGTTGGTGCTAGTTTGTGATGAATGCAGAAATTTGATCATTACAATTTGTTCTGTTCTTGAAGATTCCAATAACGATGAATAGAAAAAGCCTTTTGTTAATTCAAATCCAGCAGTGAATAGTGGCAGCCCCTCTGATGGACCTGGCATGTGAGGATGTCTCTCCCAAAAATGTGAGGCCGTGGCAGCAGAAATTCGGCTGCTTTGGAGAATTTGGGAAGGAGGTTGCCCCATGAGCAGGTACCACTCACAGGCATAGAACACTGGTGAATTCTTGGAAGATTTTCCAGTGGGAAAGATGAAGGAAAACCACTGGGACCGGGAAAGGAAAAATGGATTTCCCTTGGTGGAAGTGTAACAAGTGATACCGGAGGAACAAGTGACACCCAAGGAACAAATGATAGCCAAGGAACAAGTGATAGGACAGGAGGAAATGGCCTTACAGTTCTTTTATGCTTGGACCTCCTTTAACTGGGTTCTCTCTGGATCTTATTTTACCCAGTGAGGTCATTAGGTATGTTTTAAATGATCTCTTCCACAATTATGCCTCTTCCCTCTCGTAGCCCTGCTCACCTGCTTTCTTTCTCTTCAGAAACAACCGTTTCTTTTAATACCTCTCCATGCTTTTATATGGATTATTTTCCAATCTCCCTAGTGCCTCCTTCATAATTTTGTTTTATTTTTGCTGTTTCTTTTGAAAAAGAAAGTGGAAGACAATTATTTCAGAGGACTTCCTACAATTCCAGTGTTTTTTCAGTATTATCTCCATCTTCTCAGCATGTCTTAAGATTGATTGTTTTTAACCACTGCTGAAATGAGAAATATTTTTACTGAATCATTTGGAAGTGGTTTACTTCTGTTTTTACAACACCTGTAAAGGCAGTTTGCCTGGTCTCCAATCGCCCAGTTCTTTCTGCAATTTAGGACCTTCTCAGACTCCTACAGTTTTCTTGATGTCGGGGTAAATCATGTGAATCCTAGTTTAGATACTTATGCCAGATTTCCACCTGGGATGAGTACTTTGAATTTCTCTGGCTGAGCATTCCTATCCCCCTATCACCTAATTGTAGGGAAATGCAAAAAAATTACCAGCACCTCGTTATGCAACCCTGAGAGCAGATGTCCCTGCTTTCTAGAAGTGATGTTTTGATTTCATGGAAAGTAAGTTAAGGCTGTAATTCTCTGAACATAACACATTGACTCAAAGTCCATGAAAACATTGTTATCTTAGGACACCTCTGGAATGAAAGGAGGTCCTTTCGTTTCTGTCATCTCCTTGACCCTTTCTTGAGGCCGTAGTGACCAAGTTCCCACCTGGTGCTGTTTAGTGGCAGATCTTAATCATCTGCTAAAGGGGGAGTTCTGTTCCACCCAGAAACCACCACCACAGCTGCCATCTCATTGACCACATCAGCAAGAAAGGGGAAGTTTGAAAGAGACATGGAGTTAATTGCCTTCTCATCTGTAGATGAAAGGTCACATCCTTTTCTGCTTGCCTTAAACATGATGGTTTAAAAGAGATCCTTTTACTGTTAAGGTGAAACTATTAGCTCTGGGGCTTGGCTTGGTAGATTTCTTCTTCAACGTCATGTGAGATGCAAAGTGGCTTTTGCTCAAACTATTTGCTGTGGTTAACTGCAGAGAGGACCTGTGGATCCAGAATCAGCCAGAGGTGCAGGAAAAAAGAGCAGTGAGCCTTGGTCATGCAGAAATGAAGAGAATTCCTGCAAATGGAAGATTTCCCAGAAAAGGCTGCTACCTGCTTATCCCCATTTGTCTCCCTGGCAGCTCTGAGACTGGAATGTATAGATTTTTCATGTTCTTTTCTGCATATCATTTTCTCCCCTTCCTTTGCCCCTTGCCCACCATCTCTAATATTTGTATTTGAGTTAAAGCGGGACACAGCACGAGAGAGATTTGGGGTTTTCCCTGCCTCTTCCCCTCTGATCTCTCATCTCTTATTTATGTTTGTAAATGTTTTGTTTTATTTGAGGTACTTTGGCCAGAAAAATGCCGGGCCCAGCTCTGGGCAGTCTCATTTCCCTCTTCCACCCTGAGACATTCCAGACATGAACAGCATGAGCTTGCACAGTTAAATATGTAGGAGAAATCAATGAAGCAGTGTCACCAAAAAGGTCTGAATATCTCTCAATAAAATTAGATTATTTAGTATGTGCAGGAAAAGATCTGTCATACCTAATATCCAAACTAAACCTCACCTGGTGCAACTTGAGGCCATTTCCTCTTGTCCTGTTGCTTGTTCCTTGGGAGAAGAGACCAACCCCATGTCCCCATCAGTCTTGTGGGAAACACCTGAAGCCTGGTCCTAGGGGAATACATATTCCCAGTGGATGAGAGGGAGGGAAAGACAGAATGGGAGAGCTAAGGCAACAGCTTGGCTGAATGCACATGGGAGACAAATTGAACCAGCTTTGCATTGCCAAAGTCTGGATTTTTCTGTCAATCAACCTTGTGATTGTTTTCGCTTTTCTTAATATCCCAGCTCTATGGAAATTAGTGTTTATTTATTCAAATTTAAATAATGCATTCCTGGCTCTTGTGTTTGTAGCATCAAGCTAGAAGTGGAGTGAGTCTGCACCCACTAACAACCTGAAAAAAACACTAAATTTATTATTATCGCTCAAAAACTGGAGCTTTAATGCAAGTCTCCTGGAAGAGGGGAATTCAGGAAGACTGGAATGTTTGCTAACTCAGAGTATGGATAATAAAATCTGTGGTGGAAAAACAGATGCTGGTTTTAATTTCTGCTTTTATTAATTGGGAAGGGCGATACACAGACCTCAGAGCATTACAGATTTTTGTGTGTATTAATATTCACATTTTTCTTTTAACCGAGCAGCTGCTGGAGAAAGATCTATGCAAACTTCTTTTCTTCCTCTCTTCTTGCAGATTGTTCTGTAAACAGCTAGGATTGGTTTTGGACCAGAGGCTGGACCTTGAGCACTTTATCAGAGGATCAGCTGCACTTTTCCCCATCATCAGGTGGGAGCATCTGGCGCGTTCACCACGTGGGACAGGCACGTGGCTTGTACCCAGGTTTGGAAGGAAGACAGCAATGACCTCCCACTCTTCCCTCAATGGGTTGGAGCACCAGAAAGTGCCTGGTAAGACAACACAGCTAAGAGGTGACTCCTGCTTTGGTGCAGGAGATCTTCCACACCTTCCATGCCTGGAGACGTGTAAGTGATAGATGACGCTGCCTCCTGGGTACCAAGCAACAACGGCCCTTGAGCAAAGCCCCTGCCACAAAGGTTGGTAATGCAGAGGAGATGTGGGGTTGTTCAAAACTAGCTACTGCTGTGAAAGCAGATGAATATTAGCTTGAACAGGCTCTGGTGCTTTCCTTCTGTCTGCAGACAAAGAGGCTGGAGGTACATTGGCGAGGAAAGCTGGTCTGGAAATCTGTGCTGTCTCTCTGAACATAACCATACTCTGATTTCTCTCCTGAATTTAATGAAGCATGAGGAGTTTCATGGAGACAGAGGGGATGAAATCCCATCCATCAGACTGGAGGAGCCTGGGCACAGGCAGAACATCCTGCCTCTGCTTGCCAAAATAGTTCTTGCTTCCAATTGGAAGCAGGTTTCCTCGTGGGACAAAGAGCCTGCTTCAGCCACGAGCTCTGGGCCAGTGAGAGGCTTAATGGTTTTTCTGTGAGGTATTCATCAGTTCTAAATAATGGCTTGAAATGGAACTGATTTCCTCCATAAATGTTACTGTAATTTTGGTCACTTCAGAACCAAAGCAGTTTCAAACTGAAAAACGGGAAAGCAGAAGGAAGAAAGGTGGTGAAAACACACACGTTTCTAAGGGAGGGTTTGTGTGTGTCTTCCTTGATAATGACCCTACTCAGAATCCAAAACTGCAGAGAAGGGATGAAGGGACATGAACTAAATCTGGCCAGTAAGGTAACTTTTTTAGGGTTCACATATGGATTCAATTAAAGCAAAGTCTTTTAAGGGTGAGGAAGGGGCTCCTGGAGTGTACAGTCAGAAGGTAACAGGACAGACTGAAAGGCTGAGAAATTGGGAATGTGATGGGAAGGCTCTTGTTTGTCAGTCTTTGATGTGATGCAGGTGAGATCCTGCTTCCTCCCTCCCACCCGTCCTGGATTTAGAAAGGATGGAGGCTGCTACTACAGCCTTGGTTATAGACCCAAGAGAGAGACCCTGGAAAGGATGCTGGGCCTCAGCTTGCCAGAGATGTGTTAGCTCTGGAAAGAGGGGTCTCGGGCATTCCCTCAGGTGCTGGGATGGGGATTCGCTGTGATGGTTTCAGGTTAGGAGGTGATCTCTGCAGAAACCCTCTGGTTTTTTGCAAATCCGAAGTTAAGAGGTCAGAAAAAACAGTGAGTGTTGGCATTCTTCTCTGACATGTGATTGTTACTGACACCTGTGGGTGAACTGCCTGTTGCTTGAAGATCTAGAAGGATTTTATGAAATGTTTTTAGAACCTTTTGTGAAGTTCCCAAGAATTAATCACAGTTTAGTGACAGCTCAGTAAACATCACACAACTAACATCGCTGCACGCGGTACCGTTCAAACAGAGACTGAGTTCTCAAAGAAAAGGTTTACCAAAAACTGCAAAACAAACTCTGTTCTCTTCCTTACTGCAATAAAACCCCTGTCAGCCTCTGAGGAATTGGATTTTCAGGTGTTTCTAGCAATAGCTGTGATTTCTGGCTGTTCTCTCCCACCCAATGACTGATAACCAGCAGCACATGCTGCTCTTTAAATACCCGGAGGAAGGCACATGACCCTTGCCAAGGGCAAGGGGGCACAAGGACACGGCCTCTAATCGGGGAAAACCTGGCAGGGCGGGGGGTGTGATTCTCACACACGCTCTTCTGGGAGTTCCTTGGTGCAACCTGGGTCTGAGGAACTCACCTGACAAAGCAAACAAACACAAAATAGCGCAATTCTGCAGCCTTTTTGCCAGAGTTATAACTGCAGCTGTGCCCAGGATCATAAGGCAAAATCTGGCCGGCTGTCTGCCAGCCTGTTTCAATTTCTGCCAGCAAAGTTCACAGGTAAGAGCAAAATACAAGTATCTTACTCCAGCTGTGTTTTGCTTCAGCTGTAAGGTATGTGTAAATATTTCTGTTTGCTTTAGGCAAAATATCTTGGTTCTGGATAAATGATGCTGCTGTCCTTGTAGGGCATGGATCTCGGAGAAGACAGCCAGCACCTCTGGTTAGTGCTTCTCCACGTACGTTCTTTTTGGCCTGTGACAAGTCGCTACGTTGCTCTGTGCCTCTCCTTCTTAGATGTAAAGTGGAGGCAAGCTGCAGGGCTGCTGCTGTAACCACACGTGAGGCATTTGCCTGTTCTACAGTAGAAAACGAGGCTGGGATGACCAACAGCTATGTTTTCAAGAGTCATTTTTTTCCCTTTGCCAACTTTTTGGCAACCGGACCAGTGTAGTGGGCGTTATGCTTTGAGGAGCGACTCAGGACCAGCATGGGAGGGAACAGACCTCTGAGAGATGGGAGCTGGCTTTGTGTAGCACCGCTCGGCACACGGTGCGATCCCCTCAGATTGCTCAGGCAATGCTTAGATCCGTGTCTCCATGTTCACCTGATGAAGTCCAGTGTTGAGGTTGCTGGCTAAGAGTATTAGGAATTATTTCTGAGAGATCACGGGAAATGGATGGAAAATGTAGGAAAAGGGTGCATGTAATGATGGTATTTGAAGAAAGGAGAGAAAGCGGTGGAAAGAACGAGGTAGTAGTCGCCCCAGTTCCAATTCCTGGAAAAAATGGATCAAACGAGTCATGCATAGAAGGTAACAAGGTAATAAGTCACAGGCATGCGGGCTTGTCAAGAAGAAATCCTACCAAAGCAGCCTGCCCTCTTTTTTTCTGCCAGAGTAGCCAACCAGGGAAGAAAAAGGAGATGTCCTATATTCCGAACTGGGTAAGGTTTTCCATGCTCCTTCACGGGATACTCATGAGCCAGCTATGGCCATACACCAGGTGAAAACTCATGGAACATGGGTGCACAGCCCCATGGAAAGCCTGTTCACTAAGCATCACACATGGAGGGAGCAAAGAGGGGACCACAGGGGTTCTCCCTGGCCAGTCAGGCTCATCATCAAATGCTTGTCAACATAATGGCAGCACCATGGTTTCATCGAGTCATTACTCAGGGAGTTTTATCTCTTGTATTTACCTCGCTGATGCAGTTTTGTTGTTAGAGTGTCCTGGTTTTACAGAGCAATGTAGCAACACATAGATCCCCACAGGTTGCTGCCATGTTCCCCTGTTTTAAGATCCCTTTCAGGATAAAGGATAATACCATCAAAACTTTCTGTGATACAACCAGCAACCTTATCTTATCAAGCTGAGGTTTTTGTGATCCACAGATGTGAGTCTGGAGGCCACAAAAGGGGCTGAGGAGCTCTTGGCTCGGTGTCTCTGGGTTCTGAAATGACCCACGTTGCTTTCTGGCAGCAGTGAGGGAGAAAACATTTGCATGTCTCCATGCAAAGAACTCGCAGTACAGACCAGAGACAGCCCCCAAAGCAGCAGTGGCCAAAAAAAGAGAGAAACCAGACAAAAATGCGCGACTCACTAATATAAACAGCATGTCAAGAGGGAAGCAACTCTGAATGCTCATTTTCCAGCTAGAGCCCCCTCTTCTTTTTATCTTCAACACAGTTTTTCCCTGTATCAACGACTATGAAGAAGCTGCACACAGAGGTCACCTTGTCAGTGGCCACAGTGCGTCCTTCACGGTGAAGCCTTTCAGGGTTGCTTTCTCTAGGGCACTGCAAAATCTCTGTGTTTAGAAAGGGATGGTTTCCACCAGCCCCGTGAGGAAATTCAGCGTACGTGTGAATCTGCAAGTGATGAGGTACACAGAACACTGAAGAACTTTCTTGACCTATAGCATGGCAAGTGTCAGTGTCCATGTAAAATTAAATTTATTTGCCCTAATAGACATATTGGATTTGATTTCTCGCCTGGGGTGTCAGCCACTGTTACATCACCTTGCAGAAGAAAACACAGCCCCTGTGACTCCCTAGTGAGCTGTGGTGTGCTCGGCAGTTCGGCAGAAGCACCCTGAGATTTGTCACCATTTCAGCTGTAGCATAAATGCTTGTTCAGTCATGAACTTGCAGAAGCTGTATTGTGGCAGCTGAATCCACCGGCATTTAGGTATCTTTGAAGAAGAGAGTTGTTCTCTCTTCATTTTTGTCCTGTCCAGGCCTGAAATAGCAGCAGTAGGTTTGGCCATAGGAATCTAGATCCATTTCATTCTTGAATCCCTCTAACATCTGGGGTTGTGGACCCTGGAGAAGAGGAGGCTCAGGGGAGACCTTGTCGCTCTCGACAGCTCCCTGAAAGGCGATTGGAGCCAAGTGAGGTGAGGTCAGTCTCTTCTCCCAAGGAAAAAGCAACAGGACAAGAGGAAACATCCTCAAGTTGTGCCAGGGGAGGTTTAGATCGGATGTGAGGAGCAATTTCTTCATGGAAAGGGTTGTGAAGGGCTGGCCCAGGCTGCCCAGGGCAGTGGTGGTGTGCCCATCCCTGGAGGGGTTTCCAAGCTGTGGAGATGTGGTGCTGAGGGACATGGGTTAGTGGTGACGTGGCAGTGCTGGGGTAGCGTTGGACTCGATGGTCTTTTCCAACCAAAACAATTCTATGAAGTTAGAACTGACCCTCCGGTTAAATCTCTCACTGATGGATTCCTGTCCTGCAAAGTCCCCCTGCTTGCATATGCTCCTTCCCACTCGCGGGTTTCTGCAAAAACCCGCAGCAGGTTGCAGACCCAGTATGGCCTGCTCCAGCTAGAGGAAGGTAGCTGGGGCTGGAGCACCCTCTGCAGGGACCTTCCTCCCATCACCACCCAGCCTGCCTGGGCAGGAAGCCTGCCAGAAACACCTCCATCCTTCCACATCTTATAAGTGGAGATGACTCGAGCCAAAAGGCCAGGGAGGTTCTGCTTTGCAAAGCTTTAGCTTGGGGTGTCCCAGGTGGTGGGACCTGCCAAAAGCCCTCTCTGCTGGAAGGGGATGTGAGTAGCTTTCTCTGGGAGAGGGGTAGAGAGAAGAATGATGGTGGAGATGCTGCTTGTTATTATGAAAGCCTCTCTAATTTTAAGGCTTTTTAAAAATGATTATGAAAAAACAAAGTTGCTGTGGTTACAAGGAAAGGGTTTATTGTTGCCATCTGACACTTTTGCAGATTGTTTTTCTGCAACTATATACATGTTGCAAGGCCTCCATTTGCTTTTGTGAGAGCCTTCTCCACCAAAACCATGGCTATCGTTGTCACATTTCCCAGCTGAAGGCCTGGTATTTAGCAGGACCCTTCTGCTCAGCTTGCAAAAGTACTGTTAAAAAAAAAAAAAACACCCAGCAAATTTCAGATTCCAGTGCCATCTGCGACCATGCCATTGAGCTAGTCTCCCAATTTAATGAAAATTTCTTTTGGATATTGCTGCTTACGGGTACGCTGCCTTTAACCTTTACTACAAAGCTTCTCTCATTGGCGGCTCTCCTCGTGGTTGCCCTGGATGCAGTCAGTGTGAATGTTCTTATCTAATTAAGACTGTTTTCATAGAATGTATCGTGCCATTCCCAAGAAAAACTTTTCATAGGGAAGTAAAGCACAGCTTCCTTATGGGGGTGTGGAAGTACGGGCTCTAGTGAAGCAGACAGCTGGAACATATCCAAACCGCTATCTGACCGTAAGCTATTAGGAAAGGTAGTATCATTTCTACAGCCAAGTCTTGCCTCTGTTTTGTTTCCCCCCAACAAGAGCTGGTATTCAAATTATTTCACCAAACATACCGAGGATCAAGATTTCTATTTCCATTTCACACACTGTGAAATGGAGTCATAGAGGCTGTGAATGATTTATTAAAATCCAGAGGGGAGTTAGTATGAGTTGGATAAGAACCCCCCAGCACTGAGATGAAGTAGATCTTTTGGTCTAAAAGTGTGTGGTGGTTTAGCCCCGGCCGGACCCAGGAACCATGTGCCACTGCCTCCTCCTTGGAAAATACAAACCCTGCGGGCTGAGATAAGGAAAATACAGCAATTAAAAAACAACAGTCAGAACAACAACAGCAGTGATAACAGTGTACAGCACAAGAAATATAAAGCGTACAGATTGTGAGTCAGAGCGAGGCAACCCGGGGACAGCCAGCATCCTGGACATCAGCGTGGTACATTAACCCTGTCCTGGCCAAACCAGGACAAAGGGAAATCACGAACCAAGTATGTGTAACACCTATCTGCAAGAAAGGCAGAAAGGAGGATCTGGGAAACGATAGACCTGTCAGTCTGACCTCAGTTCCCGGGAAAGTCATGGAGCAGATCGTCTTGAGTGCCGTTACAAACCATATAAAGGACAACCAGGGGATCAGGCCTAGTCAGCATGGGTTTATGAAAGGCAAGTCAGTCCTGCCTGACAAACCTGAGCCAGCAGTGTGCCTGGGTAGCCAAGAAAGCCAATGGCATCCTGGCATGTATTAGAAATGGTGTGACCAGCAGCAGGGAGGTGATCATGCCCCTGGACTCAGCACTCGTGAGGCCACACCTTGTGTCCAGTTTTGGGCACCTCAATAAAAGAGAGATACCGAGGTGCTGAAGCAAGTGCAGGGGAGGGCAATGAAGCTGGTGAAGGGCCTGGAGAGTAAATCTTAGGAAGAGCGATTGAAGGAGCTGGGACTGTTTAGTTTGAGGAAGAGGCGGCCAAGGGGAGACCTCATCACTCTCTACAACCACCTGAAAGGACATTGTAGAGAGGCTGGTGCTGGTCTCTTCTCACAGGTAATTAGCAACAGAACAAGAGGGAATGGCTTCAAGCTGCAACAGTGTAGGTTTAGACTGGACATTAGGAAAAAAATTTCAGAGAATGAGTAGTCAGATACTGGAACAGGCTGCCCAGGGAGGTGGTTGAGTCACCATCCCTGGAGGTGTTTAAGGGTCACTTAGATGTGGTGTTGGGGGATATGGTTTAGGGGAGAACTTGTAGAGTAGGGTTGATGGTTGGGCTTGATGAACCCAAAGGTCTTTTCCAACCTGAACAACTCTGTGATTCTATGTCCTTCACAACCTCTACGCCAGCAGCGAGAACTGATGATACAGGGTAAGGGCATGATGCGTTTCGCCCCGGTTTTCTCATAAATCACTGCTTTTATGTCCATAGTTGCTGCCTTAATGCTTAGTCCTTATCCTGCCAGGCTCTGGTCTGCTCTGAAATTTCCCAACCAATGGGCCATGGTGCAAGGGCTTGAGGCCATCTCCATGGCTGATGTGGCAGGACAGCTCTGTGAAGGCTCCAGGGCCAAGACTGCAGATCTCTGTAGGGAATTTTACCTGGTGGCGGAGAACCAAGGTAAGAAATCCTGCATTATCCCCTGCAGGCCTCCACTTGGTTCAGGGATGTAGCAAAGGATGGGGGGCGGACTTGGAAGGGTTTGAGCCATACCACTAACTGATGGAGGGTGGTAAATGGAGGAGTGAGCTGGTGTTACATCTGGTGTCTCCATATCCACTGTGTGTGAAGCTTTCCGGGTGTCAAGACAGCCAAGCTGGGTGCACAAGTCCTTCACTAGCATCCCAGGACATGCCCCCAAGCCCTGCCCAAGTGACCACTAGCCCCAGCTGACGCTGCAGGCCCTGCACTACAAACAGCTCTAGCCAAGACAGGTCCTTACCCCCTCCAGACCCCTCATCAGAGACCTGCCACCTCAGAGCCCCACCACAGGCCTTCCCTCTAGAGACCCATCCTCACAGACCTCATTACCACAGACCTGCCACCTCAGACCCCCACCAGAGACCTTCCCTCTACAGATTCACCACCACAGACCTCCCGTAGACCTGCCACCATAGACCCACCACCCCAGAGCCCCAACCCCAAAGTCGCTATCACCGGTCCCACCACCACAGCCCCGCACCCCCAAAGTCCCTACCACAGACCCACCACCACACCTTGCACCGCAGCTCCCCCGACCCTCCATCACAGACGCCCGAGCCCAGACCCTCCCCGCAGCCCCGCCGAGGATCGGAGCCCCGGGGAGCATCCCTGTGGGGGCAGCTCCCGGGGACCCCGGCTGGCCCGGAGCAGGG
>VZZY01020317.1:0-22969 GCA_013400335.1 Eurystomus gularis | reverse complement strand
CACGGAGCGATGGATTTTCGGGGGAAGAAGTACGAGCGCGGGAGCAACTGGTCGGACCCCGAGGTGGTGGAGCTGCTGCAGCTGTGGGCCGACGAGTCGGTGCAGCTGGAGCTGGAGAGCTGCCTGCGCAACCAGCACGTCTTCAACCGCATCGCCGAGGTGCTGCGGGAGAAGGGCATCCACCGGACCGGCGACCAGTGCCGGGAGAAGATCAAGAAGATGAAGCTGGAGTACCGGCGGATCAAGGACAACAGCAAGGCCCCGCGGGGTGGTCGGACGTGGAAGTTCTACGAGGTGATGGACCGGGTGCTGACCAGCCGGCCGCCGGCCCTGGCCTACGGCTCGCTCAGCGGCACCATGATGGCTCAGCAGGTGCTGCAGGGCACCATGGTGGAGAGCTACCATCACCAGTTCACCTCGGCAGCCCTGCCCTTCGGACCTTCCCAGCACCCTGAACTGATGGAAATCAAATGTGAGGAGGTGAACTCTGATGAGCACAGCTTGACCCCAGAGCCCCCACCATCCATGTCTTACCAGCAGGGCTCCCCTGAAGAGCAAGAGATGGAGAGAGCCTTCTTGGAGAGGGCCCAGAACGACTCTCCCATCTCCAGGGTGGAGATTCCCATTGAAACCAGTGTTTCACCTTCAGGTAGGGAGAGCCTTTTACATTCCAGCATAAGGTTTCTGCCCCGTTTCCCAGAAAGAGAGATTTTTTTTTTTTCTGGTGCAGAGGTAGACACCTGGTTTTCACACTGACATTTGGATCCTTATTTTTTCCACATCCCAACAAGCCTTAAAGTAGAAGGCTGGTATCAGCATTTGTGGTCTTCTGGCCATTCCCGAAATGTATCTTGCTGCAGGTAAATGACATCTGAAACTTCACATTGTGGATGAAATCCAAAGGGCTGGCGTGTCTGCCACAAGCCAGACTAGGTGTTTGTGCTGGATTCCTGCATATAATGCTGACAGTACTCACATTATTGAAAAAAAAACCCAACCCAAACAAACCAAAATTGCATGCTTTTTTGGTATCATTGGAACATCACCACCAGGGCTGTCTGCGGTCCTCATGCTGAATTGTATCAGGAGACCCTCTTCTGCCATGGCTACACTGTAAACCTGCAGGTGAAACTTTCCTTGTGCTCTTTGGAAATATTTTCTGGATCGAGTCTTTCAGGACACACAGCAGTGAATGGCAACAATCATTGTCTTGCTTTCTAAGCTCTTCATTAGGACTTGGAAAGCAGATGGCTTTGAAGTCACTGGCAGAAACTGTGTGTACAGGAGATGAGGCTCCTGTGCTGAAAGTCAAGGTGGCTGTGGCTTGGCTGCCAGGAAGGGTCCAGCCTGGAAATCCTGAGGACTTCCAACCAGGCTAGGACAGGCTGGTGGAAGAGCACGGCGTGATGGGGAAGGAAAGAGGCGATAACCAATGTGACGTCCTCTTCACCGTGGTGGTTGCGTAGTTAGTCCAGTGGTTTGTTCAGGTTAATTCAGAGGCCGAGATGGGGCAGGGGCTGGCTTGGGGAAATGCGATGTGTGAAGTGAAAACCAAACTTCAACAAAACTCACAAACTTTAAGATGTACCTGACAGGCTTTCTTTTGGTTTTCCTGTAGAACCCCAGAGCAGATGGAAGGGTGTTCCCTAAGAAGGGCAGGGGAAGGCAGCAAAGAGTGTCCGTGCCACTTTCCTTGCTGCGCATTTAATTTTCCCTCCTTACTTCTACGTATCTGCAGGTTTCAGCGAGCCCAGCATGGCAAACTCATCACGGATCCAGAACGTGGTTCCCCGGCCTGGCTTCTCTGCCTTGCATCGGCTGCGGAAAAAGCGGAAAGGCCAGCGTGTGAAGGACCCGCTCGACGATCTTCTGCTGAAGACCCTGGCGTCTCAGCGGGCCATGGAAGAGCGCTTTCTGCAGATGGAAGAACGTCGGTTCCAGCGAGATTTGGATGTGGAGGAGCGCCGGATGCAACTGGAGCAGCGCCGCTTTGAACTGGAGCGGGAGCACGAGTTCCGCATGTTCAACGTCTTTGCGCAGATGCTTAGCATCCTCAAGCAGAGCCACAGCAGCTCCTCCTCCTCCCTTGGGATGCCTCGGGGCTTGGACTTCAACCAGGCACTGTCTGAAATGACCAGAATGGGAGGAGGAGGAAGAGGAGAGATGAGGGCTCGGCCGCTTACCGAGAGGAGGACCGACGTGCACGGCTTCTGCAACCCCAGCGACTTCCAGAGAAGCCCCTACCTCTCTGCTCGTGGAAACTTTGCCACCCTTTTCCGTGGCTCCACTGAGGAAGGGTACAAAGCTTATCATGCTGACAAGTATGATGAAGACAAGAACCCCAATGTGAGTGGGCACCTCAGAGTGTTTTCCTGGCTTTCCTGCTAGGAAAAAAAGAACTTTCTTAGAATCTTGCTGACATACGCTAGAAGTGTGAAGGTTTTTTTCTATTTCGCTAATACACGGCGGGTCCAGCTGCTTGTTTGAGGAAGAGAAATAAAAAGTAGCTTTGCAGGTTGTGTATCAAAGATGAACGTCGTGTTCAGCTCAGGTTTGCATGCTCCCATATCAAGGAAATAATAGTAGAAAGGTGAATAATAGTTGAAAGGTCTAAGAAGTCCGCAGGAGCAACCAGAGCTCCTGTCCCTCCTTTCATCCCATCACCTCTGCTCCCCGCTGGAGCCCATCTCTGATGATATCTGATTATACCTGATAATTTCAAGCGATGGTTGTGGGAGGTACAGACTTTTAATTTTTTTTTTGAAACCAGTTTTAACTCACAGCACTTTTTCTGCCTGTGTAAGTAGCTCATCATACCCCCCTTGTGGCACAAGGCCTAAGTGTTAATATGTCATGGCAAGTTATTGCAAGTGTATTAAATATAAATAATTATTTACATGTGGGTTACTTTTAAGTAGATCCTGCATTCGGATACTAAACTATTTGAAACTTTTAAAATGTTTTTTTATTATCCCTGTCTTTAGCCACACTGTGCTGAGAGGGGAAAACTAGATTTTTAAGATGGAAAATTACAGTGAAGTTTTTGATCCAAGGTGCATTATGAGGCACAGACCACCTCCTCTACCAGCGGAAGAGGTCGCTTTCGAAACAAATACTTCAAATTGGCTTGTGCTTTAGTAACATCCTAAACATGCAGTTGCTTAGGTTTCTTTTTGCCTTTTTAAAAATCTATTTACCCAGCCTCTTCCAATAATGAAAATGTGCCGGTAGGTTTGAACTCCTTGACATCTAAAGTTGTGCTAAATAACCAGGGCCAAATCCTGAACCTGGAGCTGTGGGGTCATCTCTCCAGAGCGGAAAATGGAGGGCTTTAACTACTTTTCATGACTACAAGTATCTTTTCTGAGCAAATCACTGCAATGGAATAGTAATAACTGATAAAGAAAAGCTTTTAGATAAAGAAATTGTAGAATCATAGAATGGTTTGAGTTCAAAGGGACCTCAGATCATCCAGTTCCAACCCCCCTGCCTTGGGCAGGGACACCTCCCACTAGACCAGGTTGCTCAAAGCCCCGTCCAACCTGGCCTTGAACACTTCCAGTGATGGAGCATCCAAAGCCTCCCTGGGCAACCTGTTCCAGTGTTTCATCACCCTCAGAGTGAAGAGCTTCTTCCTAATTTCTGATCTAAATCTACTCTTTTTTAGTTTAAAGCCATCACCCCTCGTCCTATTACTACAAGCCCTGTACCCAATGTACCTAAACCCTTGGATTAAAACTGCTGCAGAAGAGTAAATCTCAGTTTTCTTGGAATTGTTTAAGGGTTTCTTTTGCAGTTAGATGTACACCAGTGAGTGAATTCAAGATGAAGCGAAACATATTCTATGAAGAATGTGTAAAGTGTTAGTATGTACTTATTTACAGCTGGTTTATTGACTGAGAAGCTGAGTGCCTGGGATATATGTAAAGACACCCCCATAGACAGGCATCTCGAGCTATAGAAGGTGAGGTTTATGTGAACTGTGTTTTGACTTTTCCCTGGCAAGCTTTCGGGAGGCAATTTAGGGAAGCGATAGCTAAAGTGATGTACGCACATCTTTTTTGGTGTCTATAAACAATAAGTTATTTCTTTTCCTAGGGCATAATTAACTTTGGCACCAGTGAGAATAAACTCTGCTTTGACCTGATGTCTAAGCGGGTAAGTCTTGTTCTGAAAAGAAATTAGTGTGCTGCGTAGTTCCTCCTCGGTGCTCGTCGCTGCTGTTGCTCAGATTTCTCTGGTAAAGCTTTTCATCATGAACCTTTTGTTTGTTGGAAGTCACTTTTGAACCTGGCTGTTTGTCCATTTATTCATGTTATTTTTAAGGAGGACAGGAACAAGGGTGGTTTTCTCTTATTCTTCATGATGGGTTTCCCTTTGGGGAGGCACTTGGCTCAGAGAACTAAGTAGAAATAAGGTGCATTTTATTTCTCCTGCTGGCAGCAGCTGATCCAGCACAGAGGTGTTGAAATGAGTTTTGAGCTCTATTTAATTTTGAGGATCTTCACATCTGCCCATTATAAAGTCACATGATTTGGACACTCAGTTCTGACCTTACCTGAGATGTGCCACGGCGGCAGCTCTTGAAACCTCTCCAAGTAAGCCTGAGTCAGCTGTTACCTGCTGGCTTCGCTTACTGATGCCAGGGAGAGGCATGAAAACGCCAAAAGTAGAGAAACCACCATGTAGAGGAGTGTTTCTTGATTTGCCGCGATGCAAGCCTGCGAAGCGGGCAGGCGAAGTTTTGTGTGGGGAGGGAAGGTGGCTCAGGGCCGAACAGCTGGCCTCTGCAGTCTGAAGTTCATGGCTGCTCCTGTTCCACCACTTCCCACCCTCTAAATATTCCTTGTTTTATTTCTGCCTGCCACTCCACTGCCTTGGGGGGATGCTACCTTCCAGCTAAAAGAACAGGTAAGGCAGAGTTGCTGCCTGCACAAAAAAGGTGCCTTCTAGGCTGCATAGTGGTCCCTTCCTTCCTTCTTTCCTTCCTTCCTTCCTTCACTGTCCTTTCCCCTTAAAACTAACACCAAGCCTGCAGTATGTAGCACAGAGGAGGCAGGAGCCAGCTGCATCTTAATTAGCCTGATTATGAAAATGAGTCCAGACTCCATTGGCGATAGTGAGATGAGCTGTCGTGCTTGGGGCCACGAGCTGAATGAAGATACCATTGCAGCTTCTCCATCATCGCAGCCTGGAGTTACCCTATGGATTTGCTGAAGGCAGCACCAGCTGGGATTGTAGGCAAAGGATTTTGTTGCTGTTTGGGACAGTAAATATTTACTGTTTCCACAGAATAATGTATCAGATTTCTGCCTTCACCTTTTAACCCTTTAATTAGAGAATACTTTGTGGCATGAGATCGCAGCTGGTCTTCCTTTCGGTTGGCCCGTCTGGTTTCCTTTAAGGATTCTCCTCTTCCTTACTGCCTGGTCGGCTTTGGCCACCTCTGCTGACACGTTTTGTGTTGCGTTCTCTGGATAAGTTTAGGAGAGAGATCTGAGGAGGCACAGTTCTGTGCTATGTAAGCTTCCAGAACATCTCCAGCTGAATAAGGGAACTTTATTCCTGTAACATCAGGTTGTAACGCTGCATGGGATAAGGACGGTGTCTGTAAACTCCAGAGCTTGGCACCGGTTACTAAAACACCAACGCAGAACACTCGGGGTTTGTTGTGTTGTGAGAAGCTTTCACGTTGCATGTTGGACTTCCCTCGTCCCTTGCACTGTCACCTACTTGTCATGTCTCCCCACCCTCACTTTTTTTAGCGTTAACCCATAAATTTGGTTGCCG
Source organism: Eurystomus gularis (assembly GCA_013400335.1). Lineage (NCBI taxonomy): Eukaryota > Metazoa > Chordata > Aves > Coraciiformes > Coraciidae > Eurystomus > Eurystomus gularis. Next base: position 17,179 of record VZZY01020317.1, on the reverse strand, counting down.
TTAAGTATTTGGAAGGTACATTGTATGTACTCTTTGTCCATCCCCTTTTTGTTTCCATAAAATGTCCTCTCCACCTCTGTCACCGCTGCACTTGCCCTGGCAGCTTCATAGAACTGGATTAGGTGAAACCCTGATACTTACAGCCTGGGTGATCTTTAGATAAAAGCAGTGCCCCTACTTTGTGTAAATATAAACATTAAAAAGGGCTCCACAGCTCAGGTGCATCTCTCTCTGAGAACAGAATGAGCTCTTCATCAGGAGCAGAGTGCCTTCCCCAGGGAGGAATTATCAAGAAGGTAATTTCATTTTCTTCTGCCTTTTGAAAGCTCCTGTTGTGCTTTAACACTTAGCAAAAGTGATCAGAATTACAGATCTGAAGGAGCTGCAGTAGCTTGGAACCGAGACAGAAATGAAAGCTAGAATTCATTAAAAAATCAATATATTGGAAGTTTATTAAAGAAAACACATATCTGTGATTCAAAATCCTTCCTATCTCTTTCTGACAGTTTGGAGCTGAGCTTTCACAACAGAGACTTCCTTCCCAGCTGAAAGCTATTGTCCTCAGAGCTTGGGCGAGGCACTTTTTGGGACTCTTTGAGCTGCTTCATTTGCTGACAGTGTCTCCTGCAGGCACCTCGGTTGTGAGCATCATGTGTCTTGCCCCTTCTGCATCCTTTTTGTAGATCTTTGGGCTGCAATAACTTAGCAGAAGCCCTGTACCTGACATAACCTGAAGTTATCACTGATGGGTTTGCTCGTCCTTGCTTCTCCAAGCTACATTAATTTTGCTGGTCAGTGGCTTTCTCAGTCCAGTTTTACAGCTGTTGCAGTTGCACGTGTGTGTGTGTGTGTCTGTACACAGATCCCATCTATCTCCATGGTTCCAATACTTTGCTTTTAATGGTTCTTCTCATTGCTCCCAGCTAACACAGACTGATATGAACCTGGTGGAGCCTCCACTGCTGCAGTATCCCGACTGGAAGGGACACATGTTGTAAGTCTTTAACACTCCTCTTTTTGACTACTTGGCTGATAAGCAGAACGGGTGCTGCACTTCTGCAGCACTCCCTAGTTAAAACTTTTCTCCGTCATTTAATGGTCTTTTTCTTTGCAAAGCTGTAAATTAGCTGCCCCGCCAGTTCATCCAGCTAAAAAATCCTTTTATGTGAGAGAAGATGCAGATTTTCTAAAGAAATACAGTTTTAAAAGCACTTTATAGACATTAACTAGTTGGGTAACTCCAAAGAACTCTTTGAAACATAGTGAACGCTTGGGGACTTTAATCCTTCTCTTCTGTGCCTTGGTTAAAGCTCATCAGAACTGTGTGCACTCTGGTAGGCATTATCTGGGACACCTTTGCCTTTGTGTGTAGAAGTCAGGGCTGTGGTGTGGGCCTGAGCTATCCTGTTTTCTAGCTATTTTCACCAGACTTTACTATGCCCAGGCTTTCTTCTCCTGAGATGTGCACTGGACGGAGCCCAGCCTCTTGGAGAAGAAGCTGAATTGATATTTGCTTTTGTGTCTTTCTCAGTTTACGGGAGGAAGTGGCTCGATTTTTGACCTACTACTGCAAGGCCCCTGCACCTCTTAAGGCAGAAAATGTGGGTAACCCACTTTCCATTGGTGTCTGTTTCAATGTTTTGCCAGTTGTTATCAAACGATTTCTTCTTCTGTTTTTTTAAACAAGTTATTTGGTAAGATGTCAGCCTCTTACTGTGAAAATGAGACTGATTCATTGCTGTTTCAGTAGCTTTTGATGCATGCTTCAGGCAAAACACTTTGGGTCTACTGTATGTTTGCATCATGCTTTGTGTGCCAGCTCCTCATGCCAGTGATCTCAGCTGGGCTTTATAGTTTCCTCTCCTTATTCAGCTCTGGGACAAAGAGCCTTGACAAAGAGCGCCCATTGTTTCGGTCAAGTTCCGTTTCGTCCCCTTCTGCTGTTCCACCTCAGGACAAAATTCTGTCATTGAGCCAAGAGTAGTTTTAGCCTGTAAAAACAGATCTTTTCAAACGTTGTGGCAGTGTTGTAAGGAGGGCAGCAAGACCTGGGTCTCTGCAGGACCTGCTGACTTGGGAGAGTCTCACCTGCAGAGGTCAGGGACTCCAGCCTCTGCTTTTCCAGCTCAGCAGAAGCCCTGAAGTTACCACCGATCAGTTTGCTGCTTCTCAAAGGCAGTAGATTCTGCCTGATCCTTGGAGTGAAATGCATAGGACTTGTGAGCATCTCTCTTCTAGAAGCAGGAGTGAAACCCATCCTGTAGTTGCTGCTTTGGCACAAATCTGGCAGGAGGTTGGGAGCTGCTCTTTCCACAGAGACAATAACATATATTAGCTGATGAAAAGCAGTTTGCTTTTCTAGCAGTTCAGCACCTCTCCTCATTTTTTTTTTCCCTACCTAAATCCTACTCTTTCTCTAAATTGCTTATTAGAATCAAGAACAGCACTGGGACAAAGTGTCTCTGAAACAAAGAGCAGGATTAGTTATTTTTGGTAGAAGTGGGATTTCAGGAGCAAAATTCTGGGAACATCCATGCTAGAGAAGTGGGGAGAAAATATATTTGAGTGATACGGTCAGGAATTATTATTTTATAGTGTTGTCCTTCTGTGGCCAGATTTATCACTAGCCTCTCTCTTTCTTCTGTAGGTGATCGTTTTAAATGGTTGTGGCTCTTTATTCTCTGCGTTAGCCACAGTCCTTTGTGATCCAGGGGGTAAGTGAATGGTTGGGAGATGTCTTTGATGATTATTTTTGCTGGGAAATAATGTGCTACTCCATTGAAATACCGTTTGACAGAAGTGAAGTAGTGGAATCCAGAGGGCACAGCTGTGATCGAGCTTTTGTGTTTAGCTGAGGTATATTAGAAGGAGCTCGCACTGTTGATAACCAGTTTTGTTTTCTTGGTTCCAGAAGCTGTTCTGATCGCGACACCCTTTTATGGTGGTATTACCCAGAGCATCTTCCTCTACGGTAACGTCAAGCTGGTGTACGCCTATTTAGACAGCAAGGTAAGATCTGAGGGAAGGGAATACCAACCTCTGTAGCTAAAAACTAATTGATACTGGAGCATGTCGAGCTTTGGGTATCTCTGAAAGCAGTCCTCAGAACAAGGATAGCCTGTGGCCTATGGACATTTCCCCAATTCATTGCTGGGAAACTGGGCACATAATTCATAAGAAGTTGTTTGAGACCGTAAATCTGGATTCCGGTCTTGTCCTTTTCTTGTATCTTACTTCCAATAACGGCTCTTGAGAGGAGGAAAAAATAGCCATTTTGAGCTTTGGAGACAGAAGTATCTGTGGTCCTACTGAAGATGGTCCTAGGGGTGGAAGAACAAATGGAGGTCTTGCATTGTTTTAGTTATTCAAGGATTACCAGAGAATTCTGTGCATGTGGCCAGCCTATGATGAGCATTTTTTTGATTTTATATATTTATTTATTCTCTCTGTAGTATAAAAGGATAAGAAGATAGTTGCTAGGTCATTATAACCTGCTCTGGTTGCAGATGTCCCTGCTTACTGCAGAGGGGTTGGACTTAGATGAGCTTTAAAGGTTCCTTCCAACCCACACCAGTCTGTGATTCTATAACTCTATGATTCTGTTGTTAGGTTTTTATTTTCTTTTGGGGAATGTTTCTCAGGGGATTGGCTCAAGGCAGACTAGTTTGAAATAATGTGGCATTTTTTATCTTCATGATGTCTTCCAGATTACTGGAACAAGCACTCGGCCTTTTCAGCTGACAGTGGAAAAACTGGAAAAAGCCTTGCAGGATGCTCGGGCAGAGGTGAGTTTAGCTGAGCTTCCCCTTACCAGTTAATTCTACAATAGGTTTGAGTCAGCATGTTCCAGAATTGGCCTGAAGATCAAAACATTTTCAAATTTCTGGTTTTCCCGTTGTCCTTGTAGACCACCTGAGATCAGGCTGCTGGCAAACTCAGGGGGAATCCCCCCATGTTGGGTCTGTCCAATTCTGGTCACAGCAGAAAGGATAAACCAGGAGTACCAGAGACAAAGCACTGGGACCCACACCTATCATGAAAAAAAACCTACTTGGGCATGCAGTAAAAAGTGGGGACTAGCCAGGGTTTCTGCTTCAGGAAGGCCAACGGAATCACCCCAAACCTGACTGCTCTAAATGAGAACAGTTTGCATCCACAGAGCTCACAGTCCTTTCTTTCTTGCCTCATTCATGGCCAATCTTCAGGAATTTGTTACTTCCCAGTTACCAGTACAGCTCAGAGAACGTTCTGAGGACCTCTGAGAGAATCTGTCTTACCAATTCATTGGCAGTGGTTGTGGCAGACTCCCTCTTTTCAAAATCATAGATGCATTCTAGAATCTTTTCATCATTTCACTTAGAAAGTGATATAGTAGTAAAGAAAATCTTAATTTGTGGCTAAAAGTTTTCTCATACAAATCAAACCTCTGAGGTGAAAAGTCAGGGTGGAAGCTTAAGGGGAACACTGTATCACACTCACTGCTCAAGCAGAGAGACTAAAAATTTATCCCTTTATCTTAATACAGCCTTCTTTGTGTTCTGCAGGGTGTCACTGTAAGGGCCTTAATTCTTCTGAATCCCCAGAATCCCCTTGGGGACATCTACTCCTTGTCAGAGCTACTGGATTACCTGGAATTTGCTAAAAGGTATGTCAGTCTGGAAGGCTGAGGCATCCCGAGTCAGAGTCGGTTTCCAGAATCTGGCGGGCTACTCACTGTCTTTGAATTTATCTGGGAATATCTTTTAAGTCAGGCGTGCAATCTGTTCTTCACTCACCGTGGTGGGCTTAGGAGAGGGGAGGGCTGGGGACAAGGGGACATGGACCTGGCATGGCAAAGCAGCTTGCATCAAGGAATGAAAGCTGTATTTGTTGGTGGTCCAAGCAAACACTGTGGTGCTGTGCGTCTCTGGTAGGAAGCTGAGTTCCTTTCCTCTTAGTTTCTCTTTATATGAGTATGGGTTCCTAGCTTCACCATGGATACTCTCAGATACTCTCTGGGATTGCGAATACATGAGATTCTGAGTGGAGGATGATACAGGTTACTCTAGACAAGTAGGACATACAGGAATTAATTGTCACTAGTGCATTGGAAATGACTGAGTGATGAGTGGATATATCTCAAATCACTTTGAAGTACACGTAAGAGACCTGCAGAATCATGAAGAAAATGCTTCTGCAGAATGTGGTGCCCCTCTTCTGTTTACAAAGCTAGTCTTTGCGGGCCTGCATTGATCTCTGCATCTCAACACAGGGCAGCCTTCGTCTGTTACCTCTGTCTTGTCCTTTTGCAGGCATGAATTGCATGTGATAGTAGATGAGATCTACATGCTGTCAGTTTTTGATGAATCAGCCACGTTTCACAGTGTCCTGGGCATGGACAGGTAAAATCAGCTCCTACTTCCCTGGCCATCTTCCAGTGACAGTTCAACATGATGCCTTGCTGAGAACTTGTGACTGGAAGTTAAGTCATGAGCTAGCAAATTCTAAATCTGCCTGACGCTGGTTTCTCTTTGTTTTTCTTGTAATTTCTGAATGGCAAATGTGTTTTTAGCGAGTACAAAATGGATTTCTGCTGTGATACACTTTTCAATCTGTACTTTGGGATTTGCTTGCGACAGTCCCCAGAACTGGAAGCAGATATTTCGGTTGTTGAGAGTGAGGCTTTACTTCCTACCTAAACATCATTACCTCTTTCCTGTGTTTCTGTTGATGCCTGTAAAGACTTTCTGGTGCTGTTTACTTTCGGCTTTTTCGTGCAGCAGTCATGGATTGCAGTGTTATTGCTGACTGGAGAATAGGTTTTATTAGCTACCGATTTAATCACGTTATTGTTTTAGTTGGAAGAGACCTTTAAGATCATGAAATCCAACCGTTAGCCCAGCACTGCCAGGTCACCACATCTCCACAGCTTTGAAACCCGTCCAGGGATGGGGACTCCACCACTGCCCTGGGCAGCCTGGGCCAGCCCTTCACAACCATTTCCATGAAGAAATTGCTCCTCATGTCCAACTTAAACCTTCCCTGTGCAGCTTAAGGCCATTTCCTCTTGTCTCGTCACTTCTTCCTCAGGAGAAGAGCCTGACCCTACCTGGCTCAACAGGGAGTTGTCGAGAGCAAGAAGGTCTCCCCTGAGCCTCCTTTTCTCCAGGCTCAACAACCCCAGGCCTCTCAGTCGCTCCTCACCAGACTTGTGCTCTAGACCCTTCCCCAGCTTCACTGCCCTTCTCTGGACACACTCCAGCCCCTCAATGTCCTTCTTGGAGTGAGGGGCCCAAAACTGACCCCAGGATTTGAGGTTTGGCCTCCCCAGTGCCCAGTCCAGGGGGACTATTCGTTCTATGGTCCTGCTGGCCACACTAGTGCTGACCCAAGCCAGGATGCTGGTGGCCTTCTTGGCCACCTGGGCACACACTGCCTCATATTCTCATCTCATAATGAGATTAAAAACTTGTCAAGCCTCACCTTTTAAAAATATACTGTGTGTTTTTGTGTTTTGGTTTGCTTTTTATTTCTACTTTTCAGCAGTGGTGCTTTTTTTTGTGCTCAGTTGCAAGGAAATAAAATACACTTGGTTAAGTGTTAGCTCAGTGTTGCTGGACTTGAATGTGCAACGCTGCAAAAGAGGAACTTTATCTCCTTCTGCAAAATACTGGGCTTTGGAAGAAAGAAAATTACTTTTCATTCTTGGCAAATACACTGGCTCTGGCCTGATTTTTAGCATGATATGTACAAGCTTCACATATGGAGGAAATCCCACACTTGCAAGTATCTTTCTGGAATATTTAAGAATTGTGTCTAAAACTAGTTCCAGGGAGCTTCTAAACTTAGGCTGGATTTGAATTTTCCCTGCTTGGCTGCTGTTGGGTGCTGCACTGTCTGTCAGTCTGTAATGCGGCCTCTCTGCTCCTGCAATGCTGCACTGGTCATCCAAAAGCTTCAGAGCCCATGACACTAACTGTCCATCTGCATCCTTCTACATACAGATTGCCTGACCCGCAGCGGACTCATGTGATGTGGGGGATAACCAAGGTGAGTGCTGGTTTTCATCGTGCCATGGCTTCCTGGCTGGTTGAGTTGGCCTGGTGGCCTCAGGTTCCTCATGCTGGAGAGAACAAAGCAGTAGTAATCACAGAATCCCAGCATGGTTGGAAGGGACTTCTGGAGATCATCTCGTCCAACAGCCCTGCTCCAGCAGGGTCACCCAGAGTGCCCAGGATTGCGTCCAGGTGCGTTTGGAAGTCTCCAGAGAAGGAGACTCCACAACCTCTCTGGGCAGCCTGGGCCCAACCCTCACGCAAAGAAGTTTCTCCTCCTGTTCAGTTTGTGCCTGTTGCCCCTTGTCCTGTCACTGGGCACCCCTGAAGAGAGTCTGGCCCCATCCTCTTGCCTCCTGCCCTTTAGCTATTGATCAGATCCCCTCTGAGTCTTCTCTTCTGCAGCTCAGCAGCCCCAGGGCTCTCAGCCATTCCTTGGCACAGAGATGCTCCAGTCCCCTCAGCACCTTCCTAGCCTCCACCGGACTCTCTCCAGTAGTTCCTTGTCTCTCTTGAACTGGGGAGCCCAGAACTGGACCAAATAAATACTCCAGATGTGGCCTCACTAGGCAGAGTAGAGGGAGAGGAGAACCTCTCTCAACCTTCTGGCCACACCTTCTTCTTAAAGCACCTCAGGAGACCATTGGCCTTCTTGGCCACGAGAGTCCATTGCTGGATCATGGGCAACTTGTCCCCTGGCACTCCCAGGTCCTCCTCCGTGGAGCTGCTTCCCAGCAGGTCACCCCTCACCTGTACTGGTGCAGAGGGTTATTCCTCCCTGGGTGCAGGACCCTACGCTTGCCCTTGTTGAACCAGAAGACCAGATCCTGGTCTTCCCATGTAATAAAATAGTTTCTCTGTGTCTTCTGCAGGATTTTGCTGTCTCTGGGATCCGTTTTGGTACTTTATACACAGAGAACCAAGATGTTGCTAATGCAGTGGCCTCTTTGTGTTATTTCCACGGGGTTTGTGGACCTGTCCAGCACAAGGTTGCGCAGCTGCTTAGAGACAGAGGTGAGTTAGTAGCTCCATGGATGATCCTCTGCTGTTCTCTGTGTCTTGGTAGCTGGGGGATCACCTTCCCTTACTTTCCCAAGAGGTCTATTATCTGCACAGCTTAATTAACAGCCTTGTGTAACCCTGAAGCTGCCCATGGAACACGAGGCTGGCAGTTCTGCAGAGAAGGACCATTTCTGCAGAGCTCTCGAGTGGAGGAACAGCTCTGAAGAAGTGTGATAGCTGTTTGTGTAGAAGGAGCCAGTGTCGTGTAGAACCAGCTGAGCAGAGACAAGCACAGACCTGTGGGGACTGGATTTCCAGCTTTGCCCTAGATGGACCTATGAATGTAGGGGAACTTCCTCAGGAAGGTCAAGAAGATTACTTCTGCACAGACATGAAACTGCTAAATAGCTGCTGCTCTTCTTTTTGCTGTCTAAGGAAACAAAGGGAGGTGAAGGGTGAAACGGCAAGAGGCACTGAGTGTTTGGGAAACTTGAATGGGTCTGAATTCTTTCTCATTTCATGATTATTTTCCTTTTCTCTTTTCCTTCTGGTCAGACTGGATCAACCAGGTGTACCTGAGGGCCAACCATGCCCGCCTCAAAGCTGCCCACACATACGTGACGGATGAGCTGAAGACGCTTGGGGTTCCCTTTCTCAACCGCAATGCAGGATTCTTTGTCTGGATTGATTTCCGAAAGGTTGGTGGCCCTGGGAAGGGAGGCTTCCCCTGGGGTGAGGGCAGGCACCTGGTGCGACTGTGGCTCGAGGAACATTGAGCCTTGTGAGAAGCCTTTCGTTTTACCAGCTCTGTTGTCTGACTGAGCAGAGGGAAGGGCTGCCCGGTGTTTCTGTCTGCTCTTTTCCTTTCGTCTGCCTGTGCCTTTCCCTCCTTGCAGGAATCTTACTGCTCTCAAGCCACTTTCCTCCCCATTTCTTCCTTTATATCACATCTGCTGTACTTAGAGGTAAAAGGTCTCTCCCCTGGCCTTCGCTGACCTCATGGGAACCACAAGTTCATGAAGATCTCAGTGATTTAGCCTGGTACTAACCTCTGGCCCTTCTTCTGACTCTCCTAGTACCTTAGGACAGGTACGTTTGAGGAGGAGATGCTTCTCTGGAGGCGTTTTCTGGATAACAAGGTCCTCCTGTCCTGCGGTAAAGCCTTTGAATGCAGTGAACCCGGATGGTTTCGCATCATCTTTGCTGACAAGACCCACCGGCTACAGTTAGGTGGGTGATGTTTTCTTCTCCTTTTCCTCCCACCAGAATTTCTGCAGCACTGTTTCGCAGTCACAGAATGGTAGGGGTTGGAAGGGACCTCTAGAGATCATCTAGTCCAAGCCCCCTGCCAAAGCAGGTTCATGTGGGGAAGGTCACACAGGAACGCGTCCAGATGGGTCTTGAAATTTGTCTCCAGAGAAGGAGACTCCAATCCTCCTCTCCTTAAACCTAAATGTATCCTATTATTATTATTATTATCCTCCTGTCTTCTCCATTTTTCCTCCCTTTCCTTCCATCCTCCAGATTTTTCTGGATCTGATGGATTTGGGGATGTTTGTGGCTTAAACTAACCCACCCCTTGCTCCTCCTGCTCATACAATGGCAGGTATGCAACGGATCCGCAAGGTTTTGGAAGAGCGGGAGCAGGAGATCCTGGCTGAGGAGAAGGAGCAGCCCTGTCAGTCGGATCAGGATGGCAAAGCAGATAGCACCGATGAAGTCATTTTTGTGTCCCGCCACCAGGAGCCTACCTCTGCCGGGAGTTCCAACCTTGGTGACCTCATTGGCCTCTTGCAGCAGCAGATGCGTTCATCTGACTGGCTCCAGAAGAACACAGCCGAGCAGTTTGCACAGGAGAAGCCAGAGATCTATGATGTGTTCAGCAAACTGGTGGGGAAGCAGTAGGGGCCCACGTGCCTTCAGGGGCTTTCCCGGGCAGTGACTGACCCTAAGCCCCGGCCAGCTCAGCAGTGACTTCCAGCAAATAATATATTTTCTGTATAGCAAGAAAACCACTTTGTAAAACCCCTCCTTCCCCCGCCACCCCAGCCTCATTTGAGATCTCTAATTTGTATTATATAGGCACATTCCTTGGATTGGGGTGAGGGCAGGGAATGGTGGGTCTCTGGTTCGCCCGCTGCTGCCCCCGTCCTGCAGCATCGTATTTTGTATTTCATTTCTAATGAATATGCTCTTAACTCTCTTATGAGGTCCTGTGTTTTTGGGTTTTTTTTTAATGCTCCTTATTTCACACTTTCCAGGAAGACAGAGACTTGAGACTGTTAAAAATGAGTAAAGTTTCCCTTTTCTGCAAGATGTAACTTAACAGTTTTGGGGCCAAACGATGACTGCTTTTGCAAAGAGGTATTTTTAGGAGCTAGAACCCACTGTCAGCCCTAACTTAGCCTCTGCTGAGGGTAAATAAGCATGCGTATGGGTTCCTCTGCATGGGTGAGGCTCTCAGGACCATCTTACGTGGCCATCTAGCTTGACCTCTTTAGAGCTCTTCATTTTGAGCTGGTTTCCAGTCTGACCCCAGCTCAGACAGTACCTAACACCCTCGCTTGATGAAAGGCCCATTTTTCTGTCTATCCTATGGGCTTTTTTTGTATTCATGTAAATAAACAGCATCCACTGGCCTCTTAGCACAGTGTCCACAAAAGAGCCAACAATGGAGAGGCAACTGCAAGTAGGTTGTTCTTTCTGCAGCCTCTCTGTTGCTGGAAGTCCATCCCTTCTGGGTAGCAGTGAGGTATCTTGGCAGGACAGTGCTTCTGCCAATGCACTCAGCGTGCCTGCTTTAAGCCCACGAGCTTCCAACGTGGCACCTTCCACCATTATCAGGGTAATTAAGGCAATTTTTCAGCTATTTTTGTCAATTCACAGGGTAGTTTTTTGACTAGATGGTGTTCTTCAGTCTCCTCTTCTTCCTCTCTTTTGAAAGGCACCATTTCCTGTATGATGGTGATAAAGTATTTCAGCTGGAAAGCTTCTTTCTCAAACACAAAACTCTTTAATTCCCGTACTGTAAAATTTTAGGTATCTCAAAGGAATTTAAGCAGGGGATTTTTTCTGCTTACATATTAATCCAGAGTTGAAGAAAATTGCCCATGGAAGCAGAAGTACACATTTCTCCTCCTGTAATTTGTTCTAACAGTAACCAGGGTTCATCCTGGTGGCATTTCAGAATCTGTTTATATAAAGAGTTTTGTGGAAGGTAAAATTTAAGCTACATTGTGTTGTCAAAACAGCTGGAATTTGCTGCTCACAAGTGAAGAACCTTCTACTCTTCTGATCAAGCCTCCAGCGTGGAGCCCCCAATATGAAAGATGAAAGGTAGGAAGAAAATCCTTGGTAACATTCTTCATGTGGCTGTGCTTCGGTGAGGTGGGTGGGAAATGGCCCAGACAGTGGCTGAGGAGAAGCTAGTGCTGCATGGGGTGGCTGTTAGAGGTCACTGGTCCCCCTCATAGATGCCAGTGAAGAGGCAAAACTGGTGAGATGGTTGGTCAGATAGTTACAGAGTTATAAGCATCGTATATACTTATTAGTTTGGTATTTTGTGGTGAGTTAACTTTGGCTGAGCACCAGGAGCCCACCAAGCTGCTCTATCACCCCCCTCTCACTCCTCAGCAGAGCAAAAGGGGAAGGAAAATGAGATGGTAAAACAAGAGCAGTTCACAAAGCAAGCAAAGCAAATCTGTGCATGGAAGCAAAGGAAAACGAAGATTTATTCTCTACTTCCATCAGCAGGCGATGTCTGGCCACTCCCTGGGAAGCAGGGCTCTGAAACACGTAGCAGTTGCTCTGGAGGACAAAGGAATGCCCCCCCCGCCTCCTTCTCCCTAGCTTTATAGCTGAGCTGACGTCATATGGTCTGGAATATCCCTTTGGTCAGTTGGGGTCAGCTGTCCTGGTTGTGTCCCCTCCCAAGACCTTGCCCACCCCATCCCACTGAGGGGGAATGTTGGGAAGAGCCTTGGTGCTGTGCGAGCCCTGCTCAGCAGCAGTCACAACACGGGGGTGTTATAACACCCTTCTAGCTCCCAGCACAGAACCCTGCACCGTGAGGGCTGCCATGGGGAAAACCAGCTCAGCCAGACCTAATATACATTTGTCCATGTACAATATTTTTAAGTCCCTTCTTTGATTATTACATTTTATTTTCTACTTGCTCTTGGGTCTCCTCAAAGAAAGCTACAGCACAAGATAGGTCTCCTTAATGGAATGGGAGGTGACATCTATGGCCAAAACACCACTGGACTTACTGGTTTGCTCCCACTTATTTATATATTCCAAGGAGTATCTGAGCATCAAAATTTAGAGAGAAAGCTCTTCGAAATGAAGAACCAGGTAAGAGAATGCAGGCATTAGCTGAAGTTGTTCCTATAACAAACTCAACCCATTAATTACTTGTTTTCTTTTTTGGTGTTTTGGTCTTTCCTATGATTGGAGGATGTAAATATACAATAGTAATAATCCATATAACATGTTTTACTGATCAGGAAGAGGGTTTATTGTGTTTATTATTGTTTTTATTGTGCTGTCTCTCTGTGGAAGCAGCTGGTAAAATGCAGCTCTCTAACATGCTTCCAAAATCTTTACAGCTGATATTATGCAGCCCACGGCCACTTCCACCTGAGCTCGCAGTAACGGGACAGGCTTTGGTGCTTGGGATATTTTCCATGGTTTTTCCCAGGTTTAACACCTGACTGAGGAGCTCTGAGGAATGTTATCTTGGTTATGGAAGCTCAGAATACGATTGGAAATGAGGCTTAGAGAGAAATGGGTTGTTATTTATCTGCTGATGGGATAAGCAAAGTTTGTTTTGACTGTACAAGCCTATAAATTCTGTAAATGGCCTTTACTGTTTGAAAAGAATTGGTAAATATTTATAAAGTCCTGTGTATATAGAAGTTAAATTCACTCTTATTAGCCTGACAGGAAAAAAACCACAGGCTTTGCCTGTACAAATCATTTGTTCCTTCTGCTACCTCTGTGTTAGATGTTTCCACTATTTCTCGTTATTGTTAATAGCCTTTTTTTTTTTTCCTGTGTGGCAAATCTCTACAGACAAAAAAAAAAAAAGGATAGAGAAATTATTAAAGACTATCTCGCCCTAGATTTCTTTCTTTTACCAGCTTGTTGAGCAGTAGGCCACCAGAGCAGCACCTGGATTGATGAAGCCAGTCAGAGCTGTGCCTTTAGAAATGGCTGCATTTCATCTAAAATAAGAAATGCTATTGAGAGGAGCATAACCCTGTGCCTTCATCACTTGTGTCCACTGTAATTAAACAGGATGATAAAATACATTTTGCATATAATTCATTTAGAATCATAGAAGCACAGAATTGTTCTGATTGGAAAAGACCTTTAAATCCATCAAGTCCAACCCCTTCTGTCTCGACACTAGAGGAAAGTCCAGCATTTGGAGGTTAGAGGAGGGAATTTGCTGTACAGCACTGCTCTTGGTCAGATAAACTTCCCCAACGCCCATCTCAGGTCTGCCCTTGATGTGCCCATGTTTGTGGGAGAGCAGAACCTGGGAATCATCAAATTATTAACCTGTGTTCCATGGCAGCTAAGCAAGTAGCATAGGTGGGGCCCTTTCTAGATACAGATTTAGGAAGGATCAAGCTGTGAAGATGAGTTTTCCCTTGCCAAAATCAAACTGATACCAAGCAAAATATCTGTAAGGGAAAAAATTCATTTAATAGTTCTCTACCTTCACCAAAGCAGGGAAGCTGCTCATATGTACTGTATGATAGAGTTGGGTTTTTTTTTCTAAATAAATACACTAATTAATTAATTAATTGTTCTTTCTCTACTAGACTGCATCCAACAGAGCACGCAGCTGGGCTGGCTGCTTGGTGTTCCCCCTTCCCCATAACCACCTTGATTCTTAAAACCTGCCTTGGCGTCAAATTAATGATACTGACAACTCGTCTGCATTCCTGCCCCCAGTCCTTGGTGACAGAAAAACCTTCTCACAGAGAAAGTGGCATGCATTACACTCCTCAAAGTTCAGCATTGAAAGTCCCAGGCGTGCAGGACAGTAACGCTGCTCTTGCTCTTTTAATTGCCTATCAACAGCTGCTTTTGTAGGATGGACTGACCTAGCAGGGGCTTGTTTGGGTTATTTCTGAAGTAATTCATGGAGAACAGGACAAGGTACCCTGCAAGTATGTGTGTATGTATATATACACAAAAAATTGGTTATTTAATCTGAGACAGAGTGGCAAGATATGCTCGTGCTTCATTCCAATTAATGCTTCATTTATTAGCAACTTACATAAAACGCTGACCGATGACAAGGTCCCAGATCATCTGCAGCTGACAAACAGACTAAAGAGCCTGAGATGGTTATAAATACTCTACTTTTTGTCCTCAGTTTGCCGGGATTGGTTATTTTTAGCAGATAGCCAGTTGACCTTATCAAAATGAAGATTCAAAAATAGTCTGGAAAAACACTGCAAGGAAAGGCTATTTTTAGCTCTCTGCCTCCTCCCTGCTGCTAGCCAGCAAGGTCTGATGGTACAACTCACGCACGAGTGCTTGGTTATTCCAGGCGAACGCTTGTCCTGACCTGTTCTGTCCCTGAATACCTCACAGAAAGCATCCCATTGATTAAAGATGAATGCATCTGCAAACCATGACAGCTGGAAGCTTTATGGAGGGGGGGACATGCACTGATGGAGCATTTCTGTTGGCATTTCTGCCCAATTATTGTTGCTTTGAAGGGAACGCTCGCCTAAGAGGATCTCCTCATGTCTCACATCCTTCAATGGGAGCTCCAAAGTATATTTATGTTTCTTTTTTCCTTCCCATTCAGGAAGGTAGTAGAGGAGGCAGAGGTACAGATATCGGGCAGGTCACTGTGCTTCCCCCTGCCATTGGTCGCAGACCAGCAGATGGACTGGCTCAAGAGACAGAACTGCAGTTGGCTGCTAGATGCAGTTTATCAATCAGATTAATGATAAACTCAACTGAAATGGAGAACTTTAAACTGTGAGTTTAACGAACACAAATGGGAAAACCTGAGGTTAATGCAGGAGAGGGGGATGCAGTGAGTCAGTGTCAGAGCTCGGCTTTGACAGAAGTTATCATGGAATCATTCTGGTTGGAAAAGACCTTGAAGATCAGCGAGGGGAACTGTTAACCCAGCACTGCCAGGGCACCACTAAACCATGGCCCTCAGCAACACATCTGCACAGCTTGGAAACCCTTCCAGGGATGAGGACTCTGCCACTGCCCTGGGCAGCCTGGGCCAGACCTTGACAACCCTTTCAGGGAAAGACATTTCTCCTAATATCCAACCTAAACCTCCCCTGGCACAACTTGAGGCTGTTTCCTCTTGTCCTATCACTGTTCCTTGAGAGAAGAGACCAGCCCCACCTGACTCCAACCTCCTTTCAGGGAGTTACCAAGTGCGAGAAGGTCTCCCCTGAGCCGCCTTTCCTTCAGGCTCATCAACCCCAGGTCCCTCAGCTGTTCCTCACCAGACTTGTGCTCTAGACCCTTGCCCAGCTTTGTTGCCCTTCTTGGGACCCGCTCCAGCCCCTCCATGACCTGGCTCTTACAATGTCCTGCATTCTCTCACAGTAGAAACTCTTCCATTTAGGCCAATATCTTATAGATGGGCAGTAGCCAATCCAGAAGAAAATCTTGAGCGATAATTTTTTTGTTATGTTGTGTCAGAGGTTGAAAATAGAGCAGAAAAGATGTCCCCAAGCCATTAGTTTCCCCCTTCATTTGAAATGATCTCCTTCTATTAGAAAAGTGTTTTCGGAGTGTGCTGCTTCCAGCACGGACTGCATGAGCTGCTGCACCTGCAGCTGATTTATGTCCATTGACACCCAGCAGCAGAAGGTTCTCAGCGAGTTCCTTTCTCTTCTCTGTCCTGATCATCCCAGCAGAAACCACATGATGCTGCATGCAACAGCAGGCAAAGGGACAGCAAAGCCCTTAAAAACAAATTCCCAGGTGACACCCCCCAAAAGAGTCATCTCAGGCACGACATAAAAGGGCAAAGCTGAGAGAGCTGAAATATCTGATTTCTCCTGTGCACTTATAAAAATTGATAGTCCGCTATCCAGATGCTGATGAATATTTTTACAAGCTATAAATGGCAACCTGGAGTCTAAAAATAGACACTGTGCTGCAGACTTGTCTGGCTGAGCTACATCACTAGAATATAAACAGGCTCCCTGATGTGGTTTCAGGGAAATCTCTATGAAAACAAGACTACAGCCTCCATTTTTCTTGCTGTTTTCAAGTAAAATAGCTGCTGCTGCTTGCATGCCTTTAATTTGAGCTTTTAATAACATTGCATTGCTCATCCAGATTTTCCTACAGGGATGAAACAATCACAAAGGCTCGGTGAATCTTTCAGCTGCAATGGATTCGAGGCACTTTCTTTTTCCTGGCAGAGCAGGGAGGCAGAAGAAGCCCCTCTGGGCACTGCCTGGGCTGCGTTTAGTGGCCAAGCCAGGGTCCCAGTCATGGCTTGGTCACATCCAGCCATGGCTTGGTCACATCCAGCCGTGGCTCACGCTGATGAGTGTCATGGCTGCAGAGATCCCAGAACATGAATGGGGCCCCTCCTGATTCAGCAAACTGGACCCAGCCCAGGAGGAGAGTTCCTTGGATTTATGAATGGGGCAGCTCACAGTGGTACCAGGCTGATGAGTTAAAACATGATGTGCTCGAACAAACTCTAGTAACTCGCAGACAGGAGGAGGTAAAAGCCAGAACTAGCGCTCAGAAAGCATGATTTAAGATCTCGAGTCCTTTCTGTGGCTGGCTGGGAATGTCACGGAGAGGATGAAGGAGCTTGAGGAGAATGCTACATCACCTGCTAGGCCACGTGTAGGAGAGGTTGAGAGAGAGAAGAAAAGCACTGCAATGACAGCATTTCTCCTTCCTTGTGGGAGTGCTGGATGGCTTTGCAGAGACTGGTTTCCCCTGGGGCAGGTGAAGTGCAGGAGAGCTAGACCCATTGCTGCCAGTCAGGGCTGCTTAAGGACACTGTGCTCTGTGTGCTGGAGAGAGAGGGACTCAGTTTAGAGCGGCGATAGGTAAAAACTCCCCATTCTTTCACAAGCCCTCATCCTAGAGGCATGAGCCGGGACCGTGCGCTCACA
>VZZY01020316.1:0-56002 GCA_013400335.1 Eurystomus gularis | reverse complement strand
ATTCCTTGAAGAGCTCAAGGTTTGCTTTCCTGAGGTTTGGAGTGTTTATTTTGCTTTTTATCTGCCCTTTACCCCTAAGGACAGTGAACTGAATCAGTGCGTGGTCACTGCAGCCCAGACTGCCTCCTATCTTGATGTCCCCAACGACTTCGCTTGCATTGGTCTTGATTAAATCTAGTATCGAATTCCCTCGGGTAGGGCTGTGTATTACTTGTTTTAGAAAGTTGTCTTCCAGGCACTCCAGGAATCTCCTAGATTGCCTACAGCCCGCTGTGCTACTTCTCCAGCAAATGTCAGGGTGGTTAAAGTCCCCCAGCAGGATGAGAGCCTGCGAGTGTGATGTCTCTTGGAGCTGGAGTAAGAAGGCTTCATCAATAGCCTCCCCTTGATCAGGTGGCCTATAGTAAACCCCAACCACAAGGCTCCCTTTGTTGTCATGATCCCTAATTCTTATCCATAGGCTTTCAACCTCCTCATGGCAATTCTTCAGGGACAGCTCTTCAGAGAAGACAGCTGTCTTCTTTCCTGTGACTAAAGTCCATATCAGAAAAGCTTGCAAGAGTTCAGCTTTTTTAAGGGCTACTAAGGCAAATGCGTGCTTGCTTGGGTCTGGTGCCTGTCAGGTCAGCTTCTGCACTACTGGGGGAATAGATTAGCGTTGCTAGTATAGAGACCCTAATTCCTACAGCTCATTGGTGGCTTATTAGGTATGTCGCGTATATTAAAAAAACCCCTCCTCCTTAGTCCAATAAGAGATCTGAATCTGGGATCATTAGATAATACTATGTACAGACTTACTGTAGCTCAAAATTGCTCTCCTCCCACATTTTACTGGCTGCACCTACACTGCCATCCCAACTTACTGCAAGCCAACAGTCTGTCTTCACAGACGATCATACCCTGCAATAGAGCTTCCCACCACCTCTCTTCCCAGCCTTGGATGTATGGATCTTATGTTCCAAGATGTAATGATATACTTTATCCAGAGTTCCAAATTAAGATTGTAGGAATGAAATGAAATAAGAACTAAGCAGCAGAATTAATTCACACAGACAATTGTTGAAAAACCCCAGAAATCTCCAGTGAAAAATAAGAAGATATTATTTCACAAAAGCCACAGTTTAATCTCTCACTCTTGATCCTTAAGTGAGGAATGAAAAATACCTCTGGAAGTCAGTCTGGGAACTAAAATTCACAACTTTAGTGGATACTAAAAGTCATGGACTCAATAGAAAAACTGGTTGGTGGTGTTTCCTCCACACTATATCCTCTAAGAAGAGCTCTACTGCTCTGTAGGCAGTAATTACTAATTTCTTGTCCCACAGTGCCCAAAATATTATCACCTCCCTTTCTGCTAACATTCTTTTCTGCTCCCTTGGTACCTTTTCCTTGAAAAGGAGTAATCAAATTAAATTAAAATCAGAGCAATGATTCGTGCTCTTGATTTAGCTTGGAGATTTAGAACTGAAAAAGGGCTTATGGGCTTGAGAGCTTGTAATTTTTTTCCATCTCTATCAATCAAAGTTGCCTTTGTAGACATTGTCTTGTTTATATCCTTGGAGCATCACAAGCTACAACAACATTGCATTACAAATACAAAGCATCACAGGTGGTTTAAAATACAATCTGAAATTTCTGAGAACCCACTTCTGCTCCAAGTTTCAGTAGCTTTGTTTTTACTTAAAAACCAGAAAGTAGCTTATATGTGGACCTGATATGGCAATGGTTGCACAGCAACATGTCTGACTTGTGGTGAATTAGACTTAATTATTCAAACTCATGAGTGGCTTTATAAAACCCAGTCATTGCTTTTTCTCTTCCTCCTCCTGCTCTCTCTTGGCTTTGCTGGTTTCACTGTTTATTGGCATCTGTTTCTGTCAGCTGCCTGTGACTGGTACAGATAAGCTGGGCTGCTGGATCACAGGCAAGGAGCCATAGCTAGGAGGTGAAGAACAGCTCTGCTATTTTCCGTTTACTAGAAATTAATTCTTGTGATATAGAAGAATAAAAACTGTTCAGCAGCTTTATTGGTCAGTAATCTATATGACAGATGTAATCTAAAGAAGATTCAGCACTTACTGTGAAATAAAAATTTCTAATTGATATCACCTGTATTTATAATTCTAAACCTTGTGTGAGGTTTGCCAAGTCCTTAATGGTAAAGAAATATGGCGTTAATGTCAAAATTATTGAAACTGAAAAAACAAAGGGGCAGACTAGCTAAGATCCTACACTGTATTCATTCAGCCTTTCCCTGAACTGCAGAAACTTCATTTAGATGTATCATGTGATTTTCATGCTTTCTCCATTAGAGCTCCAAGGTGTATTCCATATTCTTATGTTATTTTCTTGATTTTACTTTGTGTGAAAGAAATGAATGTTAATTTGTTTAGTGCTGAGTTAAAGCCTGGAGATAAAAATCCTGCTGTGGTTCATTAAGGGATTATTTTAGTTAGTACATGAATGACAGTAAAGATGAGAGGTGTGGTTCATAACTTGGCCTTTATCCGTCTGATGGCAACATCTGTATTAGCAAATGAAATGGGACATGAGTCGCTGGCTAGAAGGCAGATAGTGCAACTCAGCTTGCATTCCTGCAACTAAGCTCTCTAGCCTCCTTCCCAAAACTGGATACCTTCACCCACAGTGCTAATCAGGCATTACTACTCTGCTGTCTCCACCTTGGTGTGATGTATGAAACTAGTAGCTGGCTTAGGCCAAAATCATGCCACACAGCATGTAAATTAACAGCATGCTTGCAAGGTGATTATAGTGTGACCTCCAGCCTGTGCCTTGGCCTTGTTTAGCCCACGGATGTAGGTGAACACTCCAGTTTTTCAACATCTCTCTTCTACTGAAGATCCTAAAACTGGACTCCAGATGTGGCCTCAAGAGCAATGAGTGGAAAGGACAGATTGTGTCCCTTAACTTGCTGTTATGTGCATGCTAATGCAGTACACTGTGTAATAACCATAGGAATAGGTAACAAGATTTTCAAAGTCATTTTAATCAGAGGGTTAATATGTAAGCTTCCTGCATAGAAGAGGTGGAAGAATAAAATGATGAATGTAAATATTTCAGCTGATTTTTTGTGTGGGGAAAATACAGTCATGTTAATGCATTCATATATTCTAATAATAAATGCCGACATTTAAATTTATTATTACATACAGCAAAGTGGGTGTCAGTGTAGCAAACAGCTACACGTTACTAAATATTATTTGTTCAGACATTGCTTAATTCTGGGTTAGGTAAAGAGAAGGTAGGTGATGCCATTGTTTGCAAAAATCTGTTTAAATGGGCCTCTTTAATTTTCTCCTTTCTTTTTCTGCTCCACATAGGCACCAAAAAAAGCAGATCATCCTCTTTAAATGGATAGTCTAAAATAGTTGAATGAATGACTTGACTAAGCTCACACAACAAAGACATCAATATTAAAAATGGCCTAGATAATTTGGCATCTTTATTTGTTAAGAACCTGATACACAAACTGTATCTCAGGTCCAGGAGAACTAGGGTGCAATCTCTGGAACTTCCAAGTGTGCAACATTCATCTGATTTATGATCAAATTTTCCAAAACTGATCTTAGCAATATTTTTTTACCCCTCATGTGCCGACTTCAGCATTCCAACATGGGACCTATTTAGGCATTGAAGTTTACAGATGGTATTTCATCGATTTTCAATCCTATTCTTCAGCAAAATGTTCTTACAATGTGAAATAATCTTCCTGGATAAGTAACAAATAATCTGATTTCTTGGGTCTTCTAAAGCAAACCTTGACAAAGAGAAAAGTCAGTCCCTGGTAGCAGATGGGATGATATGTCTTATATATCTCTGCTTTCTCTTTTTTGTGTAATTAAGTTGTGTGTAGACATCTTGAATATACAGTTTTCCATATAAAAAGCTGCTATTAAGGCCATGAAGAGATTTTCAAGGATTAGCAAGTGCTGTCTGGGACTTTCTGCATTACTTAATACACTGTCTCCCTATTTCAGTGCATTGACTAGTTTCTTTTGTCTCTTTCCAGAGTTCCTCCATGAAAGCCATCAGTGCTCCTGGCTTGGTAAGAACAGTCAGTTTTTTCCCATGAGATACTTATCCTATTGATTTTAACAGAAACACACTTCTACTGCACTTGCAGATATGCAGAATGTGTCTCGAGAGCAGTGAATTTGCTCAGTTTTGGCATCTTCATTCTTAAGAGCCTTTTCAAAATGTAAATTAGAGACCAAGACTACAGAATCAGAAATTTTAGAGCACATGTTAATTGCAGAAATCTGAGATGGTTGCTCTGAATGGTAGGTTGTCAGTCAGGCTTGCATTAATGTGAGCTCTGAGGATTTGTATCGCTGGCTTAGAGTAGCTCAAGAGGAAACACGATCCTTTTCTCTCATAGGAACAGCAGAGCTAACTCCTACTTCTATCCTCTTGCCCCTGAAGCTCTTTTAATTATTGTGATCCTGTTAGCATAATTCAACAACTTTAAAAATTAATTCAATGCAGAGCAGTTAGGAAGTGAAATGGTATTTCTTACACTGCAAAATTGTAATGTTACAGAGTGATCTATAACAGAAAGCTGTGGAGCAATCCAAGTGTTTTTAGGCTCTTTCAGATTACAGTATTTCTGAATCAATAAATTCTCGTAAAAACAAATTAACACACCAAACCAACACCACCTCAAAATCCTGTAGTCAGTGTTTGCTTTTTAAGCTCTAGGGTTATAAATACATGTATTTATATGAAGGTAGGGGCATTTACTGAGCAAATAATAACTTTTCAGTTAAACAGAATTCGTCTTTTAGGTAGATTAAATATGTTCGGATGGTCACAGTTGAAAAGGTAATTTTTAGAGTTCACCAGAAATGAAAACATGGTCAGACAGAAGAGCAAATGAGAGTTGAGAGACGTAGTGCTCTAGTCAGTGCTTACAGAAGGGACAGAAGTGGCTGGGCAGAACTCATTCCCACCCCTGTATTCCTGTCCTATAACATGGTTAAAGAAATCCAGGCTGTCATGTCTTTAAAATGACAGGACTGTCTGCAGGTTTGCTTGTCCATCCTGCAGGTGAAAGCTGCAGGAACCGTGATGCTCCAGGGCTGGCTCTTGCTGAGGCAGTTCTGCATTCTCACAGGCCACTTCACAAGACAAGGTTGCAGCCTCGCTTAGAACTTTTCACGGCTGACTTATTATCTCGACTATGTTCCTTTGTTATCATTACAAGAAGGCTTCAGGAACTGTCTATTGGCATAAAGACAAACAGGCTGTTCTTACCAGTGAAGCTGGTTTGGCTTTTTGAAGAAATGGAGGTGTGAAAATTTCTGGGAAAATTACAATAGTGGGCAACGGGAGGGGAAATTCCAGGCCTGATTCAGAGCAGACCACAGACTGACAAAATGCTCTCGGCATCCTTGCCCTGGTCTTTCAGGAATTACATAACTAGGAACAAGATAAATCAGTCTGATTTAAATAATGCAGGGAAAAGCTCAATCTGAGAAGCAGGTTCAGGGGTTCTGCTCTCTGGCTCTGTAGGTTTATAATAAACCTTTCTACTAAATTTCCCTCTTAGGCATGCCTCCTATAAAGAAGACAAAGAGCATAGTGGTTGGTAGCACAACAGACATCATGTGTTCGGAATGATGACATAAACAAGCTCTGGGAAACAACAGTACAAAATGTCTACTGACGGAGGGAAAAAGGCGATGTCTCTCACATTTTGCAGATGTACAAAATAGTTTCACTGTCTTGTGCCAGAAGCAAATGTAGGACAAATGTCTTCACAGATTTAGGTCCTGCAACAGGAATTCTATCCTTGCCCAGCTCAGTAACTTCCTTTGTGTAAGAGAGCAGAGTGAGGTCCTCCAAAACAAATCTGGCTGAACAGTAAGCCGTATGAGATATGTCTTCATTGTGCCTAGCCTTGCCTTAGACCTCTGAATACCAGCATGTGATTTTCCTTCACTATAGCAGCGGCACATGTGAGTTTATGTGCCCTGGAGTGAAAGCTGGGGACATCCAGGTCTAGAGGGGACATCTGCCATGAAGAGTAGGTGAGAACAAATAGAAATAGCAGCAGAGAGTATCAGAGGATCTTAAGTGTTGTGAGTGTATTTATCACTGCCAGCTGAGCTGCACAGCAGGGATGAAAATAGCACATATATGTATGTATGGTGCGGCTGCATTTGGGCCATTATCTCTAAGTCAAACTCTGTCTTCTTGCATCTACTGAGAATAGTTATGCAACCAGTGCAGAGATGGCAAGAGGCACAAGGCAGTAAATGCCTTCTCATGAAGATAAAAGGTGAATTGAGCTGGCAGACAGGAGCTCTTCTGCTCATAAGAACAGTGGGAAAGGAGATCTTTTCAGCATCAGTATGAAGAATCTGTGCAGGAAAGGGAAATGAGAAGCTGGACGACACAGACAGCAGAACAGGGAGAAGGATGAGACCCAAGACAAATTAGCTGGGGGAGATGACCCAGTTTACATTAGCAAGAAAATATCCCAGGGAAGGTGATGCAGGGTGGAAGAAATCTATTTTGGGTTGGGGTGAGGAATGAGTAGGAAATTAGAAATAATATTTAACATGGCTCGTGTGTTGTTTATGTGAGTATTTGGGCAATGAACTCTTCCACAGTAGCCAGGATCTTATACATAGCAATAAATGCTATCACACCTACAAGTTTCCTATCTGTTGCTGATACAGAGGACACCATGTGCATACCTTTGACTAAAAGCAGCAGCAGCTCTTGCAGACAATGACCACAATCCTGTATTTCCAGGCATTGATGATCTGGTGAGGGCAGTAAAGTTGTAACTATAATGACTGGGCTTTTCATTCCTAGTCTTTGTAGTTTTAGGGGGTATGTTATCATGGAGGTTTTTTGTGTAATGTGCATTGTTGTATCTTCTGAACTCTTTGTGTTTGTGGGTTAGGCAATGAGACTAGCAGGCATAGCATGTCTCACAGAATCCTGACCCCAGGGAAAGAACTGTGGCAGTGGAGGTTTTATTCTAGATTTTTGTAATAAAACATTACCAGTTTGTGTAGAACAGAGCAAGACCAAAGAGGCATTGTCTCTTTGGGGTTTGTGGTCTGAATTTCACGTGGAAGTTTATCCTTCCATTCTTGGAAGGCCTTCTGGTCACTAATCACAGCTGGCATTCTTGGTACTTCAGGGATTACTGGTGCTTCAGCATTTCCAGCAAAGTGGTGCCATTCTGGGGATGAGCAATAACCTACTACCCTAATCTCTACTCTTACATCCCTGTCTGGAAATCTATAGTAGCTCAAGGACTGATACAACAACTCAGATTCTTTCATTCAGCCTGTAAGTAACAGACACAATCCTCTTTTGCTGATCAAATTGCTCCCAGGGATGTCTGGACAACCATGAGACAGATTTCTACCATGTGTGTGGAGTTACTCCTGTGTAACTATTCAAGCAGTTCTCAATTAACCTGATCACATGTGTTTGCTGTAGATTTTTAGCAGGCATTTTATTTTATCCATGTATTAATGATGTGCCCAAACTCTAATCACTGTCAGCATTTTGAGTTCACATTCAGATGTTTTCTGGTCTGTTATCCTTTTGATTCTTACACGTTAATGGATATGAGATAAACAACATTAAAGGTATCTTGGGTAAATTTCTAATAGTTCTTTGATGATCTACAGACATCTTAATCATTAGTCCATTACTTATCTCCTTATCAATTAATAATCTCAGGCCATTCAGTGGCACAGCTTTTATACTTCTAAATACCAGTTTCCTATGACTACTTCACAGGAACAACAAACAGTTGTAAACGCCAGTATTCATCCTTGAGCTGGGACCAAACCACAGAGAGTTCTAAAGAGGGAGGCAGACATCTAATCAGCATTTGGGAAGCAGGGTAGTGAGAGTGAAGGACAGATTCAGTCTGTTCATGTCAGACACTTGGTCAAGGAGATAAGCTGAGTGTACCAGGTGGACTTCCAAAATGGATGCATGCACGAATCCTGTAATCTAGATGAGTCCTGATGAAGGCATGCACTACAGAGGTAGTTTCATTGCTTGTTGGGTTGGTAGATAATTTTATGGCTGACTGGGACAGTAGCAAGTGTATCCTGTGGTGCTGTTCTGTGAAAACCTGCATTGGCTGTGAATGCAGGAGTGCTTTGAGATGACACACTGAAATGGCCAGTTGTGGATGCAAGTGTAAATTGCAGCCAAAGAAACTGAAGCAATTTTGCATATTTTTTACAAATACTTCCCTCTGCCTGCATCACCCAGATCCTTCCTTAATCTCAGCTTCGATATGAAGATCTTGCTGTTCATCATCTAAAGCAGGCAGTGGGTCATGTGAAAGGCAGGGGTATATGACAGGGGCCAGTACATCTGCAGAGGTAGTGTGCTAGACTATGGTTTTCTTTTTCAGTTTAGAGGCTAAGAAGTGGTGTATTTGGAATGTCTTACTTGCCATACTGTGGAGGGAAGGAATAAAGCCTTGCAGGCAAGGAACTGACCTGAGCTATAGAAGTTGTCTCGGTTCACCTCCTGTAACTGCTACAGGCTTGCTCTGTGGCCACAAGCAAGCTGTTCTGTCAAAAAGCACAGCTCTACACCTCACAATCTCTTTTTTGCCAGTGGGTCTTGCTGCCTTCAGTGACATGATGGTGTAGCTCATGGATCTTCTTTTGCAAATGCACAAAGAGGAGACTCTGATCAGTCTGTTGAAACTCATGTCCTTAATCCTCCTAGTACCCCAGCAGTAAAGCATTGTACAAGAAACATTCCTGACCTTTAAAGAGGTTTCAGAAAGGAGTGGGAGGGAAGCACAGACTTGCAAAGTGGCTTATTTTAGCTCCTCTACCAGGTCAGCAATAGGAAGAGGAACAAAACTCCAGCCTGTGATGCCTGCTGTTACTGATCTCACTTTAACAGCATGCTTTGTTCCCTGTTTCTATCTAGATGACTGGTTTTATATGTTCTCCTTAAACATATTTTTACTTTTTGCAGCTACTTACTGGGGTGCCATTGGTAAGCAGACAAATAAATACAGTATAGTAGAAAAGAGCCGTGGTGGCTTTATATTGGAAAATCACACTTCACAAATATAACTGGGTAGTGGAGTCAATGAGCATATGAAAAAGAATTATTTGGTTAGTTCAGCATACTTTATTTCCAAAAGTTCTTTGATATGTTCCTGCCTTACCAGAGGGCCTTTAAGGAACAAAGCAGTTAAGTAACTGATCAAAGAGTTACGAATAAATGGTCAATTTTCATGATAGAGAGGTAACTATAGTCTGGTTTTATTACCTGCCAGCTCGGGCAATGATTATGTCAGTCACACCAATTACAAGTCGCTCAAAGACATATCAAAAGGAGTAGAGCATCCCCCTGGGCACAGTGAACCCATTGATCTCATCTTGGTTACTGCTCTTGGCAGTTTGGGATAGTTAAGGAGAGAGCAAACGATATCTCACCTTACCAAAGAAATGGCCTACTGAATGGCCCTTTAGAGCTGACCTCTGCATCATTAGGTGTGTAGCGGGCTGGAGAAATGTCTCTATAAGGAAAATGAGTTCCGCTTACTTTTATTTTCAGGTTGGAAACAAAAAAACAGAGTGGGTATGTAACAGAAATCTAAGGAGTTATGAATGTCGTGTGAAGTGGAATAGACAACCATAATTTAGTGTCCAATGAAATTACCAGGTCTCCAGACAGAAAAATAAGCAAGACTGAGTATTTTATTATACAGTCTCATAAGTCAGTTATAGAACTAGTCATCACACAGGTGCTGTAGCAGCCACAGATGTAAATGGCTTTAGAGAGTAAGTAGACAAAGTCAGAGGAAGAAGGTCTGTCAATTACTAAATACAAAGACACTTAAATAACTTTGGCTTTGGAAGTCCCTAAGCAAAGATAGCTGAAAGCTGGAGTGATCTATGAAAAAAACCATGGTAAACTTGACCTGATCTTTACTTTTTCCTAGGTCCCAGCAGCGGCCACTCTAGGAGTCTAGAGGCTGGCTAGGCAGACCTTCAGTTTGAACCTCTGTGTGTTTCTGCACTCGTCTTTTAGTTGGTTTTGGGTTTATGTGTATATTCATTGAAGGCTGCTGGAGACAGTGATTTTGCTTGCTCTGTGAATGTACAGTCTCTAATGTAATGGGATGGGCCCTGATTACTCCCTACGGCTTCGTAAGCTACTTTCATACACATTGTAATTAATAGTTGAGTAAGAGCCAATAGAAAACGTGCACAGTAAACACAGAATCTAGTTTGACATGCCACAGCTAGAGCCCTGCTGTTATTTGCATGGGAATCTGCCATGCTTTTTTTCCTTCCCTAACTTCCAACTTCAAAGCTCTCACTTAGCCACATAGTTCTTCTTTGCCCACAAAAGTAAGACCTGACTAGCACAAAGACCGTGACTGCAAGCTTCTTCCTTCAAAAACCTCTCTCAGAGTATGTTTCTTCCAGCATCCTGGAGATGCAAGCTTCACACACGCAGTCCAGGAAGGGAGAAGATTCTTCCAGGCACAAACCATTCCCTGGCTCTCCAAGGGGGGCATTCTCTGTTTATTTCTTTCTAGTTCACCCAGTTCAGGAACATCCTTGCTGCTTTCATATATAATGTGGAGCACTGTTTGTAATGAGTAACAGCTAATGCAGAACTGACATCCAGAAAGACTTTGAATCACTTGGAAGCAGAGCATCAGCAGTCAACCCAAAACCAGTTTTTCCCCAGTATTCTGAGTAGGCTCCAGACCAAATGTTAGCATCAAGTTAAAAAATAATCACTTTTTAATGTGTGAGATTAGGTTTCCTCTGGTACGTCAGTGGTACCAAAGCCAGATGGTACCAGCCAGTCCATATTCTAAAATTCACACTGGCATGAATGAGGGCTGTTGACTGGCAAGATATGTAGATTAGAAAAATGGAACTGCTGTTTAGATTCTGATTTGGGGTTTTTTTGCCCTTAGTACTGTTTTTTTTTTTAAATATATATATATTTTGGGGCAAAAATAGATTGATATAACTTTAGTTTATACTGTATTTTCTTTCAACAAAATCTGGATTGCAAATATTTTAAATTAAGTTGTATTTAGAAATATAGGTGATGTGGCTTTTAAAGTTCATTCAAACATCTGTCTTATTCATTACTTTTGCAAAATGTTGGGTTTTCCCAGTATAAAGTTTGGTGAAAGAGTGACTCAGTTATATTTTAAAATAATGTTTCTCTTGTTGATTTAACTTGAAACTCTGTTTGATGCTTCACTTAAGCAGAGTCTAAGACAACAGGGGTCCAGCTGAGTGCAGTTATGCATCTCCTGCTGGAGGTGGGATATGAAAGATCTTCTCTGACAGCAACCGTGAACGTCTCACCAGATAAGTCTTAAAAGGACCATCAGATAGGAAATACATTTCTAAAGCCCTGACAGTGACTTTAGTTAATTAAAAACAATGCATCATTTAGAAACATGGCTAGGGACTGCTGCTTATAACTCCTAAGGCAATTTTGTTTGGATAGCTGGGGAATGATGTATGGTTACTGAGATTGGATAGGACAGAATGCATTCCTTGTAAATGCTTTGTGGTTCTTACTCTTAAAGAGGTGAGCCTAAAAGAGGGTAGTATCTGTCTAAACACTGGACAATCTGAGGATAAAAAGAAAAAATAAAAGCTTTTGAGCATTTTGAGGTCTGTTGCTCAGACATTTTGTAATGTGTCTTTCCCCTTCAAGGTGGTATCCTTGAGCCTGACAAAAAACTTTCCTCTAGAAGAGGATGTCCCTCTGTCTTCAGCAAGGCTTGGATCAAATCCCTCTCTTATAAATTGATCGTTCCTTCAAAATCAGGACCACTGGCTCTGAGGTGTGTCTTGCCAAATACTTCATTAAGGACTTTTCTTTTTTTTCTGGGCCAGTACCCCAGGATTTGTGACTTCTGCCACTTTTCATCCCATCAACTTTCTTCCTGTTTTCTTAGTTACCATATGGAAGAAATTTCACAACAATACTGAGACAGAGTGGAAGGAAAGGAGAATTTCCTAGAAACCTTGTCTCCTCTATGGCAGTAACGTAGAATATAGTTGGCACGGCATTTTTCTTAAACCATAACTTTAACGTCTGTTTTATTCATGGTATAACTTCCAGCTGTTGCTGATACATATGATTACTGAATGAGTTGTGCATTAATCCTTCATTGCTGTGAGCTGGCTGTAACCAAGTACTTTCTTTCAGGCCACCAGAAGGAGCTATTGAATTCAAAAAGGCTTCCCTTCAAAGCAGGAATTCCTGGTACAGCAGGGCAAGCAGTAGGATAAGGGAGCAGGCACACTGTCTTCCTTGCAAAGTCCTTCTCTGATCTGCAGAACAAATTCTCATTTAGAATCTGCATCTTTTTCTGATCCACTATATTGTAGTAATCAAAACTGACTTTACAGAGTTTAAGATGCTTCAGGGAGAGATTTCAGGCATTATTCTTTAAACGTACACTAACAAA
The DNA here is from genome assembly GCA_013400335.1 of Eurystomus gularis. Taxonomy (NCBI): domain Eukaryota; kingdom Metazoa; phylum Chordata; class Aves; order Coraciiformes; family Coraciidae; genus Eurystomus; species Eurystomus gularis. The sequence continues at coordinate 43,512 of VZZY01020316.1, read as the reverse complement.
TCCTAACCAAATCCGAAGAGATGGGAAATTCATTGTGGCAGGTTTAGCCATATATTTTCAAAGCACAGGGAGTGTGGAAGCTGCCATTTTCCATTAAGTCAGCTAATGATGATGAGATGTTAGGCTAACAGACCTGCAAAACACTTGGGAGAGCAAATGGCATTGTCCATAAGGATAAATGAAACCTGAAATTCTACTTACCCAAGATGACTGGCAATCAAAATGCACCGGTCACTTGTTACATGTTTTCTGAGTTGATATGAAGATGTGCAATTACTTGTTGTTAGCCAAATACAGGTGTCTCATGATCAGATTCACAAAATGAGGTTTTGGGATTTATAAATAACCTTCCCTCTATGAGCTTTGCCCTTTATATTTGATCAAAAAACTTTACACCAACAGAAAGCAGATAAGGTGCCTTTTACATGTAACTCATTGCCTATGGTACCTGTTCTTTGTGCTGAGATCAGTCAGCCTGAACTACAGAGAAGTTATTCCTCAGACATTTTTTCTGCTCCTGTTAATCCGAAGACATGCATATGTTTAAAACAAATATTATTTTAATATGAATGAATACACCAATTTAGCAAACTGTATAGGACATCACAACGAGGAGCTTAATGGCAAAGGCTATTTGATGCCATATTGAGAAAAAAACACTATTGTGCATTACCTCCCTTCCTTTTGCCTACAACTCATATGTGTCAGTATGCATCCTGTTCTTCCATGACACCCCACACTTTTCTTCCTTCCCAAAGAAATGAGCGGATCCAGAAGCACAGGCCAATGCAGCAACAATTGTAGGCATAGTTTTTGAGATCCATCTAGAGAGCCAGAGCTCCTGTCAGTTTTAGCATACAACAAAGGTTAACAGAGACACTGATGTTTTGTGTTAGTACCTGCTCTGCTCATAGGTAGATGTGGGGTTTATCCTGTGAAATATATGTAGGACTGCATCTTGACAGCGTCTTACAGACAAGCAGTGTCACCCTTCTCCAGTCACTGTCACTGTGAATAGCAGTGGACAGACTTAACTAAGGTCTTCTCTCAAACACTGATTCAAAGCCACACACACCTCCCACAGAACATGCCACCCACAAACCACCATCACGAATTTTCAGGCTGCTATCAATGAAAGTCCAGTAGCCCTTTTCAGAGGTGGTGTTCTTGTCCTAGATGCTTTGCTATGCAAAGATGAAAATTGAAGGTAGTCCCTGTCCCACATCTAATCTGTATGACTGGGATTCAAGATAAGAGCTGGAAAATGATTACAAAGAACAGGTACCATAGGCAATGAGTTACATGTCAAAGGCACTTTATAAATTCAGCAGTTCCAGAGCAAAATACTGTCTCATTTTATTATGGCCTAAATCCTATTTATTTATGCAGTGAGACTACTTCCAGAAGTAATTTGTGGATAATATAATACAAATGTAAATACTTCTGCTTTATCTTTTTATCAGTATCTCACAGAGATTTCTTCTTCCAGAAACAGTTTAACATGCCCTATGTCCTTTTTCATGGGAAGAAGGAATTAATTACAACAAACCCTGTGTCTGTAATGGCGTTAAACACTGATTATTGTAATCTTCTGGAGTTATGATTTGTTGCTCTGATTAAAAATAGAAACAACCACCAATCTCTGCACTCAGCAACACAGTGGGCACTAAAACCGTATCAGGCTAAAACTGACTTGTCTTCTTGCTACAGATTTTCATCACCAAAGCTCTCTATCAGCGTGGCACAAACTACCAGAGAACCTGTCTCAATCTGAGGCTGACTTTCTGCAACAACTACATCTCATAGAACAACAGCATCGTTGGCACTTGAAAGACAGTTTGCAAGGAAATAATCTTGGAAATATATCTTTTCTCACAAATAAAACTTTCTACTTCAGATTTTCAGTAAACATGCACTTTAAAGACAAGAAAAAATGTAGCTAATATAAAATAAAAATAAGAAGATACTTTTTTTTTTTTTTTTTTGCCTCCACTTCGTCAACTGGTGCTTGAATAGTCCTTAAATAATCTAAATAGACAAGTAAATGAAAGCAAACTGTAGGAAGTTTGTTGTGGAGAGGAAAGAAACACTTTTCACTGTGCACAAGTCTCTTCAGAAATATACAAATGTGTTACTATCATTATATTATTTCCAGGGCTGAATCATATTTTCTTTATAAAAATAGCAAAGCCCCCTTATGACCTAATCCCAGCAAACAGATGAGTTCTGTCTGTTCGGTAGTGCTGGCCTAAGTGACAGCACATATCATTCTGTCCTTTAAAGATGTGCATCAGATCTGTATACCTGCATTCCGAGTGGGCTTCCTACAAAATTTTCCTTTTTCATCTTATTCAGGTTGAAGGTAATGAGACACTGTCTGATTGGTTTGTTGACCTTCTTGGGGGGGATTCCGGTACTGGGAGTTGAGCTATGGGTTTGCTTTGTTAGGATTTTGAATAACAGTTTTGTGATGTGAATTTTGTGCCCTTTAAATACTGTGGGCTTCAGTTCTGCTTGTGCAGGCACTACCATACAGGAATCCAGCCATATGCCATCATCAAAAGGTTTGGGCATTCTTTAGCTTTTGCATGGTGCATGGCTGCTTCTGGGCCACAACAATTAGATTATAAGAAGAAATGGATTTTTAGAGTCAGATTGTCAATGTACTACTCCTCTTGGTGAACTGTTACATGTCTGATCAGTGTGACTTTTGTATGAGTAGGTATTCATTGTCAAGAATAAAGGGTTTCAGTCTGGCCTCTTTCCAACATTGCGGATGTGTTACTCATGGTACAGTTACTGACTAGTACAATGAAACACACTCAGGACATTTTGATGGCCTCTCATTCAGTAGCAAACATCTGCCTAGAGTCACAGACCAGACCCACAGAGCAAGTAGGAGAAAGTCAACATGTTCTTAACACTCAATGGAAGTTTTCAGGGGCGGTATTAATCTCAAGTCACATCAGCTTTCTGAAATGTCAATACATAGGCTCCCTCCCTTTAGCCAGCAATGAGAAAGAGGCAGTTTCAGAACGCAGTTGATCCCACCTAACTTTCTCCATTGGCAGGGGAGGAAATTAAATGACTGATGAACTAGAGACCTATTTTTCAAAAGGTAAATATGGATGAGAGACAAGTTACCCAAACTAAGTCTGTTCTTTGCATGCTGGTGCTCTTACATGATGGCATCAGTCAGAGCTGACTGCATCTGCTGTGTTCATGAGGGAAGTGTCTCACACATGCAGCATCTCTTGCACCACGTAGCATAGGCCATGCATCCAGTGAACTACTGTTAATGGTGGCTATTTTACTACTTAATTTCCCTTTTTTCTTTCCTCTTCTGAATTTTTCTTCCCATGAGAGTAAATTGGCCTCAGTCAGTAACAGAGATTGGAAAAGTACTCTAAAGTGGACTAAGGATCATGAAGTGGTACCTTTCCTCTCCTGTCCTGTCTTGTCATGTCCTGTCCTGTCCCTCTGATTCTTTTGCCCTTGTCTCCAGATTAGACCATCTGTGAAACTTGTTATCTAGTACGGTGCAGAGCAGATTGTGTGACAGATCTCTTGGCACAGCCAGTGTATTGCTTTGGTGGGCAGTGTGGGACGAAAAAAGCACAATACATCCCTTTTCTGTCTGGGACTTGTTTATCTGCATGACATCCAGGCGACTGTGGGAGAGCTCTCCTCTTGGTGATCACTGGCAACCAAAAACGAATCAAATCAAGGCAAATTTACAGAAATTCTCCTATACAAAGAGCTGCTCTAAAACAAAGCTGCGTTCTTGTGGTGCATTGTCCTGGCTCTGTGTGAGTCCTGCAGAGAGACAAAGGCAAGCAGGAAGGAAATCTCAGCTGCTTAGTAAATGCCCTAATTTGATTTATTTACTGCTCCCTTCCCCCACCCAAACTGTTCTGCTAACCTGTTAGTCCCAACTCAGACAAGTAAAACCAGCTAATCTGATTAGTTCTGACATACAGGAGTAAGGCTGCTGGGAAAAGCTGGATCCTTACAGCTGTTTCAGGCTTCAGCTTCAATCATAACGTTATGAGTTTACTGAATGTATAGTGCAGTGTGACAGGAGCCTGGCAGCATGTACACAAGTGAGCAGTGTGACCATCACTGAAGATTTCTACCCTGGGTCTGAGGCCACTGGAACACAAACCATGTTTCGTGTCACCTTCAATGTAGTGACAGAGAAAGTTACCTTCACCTTGGCAGCCTGCCCCTCCGTCAAATGGAAGGTAAGCTCAGATATGCATAATGTGAAATGGTTGATGGCACAGGAAAATGAGTATCTAAACTGTTTTCCCAAACATAGGCTGTGTTTGCAAAATTTTGAGGGGAGTAATAATGTTTTAAAGGAACTGCACTGCGAAGTGGCATATGCGTGACTAGCTAGAGTTAGACTAAATGAATCTGGTTCTAGAGAACAGCTTATTGCTTTTTAAATATTTTCTAATTTAACTTTAAAACAGCCAAATTCATAGTCACTTTCTTCAATCAGGTCTGGAAATGCCACTGCATTTTTATTAACAGCAAGTCCAGAGAGGGATATAAACACAAACTACTCATTTCTGTAAGGAAGGGACACCGTTCAGGGAAAAATTTCAAGCTTTGTAGATAATTTAGGGATTGCAAGGATTTGTGAACTGTACTGCAGTATGATATATTAGAAAAATTTGCGTGCCTATGATAAGAAACTTGAAGCAAAAAAAACCCCTAGATGCATAATTTACCTGGCATGGGGTTGTGATAAAACCTGGCAGGTCAGAGGTGCTTTACACACAGCTCCTTCTTTCATTCAGCATTTCAGTTCAGATCTACATTTCCTTGAGACAAATGTTCTCATCTCATCTTGAGAGACCGGCATTGTCAGGATGGGATGGGACCAGGTTCATTGCCTTTCCTTTCTCTTCTAGTGAGTGCGTGCTTTCACTGGAGTGCAGTTTGAGAAGGCAACCACTGTCTTCTGATGTATTGCTTTAAGAACTTCATTTTAGAGTGCGTTACTTATAGAGCAGTTACTGTAGGAACCTCACCTCTGTTTGTTATTACGCTTTTCAGATGTGAGACAATTATGAATAACTAGATGTAGTGGTAGAGCTCTTGCTTTAGCTGTTAATGATTCGTTATGCTGCATAAATAGTTGTCATATAACTTTGCTGTATTGTTTTCTCAGTCTTGGATCTGTCTTGGCTTGTGAGGTAGACACTGCCCAGAAGCTGTTATTAGAAGGTCTTTAAAGGGCCTGGTGCAGTGTGACCCAAGCCAAGGTCTGTGCTATTTGTAACATCATATGCTGAACAAAAAAACCTGTACCAGGGCAAAGTCCATTTGGAGTAAAATTTGCACGAAATTCATTTTACTTGACACTCTCTCTCCGTGAGGCGTTTAGGTGATAGTGCTTCAGTTCCCCTATTTATTAGGAAAACTTACCTTCCCAGATGTGTATTCTCTAAATGGTAATGAAAAGATCCTTTCAACACAATACAAAAAGGCCTTACCTGTGCTTGCTAATGGTCTGTTAGAGATTTTTCTGCCCTCATATCAGAGTTGTAAGTCTCTGTCTTTAGGCTGCAAGGCACTTAAAGGAGGGGTTTGAAATGGAAGAGGATTCTGGATCTTACCATGCTGCAGCGTTCCCACCTGATTCTGACTTGTGAGCTTTTGGTACGGCAAACATGGATGTGAATATAACCCAGCTGGGTGCTGCGTTTCAGTGCTCATTTATTACGTTGCTGAGGGCTGTTAGACATAAGTGCATTGTAGTAAATCCCTCTGGAATAAAGTTGCAAGTACTGAAAAGTGCATCCTTGCACACTTTTCCAGGTTTCTAGCTCTTCTATTATTTGCATAGTTTCAGTTCATGAGCAAATGCTTAAAAGTAAAAGCTAAAAGAAATACGGCACAGTAGAACTTCCTGAAATATAGTATATTTATTGATGAACTAAGTAAAAAATATGTGAGAAAGTGGGCACAGTTATATGGAAAAACAAGATGGGATGCCAAGCCAGCAGAAGAGATGGCTCTGCAGTAAAGCTTACATAAGTAATGCTAAGTTAATTTAAGGAAAGCTTTATGGTGGGAGGTAATATTTTTTTTTTTACCATCTCTTACAGTTGGAAAAATACGTTTCAGTCACACAAGCTTCCATTTTGACAGTAGGAGGTTAACGAAAGATACTGTTCCCCTGCAACCTTACCCTGCTTATGTCCTTATATCACCCAGAACAGCACTGGTACTGCAAGTTAATTTAAATCCTTTGAAGATGAAAGAGGTCACATCACTACTGGAGAAGGGAGGATGGAGGCATCTACTTTCAGACTGCTAAGTCCTTTTCTTTCAAGAGTGAGTGGCCCAGCCTGCAGATAATGTGGAGATGTTCTGCTTTTGCACAAGCCACAGCACAACCACTGTGTGGTGGGGCTGGGAGGATGTGGTAGCTGTATAGCAGGCGTCTTGAGGCCAAGAGGAAAAGTGCAAGTCCTATCCCAACTTGTTATATTTCTGCCCTATACTATGCAGTTTTCCTTTCTGTTAGAAATTAATTTCTTGCTAGAAGTATTGGTGAAAAATATTCTGGGCAAAGCCTACTCTAATCATATGTAAAATATTAATTTCTATGATGCTTTATAAAGACAGGGCTTCTGCTCCAGACATTTCATTCTATAGGGCACAAACCTCATTGCTTTTGTCAAGACATTGTTTTGGAAAAATTAGCTTAATTAGAAGTGGGGGACGGTATGGATACAGGACAAGTGGAGGGAAGTGACAGCTGAAAAGGCTGTTGACAAGTGCAAAGGGCTCAGAGTTGAACATGCCTTTTCACATAGGCACCAATGCTTGAAAACCAAAAGAGGAAGCATCTTTATTATAATATATTTCTGTACTATAAACCAAACCATAATAATCTTTATTATGAAGCCTGGTCTGCTCTTTCTCACCTTTCTGTGTCAGTAGCCTTCACTCATTTCCCTGCTCCTTAGAAAACAAACTGCTGGTACTTCTAGATCTGTTGACAGGCGTGGAGCTGGTTGGCAGAGCAGAGGACTGAGTACTCTGAGATATGTGTGGTTTACAAATATCAGACTGCAGCCGGTATCAGCTTGGCCAGAGTCCCTCTTCAAAGGCCTTTTCAGGTTTCACTCATGTGAATTGTAGTTGCATTTTCAATCAGTTACTGCTAATGTTCAGGGAGTTTCGTGTTGAGCCTCTTTGTGTCCTGTACTTGGCTTTAAGAACAGATAACAAGGTCAGGCAGTTATTGATATACCAACAAACTTCTACCACCCATTTCCTAACCTGTGAACTGATGACATGCTGCTTAGAGGAGTGCAATTGAAATTTGCAGGTCACAAGATGATTTAGTTACAGAATGTACTCATTCGTTGAGGATTTGCTACACTTGAATCCTATTGATTTTCTTTTACTATTCGTGCTTTGGTTTTATAGAATCCTGTCTGAACTGTACAGGGGAAGCAACAAAAAGTGCCAGTTTGTGGCTTTCTGTTCAAGGCCAGGAAATTCTCTTGGTGGGGATCAACCTAACTTGGGGCTTTCCTGCCAGTTGATGCTGGGCTTTATCTCCCTGACACGGATAAATAAATGAGCTGGGGGTGGCTCTGCAGGCAGTGGGAACCTGACCCAAAGGCGTTGTTGCCAACTTTCGAAAGCTGCACAATGGCTCGCTCTTCCTGGCAGTTACAGCCGTTGGGGCAGGGACCTGTCATCTGAATGGCTGTTAAGAAATAATGATGTAAACTACTCCCCAAGGATGTGGGGGGAGTTCGGATCCTACAAAGGGAGCAACATCTGTAATAAGGAAACCAGAAAAAGTGTGAACTCAGTGTTTGTTTTCTTTCTGTTCATTTTCTTTCTACAGTTCTTCTGCTTGTGAAGGGCCAGTCAATGGGAAGGCAGGATGGGGGGCATGGGAGGCAGGCAGCACCAAGCAGCTTTTCTGCCTCAGACTAACCTTTCCTGTTGCTGTTTTAGAAACCTCAGTTAGACTTACTACAGACACCTGCCCTGTGCAGCAACTGTAACTGTGCATTAGTGAACGGTTTGTTACTGCTTTGTTGCAGTAGTGCTTAAATACACCCTCAGTGTCAAAAAACATGGTGGTAAATACAGTATGAGCAGGTTAATCTATGGATTGTGTGCACCCTAGCAAAGGACCAGACCATGAGCAGAAGGACAGTGCAGTGAAGATGAGTGTCATTCCCATGTGATAACACGTGGAAGAGAAGCAAGTGCAGGAGGAGAGCAGCACGTGTGGGGCACACGCTGCAATGGATTACTCTGGGGCTGAATCCAAGAAGGTCTTGCATTAGTCCAGGAAGATGCTTTGCTCCCCAGGTGATGTTAAAGCTGAGGAGGTGATGGAGCTGAGGAGGCTGAGCACCTGTGAGGCAGAATTTCAGCTTGTTCTTTACTTGGACATTGTTTTCAGTTTATAAAACAGCACATTTGTCCTTGAACAGTAACCACTTAGCTTCTAACTGATTGTTAAACATAGGCTGCTAAATGCTTCCAAGTGTAAGTTCCCTGAAAAAACATCCAGAAACAGCTATTGCTCTCAGTCTTCGTTTGAAATGTGTTTTTTCGCCTTGCTTTTAAAGATCTCCCCAATATATACACCAGATATTTGTACACCAGCTTCTATGAACTTTGTTCAAGGCTCACAAGCATGTGTGAGACCTCTTTTTTCTCCCTGCTTGTGAGTGCAGACGCATCTCATCTTGCATATTTGTTAGTTAATTTTGTCACTTTTTGAAGCACCCAAAAGAGAGGTTGACAAATTCTCTTCACTCTTCACAATATTTACAGTTCGTAATAGTCTATGACCCCAAATACTTGTCTCAGCAACCCTGAACCCCACTGCACATTGACACAATAGCCTTCAGGATTATGATGACTGATTTGGGAGCTACTGCCATAGACACAAATACTTTTTGAGGTGATGCCTTATTATCATTTCTAGCAACAATCTCAGTACTTTATTACCTTGAGCCATTATCATAGACCAAGATTTTCTTCCTGTCATTATACTCCTAGGAGTTCTGTAGCTCCAACATGTCTCCTTAAAGTTCTTGCTAGCAGAGATTTGCTCATGTTTAGATGACAGAAATCCCTTTCTCCATCTCTCCCTTATTATTTTTCTTACACTATAACATGACCACCTTTGCTGGCTTCTTTTCACACAACAAAAATATCAGTATTTTCTTAGCCTGCTACCAAACCCTTAAATGAATGTGACTCAAACAGATTAGCAGATTCTTGCTTGAGGGGTCAGGTAATGCAGAAAATCAAGTCTGTGATGCTTGCTTGATCCCCAACTCTAGTTCACCAGCAGATGGTAGCAGACATCTCCTTCTCTGTGAACTTCATGTAGGGTTCTCTGAATGTGAAAGGGCCGGAGTGCCTCATCGGAGTCATTTGTTTCCAGAGAGAAGAAATAAGCTGTAAACAAAGTAGTTGTGCAACTCGGAACAAAGGAGAAGAACCACGGAAACCACGGAAATACTGCTGCAATCAGGACAGAAGAATTAAGTAGAGGCCAGAACAAAATCATTGCAGTGACTTGCACTGAATGGCATGAGAAGCATTTTGGTGTCACTGTTATTGTTCTTGTGGTGTAAAAAAGGGACCATTATTTGCAATGTAGCAAATGAACAACATTCAGAGCAGCACAATAACACTGAAAATACCCTGGGCCAGCTCTACCCGTATATGTCGACTCTTTGTCATTGCACTGAAGACATGGAAAGTTCAGGATGGATATTTTTGCTAGAGGCTGTTTCTAGTCATTTATTTTCCTTCTGGGCTGTACCTGCTCTAGTTCTTCTATATTTGATATGGGCTGTTGATTACCACTTTCTCTCACTCTGTTCTGTATGTTACTCATTCAAACGGTTTGTTGTGACAACACTTCTCAGCTTCTGTTTCCTGATAGCAGCTAAACAGAGAAACAGAAGAGAGAGGGGGACAGGATAAAGTGAAAGCTGCTGAACTGTGATGTAATTCCCACAAGGAAATGTCTCTTCGCTTATAAGACAGTACTTGTTAGAGCTGGCAAACTATTTGCGGCAAACCACTGAATAAATTTTGCCATTACTGTTTTCAAGTATACCAACTCTACTTTTAACTACCTAAATGGAGATTGAAATTCTTGGACTCCTTCATGCAAACACTGTTCAATTCTGTAAGCAGTTTCTGGGAAACATTCCCTTTGTGCTCCTTTCTCTGTCAATAAGTGGTGGATGACCAAATCAAAAGATTTGATTTCTGCTGTATGACTGGATACCGAAACTGATTTCTATTTGCTGGAAATGAAAAAAAGTCATTTAAATATCTTTTAAAATAGTCCATGGGTTTTTTTGGGTATAAAAATGTATTCCTTCTTCAGTGCTTACCATATTCAGAGCCAGAGCATCTTTATTGGTTAAAGTTTAAGAACAGAATGAGGAAGGAAGGAGATCAGTTACCGCATCACACTGCTCCTTTCACAGGGCGGCTTGCTCTGGAAAGCAGTGCAGAATGCAAGCAAGATGGGCTATACCTCTGTCAGTGCTTATGCCGTGTATCAGAGGGTTTCAGCTAAAGTTGTCAAGATTCTCCTTTGGCCTTAAAAGTTTCTATTTTCTTGCAGTTATTAGAAATACTTAAATACCTTTGGTGCCTTTGGCAGATATGGCTGGCCTGAGTCCTTTCAGCTCTATTGGCATCCATCAGTGGTTTTAGTGTTCATGTATGTGTGATCTACATGGGCAGGGGATAAAGTTCTCCCTGTGTGACAGCACTTGTCTCCTACAACTGCACTCTTGGCCAAGGTGATGATCAATCAGTTCCAGGATCAATCAGTTCCAGGAACAACTCAAAATTTTGCTTGAGAGTTTTTGGTCCATATCCTTTGGCAGGAAGATGCGCTGGGAAAGGCCTGGATGTTAATGGACCTAACAACCTAATTTGACAGAGCTAGAATTGGAAGAGGGCATATGACAGTGGCTTGAACATCATGGTTTGGCAGTATGGTAAATCTGCATTCAGAGATCCTCATGTTTCATCAGAAATGCCACGGCCGTATGAAACCAAGCTTTAATTTAACACAAACTCACTGCTGATTCAAATTTGTTCAAAAACACGGATGGACCTGGTTTGTACTTTTGGGCTTTAGGCCCAATCAGGTATAGTCTCTCTGCACATTTCCGGTTTTACGCTAGATCAAGGAACTAATCTGCACCCCCTCAGCTAGCATAAAGCCTCCACAAAAGGACAAAACCATTACACAGCTTCAGCTCTCTCCCATATACTGTGTTTTATCTGTCTGAACTGCAGAGACCACATTCTCATGTCTGACCAGATCCATTTAATACTTAGATACACCATCATGAAACCACAGCATAAATGCATAAGTGCTTCCATACCAGATGTTGATGTCAAACACAAACTGTGAAGTCAAACTTGTGCTTGACCACACTTCCTTTCCTAAGTGACAAGTGCCATTTTTTCCTCCAAATAGTTTAAAATGAGGTAGATAAGTAACGTGCAGGAGATCTGCTAGGAGAGATGCAAACCATACTGCTGCAGAGATATTACAGATGGATGTGGGCTATTTCAATTATTAGACTAAAAATGTATGCATTTGCTAGTTAACATCAGCTCTACCTTTAGTCATCCTTTACTGGCCTGATGAGTAATTAAGAAAGGAGTTCAGAGGTGATAGTCTCGTAAGATGAATCTGGGTAAGAAATAGGAGGGAAAGAGCAAATATATGGGAACTGAAAGCTGTCATTGGAGAGAATGCCAGAAACCCAGTAAGCACGTGGGAATTGCCGGGTCCTTGTTGAAGACAAAGAATTGTTGATTTGAGCAGTATGGAGACTGGAAAATATGATGGCATAGCACCAAAACAAAGACATATGTGTATGGGGGAAGTTTAGTTGTCTCATAGAAGTGAAGTTTTAGATCCTGACCAAAAAGAGTAAACCTATTTCATGTGAAACACTGATTTTGATGACAATACATTATTAAATGATAGAGCAGCTGTGTATTTTGCCCCTGGGATTCAGTTTATGTTTCAGTGCAGATGTTTAGTGCTTTGTAATAGTAGTAGTATTGGGATATTATAACTCACTTGGACACTTCATGCCATATTTAACAATATCTGAAGCCCTTCTCACTATTGCTATTATAAAAGGAGCAGTCACAAACTTAAGGCAGCGTGGCAGTGATAATTCATTCCTCTTTATATAATATCCATTGTCTTATTGCAACTAAAAGCATCCTAGGTGCTTTACAAAATACAAAAAGACATGTTCCTTGGCCTAAAGTGCTTTCTGCTTTAGTTCAGAAAAGACAGAAGACATGTGAGAAATGAGAGTGAGATGGTTCAGGGATGAGTGAGTCCCAGAGTTCCTCTAAAGACAGCACTCTGGTGTGATGTTTATACAACCTGAGCATTAAATTCTGTCCAGCCCTTCTCTCTCCCTTTTGAAGTTAGCTTAATTTTTTGCAGAAGCAAGGGTTGTATAGCATTAACTGCCATTTAAAGAATTCTGACTGATGACAGTTTCATTCTTTACTTTTGACAAGAGCTCTTGTGAATCACATCACAACCTAAGGCATAAAAGAAGTATGTGTCAATTTATCTTAATATGCCATACTGTAAATCACAATGATTTATCTGCTGCTTTAGAAGAAATTCAGCAACCCCTGCAGCAGGGACAGGGACCTCCAAGTGCTGGGGGTGGGCCGTTGAGAAAACACACGTTACATACATAATTTAACTCCCAGTGTGGCCACAAAACGTAGTAGAAATATTTCCTGAGCTGTACTTTATTCGAGTTTCTTACAATGCCAGCAACTTCTAACCAGATTTATAAATCCTGGCAGGTCTTTGCAGAACTGGTCTCAGCAGCAAGGAATGTTTAACAGTGTCTTTGACTGCTGCACTGATGCTAACAGCCTTTTCACAAAAAGAGTTCCTGGGCAACACCTCTTCCCTGAGAGCCAAACAGAGAAGTATAACTTAAAAATCTCTGTTTACAACTTAGAAAAAGAATCCTTTGCCTTGGTAAGTGTCTGGCAGTTATTGAGGCTCTCTAGTGTTCACCTGTTTCCTAAGGAAACTGTCCAGTTTACCCACGTGATCACAGATTAGACTACTCTGGTTCCACTGCTGTTACTGATCCTGAGGGTTAGGAAATACAGGATACTGCATGGAGTTCCTCAGGTCTCACTACTTTCACACTAAGATGGAAATGTGTCCTTCTCACTGGCTGTGGGCTCCTCTGTGATTGGAGAAGAGGGGTAGAACAGCTGCCTTAGGCAGACACCTTGGGTTCAGGTACAGAGGTGATAGACAACTAACTTTCTGGAAAGACTATGCTCTTTACCTCTTTTCATGCCTTTAGGCATCCCTCCCTCTGTCCTCTATGACTAGATAGGCCTATATGTCTTTGATTTAGATGTGATCAAATCAATGTCCTAACGTGTAGCTGTTTCCAGGGGAGGACTTCAGAGGACCATATTGATGATGACAGTGGGCATTTTCTTAATGTTCATGGTTTCCATCCTACGGTGACCAGCAAGTAGCTCTGTAAGGTTATGCTGTATCACCTTGGTTACTGCATCTCCTTTGGCTCTGATTTCCAGCAACCTAGCTGAATGCGGAAACTAACCAAAGCAGGAGTCCAATATATTTCTCAAAATACACTCAAAGTCCCATTGTTTGACTCCATACAGAATTTAATGAATTGGTGCCTCTGAACAATATCCAGCAACATCCTGGCCGCCACTGGCCAGCCCCAAGCTTGGCTTGTGCCATCTTTGAAGTCTCTGTCCCTCACACCCAAGTGGTGGCAGGGGCTGAGGGCAGTGCTGAACTTATGTACAAATAAGGAGGAATTTTTAGCAAGTGTTCTCCAATATAAACTCATTCTCTCTTATTTTCCTTATTTCCCAGTAATAAGGTAGGAAGTTTCACCTCTCTGTCATTATTTGTTGGCTCATTTCAAGGCTGGACAATGATGAGACAGGCTGTACACCCTCCACTAGTGCTGCCTGGGCCCTATAGCAGGGAGGGGCTCTGCTGCCCCTGTGCACATGCCACATCTTTCAGTAAAATGGTGCTGTGAAGAAAGGGTTTAAAAGAGGGAACCGGAGTACGCAAAAAGTTTTCCATTTAACTTTTATAAATCACTAGATAAAATGAATGAAAAAGTGAACTGTGCATAGCAAAGGCTATAGAGTATATGGTATGACAGACTTCTTGTTACCTCTTCTCTAACTGTCTTGCCACCCTTCAGGCAACAATACAACCAAGCTCTGCATGAATGCTGTAACTCCAGATAAGCTCAAAGATAAGCTGAGAAGCTTTTGCCATTTAAACCTTTTTAAGGTCCTAATGCATTAACAGATTTATATAGACCAAAAGTTACAACAATCACTTATGAAAATGTTCTCTTTTGTTTGGGTGCCAAATTTTGGGTTGCGTTGGCATTTGACGTTATGGCTGTCATTTCTTTCCCCTGGGGACAGCACAGGGCTCCTGCAAGTACAGAGTTCTGAAGTTGTGTGTTGAGAGATCAGTAATGTGTCTGTGTGTAAACACAGTGTCTGCAGACTTTGCTTTGTTAAAGAGTATTAAAGTATATGGGTTTTAATACTTTCATTGGTTCAACATTAAACCAGGCATTCCTTCACTTTAAAAAGCTGCTATTTTGACCTTTAGCACTATATCAGAAAGCAAAGACAGACTCAGCTGTTTGCAGGAGTTTTGCCTTTGACACTCAGATGAGCTATTCCAGTAACACACTATTATTGTACACTGTTATAATCATTAACTAGTAACTTCTTGACACAATGAATCTCTGTATTCTGAAGAAACTAGAGCACTCAGTGAGTCCAATACTCATTACCTCAGAGTATTTTGGACCAGGATTTGTCCCTGAATTACAGAAAATATTAACCATCCTGAAATACATGCATCATTCCCTTCAGTTACTGAGTCCTTGGAATATCCACTGATTTTTTGACAAGATATCAAATACCTTTGCAATTGTCTCTCAGTACTTTTCAGGAGGCTTTGCAGGCTTTAACGGCAGGCTTTAATGACAGCAGAGTTTCATTAGGGGAGATCTTTAAGGACCAAGTTTCTATCTTAGAAAGCACATGGTATTTTTACTTCTGGATGAAGGCTAGGAAGGCCTGTGTATGTGCTTTGCCCTCTCTTACTAGACGGAATCATTGCTGTTTCCAAGCTATGGGTCTGGTATGCTCTATAAGTGTCCCAAAAGCACTGGTGCCTCACTTATTTTTACAAGGATGCATGTTGAACAGTGCAGTGGGTCGCACCTACCCATATTTTTCCAGTGGAAGTAGTACGACAGTTCAGGGCCTGGAGGGGCAATAGTGTACATTTGAGTCTTATCTCAACAAATATTCGGTACTCAGCCACAGAATGAGCCTTGATGTAAGAGGTGGGAAACCTTCCCAGATCCTAGGTTAGGTATTGTCAAATATCAGATTTGTAAAGCAGAAGGCGAATAACATTTCTACCTGTGAGCAATACACTGTTCACTTGTTCAGTAACTCAAGGACTGGTTGTCTAAAATGATGGATAATCTGAGCTGCTGTGTTTCTGAGCTTAAAAATGTTACTAATGAATATTAGTCACGACGGTGACTAATGTTGTTGTTTGTGCCAGTGTTTAGCCAGTCTGAAAAGATGTAGGTTTAGTAAATGATCTCCAGACTTTGAGATTCTGCCCAGTTCTACACCCAAAGCTCACCAGCAAGAGAGAATCCTTTATACCACACTGAAGTAAAGAAACAACAGAGTAAACCCATTAAAGCAAGAAGACAAAGGCCTGGCTTTAGCTGTGGTGCAGAATAGTATTCAGCTGCTTTTGAAAGCTGCCACTGCCTCCTCCTCTCAGTTGCACTGCATACATTGCACATAAATCTTGTTTTAAATGGAGGGGACCATTTATAAATTACTGAATCCATAATTTAGAAGAATTTAGACATAAAGCATCATGTACAGCTCAAGTAACATGACCTGGATCACTTGTAATATTGTAATTGCCTTCTTTCAGCTGTAAAACTCAGAATCTGAGATTGCAGGCTGAATTCTTCTGAGGAATTAATTTTCTCCAATTAGAGATCTCATTGCTGTCCCTGTGTTGTGAGCAGCTCAATTTGTTCCATTCACTGTTCATTGCAGTTTTGTTAGCAGGACAATTTACTGCAGCCTGTCCATGTGTAAAGAATCCATAATGAATTATGGAAATTTGCTGTGAAAGCCTGACCTTTTCCAGTGTTGTATAAGGATTTCCCAGTACCTCTCTTCTTGTATATTTTAATGCTTTAAGCAGAAAGCACTCATTTCAAATACTGGTGAAGAATTTAACTTTAAAGTCTACCCAGACACATGAAAACTCATCCTTACAAAAAATTATTTCCAGCAGCCTATAGTAATGTAAATGTTATTAGCTTTTGGAGGATATAACAGGCTCCTCCTTAGGTTTCCACCAAGGCAAGTAGAGTTATTACAAACACAAAAAAGACTTGAAGTGGTCTGTTGGTCAGATATACACAGTACAGCATGTGATCACCATTAATGTGGATTTTAAAAAGTTCAGAAACATGGCTGTTATCTCACTCATCCAGAAAGATGGATATTTATCTAAACAGTTGTATTAGGGAGATGTATTTGCAAAGTATTGTAATTTCTTGTCCCAGTCAAGAATAACGCAATGCTGGAGCAAGAATGAAACAATTTATCCAGGTTTCCAAACACTACCTGGTTTCCAGTATTGTTTGGATGGCCATATGGTTGGTAGCTCTTACAGTATCTTGGCAGCTTTTCCATTCTCAAATCCATATGCTTTATACAATAAGGAGCAGGTTCCAAGAAATGTGCTGAGCTCATCACATCCAAACTCCCATATCTACTCTACTGTTACGTAACATTGGAAAGCAGAGTGGCTGTGACTGGGAGTCAGAATGAGTCTATCCCAGTAAAAGAAAATTCTGACTTCAGATAGTTTCCATCATTTTAATTTCTTCAAAATGGCGAATGCCAAGTGAGGGGAAGTTTGGTTCTGAACCAGCCAGTTAAACTGCGAAAGGCACCCTCTGACAGTCATTAGCTTATATGGCCTATGATGGACACAGGGTTGAATATCTCAGCTGGTGAAAGGATACAGTGCTCTGGACACTTGGGGTCTAATCTAAAGCCTTGCAGATCCAGGGAGAAGCTTTCCAGGCTTTGAATCACTCTTCTGAGATCTAATTCAATGTCAAGTCAAGCTGGATCTGTTTCCCAAACAAAAATACATGCAGGCAGGCAACAAAGGAGCTGCTGTATTCTTTTAGGCAAGCAGAAAGGGAGATTTATTTCAGAAACCTCAATACAATATCTAATCCAAAGTATCAGAATGGGTGTGCAAATATATACGCTTAAAATTATTAATGAAAATGAGTACTCCTCGATTTACTGGCAGCATGGTCAGACAAGCAGCACAGATCCAGCCTGTGATGTTGCATAGTAGCTGCAATGCTATTTAAAATCCTTTGCACTGAAGCTGGTTTAAACAGAGATGTTTACAAGGCTTCATAAAGGGTGAGAAATGTATCCTTTGGCATTCTTTTCTTCCATGCAAAGGTATGGTCTTCTTCAGCTATAGGATGTTCTGGTTGGACTATTTGTGCTTCTGATGCTGAGTGTCATGAGACATTTAAAAAGTTGTGAATTCAGAACTTGAAAAGAAGCAGAAGTCATGGAGCTAGTAATTGGACAGGAAGATGTAGAAACCTACAGCACCATCTGCACTGAAGACCTTTGTTGGTTTTAATGTAGGTCGGCATTTTAATGTAGGTAATGCACTGACATAGGTCACTGTAACCCCTTGAGGTTAATGGAGCATTCCCTGGTGCTGTTGTTACTTCAGCAACCTGCAAGAGCAGTAAGAGCAGTTTGCAGCATTGAAAGTCTTGTTTTGCCCCTTGGTGAAATACATCTATATAAGAGGTTTGTGTTAATGGTAGCATCACAAGTAGGCAGGGCTGATGCTGTTTTGATATAGGGAGCTGGCTTCTCCACCTTAAAACTCCCTGTTTATAGAACACATTTTGTGTTTTAAAATTACAACATTAACCCGCTGAACATGGGAGAAGAAAGCAAATGGGAACTCACCTGGTCTACTTCCAGTGTTATTTGGTTTGCAGTCTAAGCAAGATAAAACTTGAATATTACAACATTGTAATGAAATATACCTAGCAAATTGAGCAGGACATACGTGTTTGTGTAGATAGAGGAATGGATACACTACTGCACCTCCCTCTTGCTTCAGAGCAGCAGACTGAGTTCTGATGAAGCACAGGAAAACCAACAGCAGTGGCAATCATGCCTGGTGCAAAATGATGGTCTTGATAGCATATGGTCTTTTCTGACGTATCTATGCATGGAAATCTGTTTTAATATTTAGTTACCATGATAGCATGTTTTACATCCACAAAACATGTTCATAGTGGAGCAGCATCCTGTTAGATATTATCCACATGAATGTGAAGAATTTCTGCCCAAAGGATTTATAAATCAATAATTCTAGTTCAGTTTTAACAGAATTTATTTAGTAAGCAAAGCCATTAGAAGTTTGTTTCCTACTTACATTCTGCAATGACTTCTATATGGGAAAGGAATTGCCTGAGCTAAAACAAGGCTAGATCTGAACAAACTACTGACCTGCTTGTCTGATAGCTGTTGGATATATTTAGTTCCCAGTGACCAAGATATGTTTCTCTTGGGACTGGAAGTTCAGGGGTTTGCAAGGCTGGTGCCTCTGTTCCTGTTAGCAGAGGTCTGCTAGATCACAAAGGGAGCTCTTGTGAAAGACAGACTGCATCATCACATTTCACCCTTGCTATCCAAGCCACCATCAAATTCATTTAGTCTAGAGACAAGAGAGATCTTGTCTGTGGTGGGGAGTGGGAGATTGTTCTGTGATTAATTTTAAGTGGGGTTAGTGTCAAGGATTTTTTTTCTTTCTCTTAAGAAACTATCCCATGGTCTTTGTTTTTAGGAAATTCCCTTTGTTATTTGATCTATTTTTTCCTTCACTGAGCTTCATCACAATGTTTATACCAATAACACCTGTATGTGAAATTATGGTTATGCACATTTCCTGCAGTTTATTTTCAAACAGAATATTTAAAAAATAGATTTGGAATCTACATGCAATCAACTTAGCAGATTTTATTATTGAAATCCTGGAACAACTAAAATCAGTAGCAGCTCCTCATGACTTTAATAGGTCCAGAATTTTATCTTTGAAAGGAAGATGCTAGTAGGGTTTTTTTTCCTCTATGATCTTTATAACTAGCTCACATTTAAATAATGCAATTGCAGCACAGATTAGAAAAGTATGGAGAACATTAGCAAAGATCAAGGGACTGCCAACTTGACTTCTGGTAAGAAGACATTTTGCTACCAGATGTGTTCATACTCTTTGTAAATGTACTTTGAGAGCTCATGAATCTTGCTTGCTTTAGAACAATCTAATACTACGTGTTTTGACCTCCTGAAACACAGATTTCCTTTAACAAGACTTAGGGCCTGTTTCAGGAGAGGTTCAGTTCTGTGAGTTTATGACAATGCGAGCTTCCCACCAAAGTGAGGATGGCTGAGTTCCTCTTGCAGAAATACAGTCTGGCCAGCTCTGCTTTAACCTGTCCTTTATACAGCGGGCTACATGGTATTTTGTTTCAGTATTTGTGAACCGGACTGCTGAACTATCGCTGTAGTGTGAGTGATTTGGACTTGTTGGGGTGGGAATTGCTGCAGCCCAGTGGTGCAGCAGAATCGTTACACATTGCAGTGGTGTTACCTCTACTGGTGCAGCAAGGAATATGACTACAGAAGTGCCAAACTGCTAAAAGCAATAACTCTCAAAAAAATAATTGCAGTGCTAGGACTCTAGGTTCTAACAGCTTATCATATCCTCTCTGGCATATTTCCCCTCAGAAAGTGCTTTGTATGCATTTTCTGAACAAATGCTCTGCAGGAATTCCATTTCCAATGTTAAGAATAAGCACACATTTTATTCTTGAGGTGTTTTGATTGTTTCTGCATTTGCTTTTGAATAAAGCCAGAAAGTGTGGAGGACGCAGACATAGTATATAAACCATTCTCTCTCACCATACCATAAAAATAGCTGTTTCAAATCAAGTTACAAATGATCCTCTAAGTCAGATTATTAATTCAAATGTGCTCTCTCCACCCTATTAAACTGTCATCCAGAGTGGGGATAGGCACAAATCAAATGCACAGATCAGAATGACCCTGGTCACTGTGTGGGAGTTGAAAACTCATCTCTTGGAGGGTTTGTGAATGACCTTTTGCCTTGTACCAGGCTGCATCAAACTCCCCAGCCAAATACCTGCTCTCTTCCTAAGAGTCCTTAATCTAGTGCAGGTGAAGTAGTTGCTTACATGTGAAATGCTAAACATATGTGCAAACCTAACTTCTCAGGCTGTTGCTCTCTGTGCTCTGGCAAGAGCCGAGGGCTGCTTTTGGCTGGTACATCACTAGAGGTCGTGGTGGGGGAAGCTCTTCACAGCCCGTGGTGTGGGGTATCCAGAAAATGTTCCTTGTATTTTTCTTCTGCCTTTGACTGCTCAGTTAGATTTGTATGCATTACCCTGCTGGATGTGAAACTTAAATTTGTTTCAGAACCTCTGAAATATTTTTTTCTGACATTAACAGTATAAAGAAATTCGTCATGAAGTACTTCTCATGTTTAGCTTTTCAAAGAAGAGACGATGAGTCACAGGTTTGATGACGCATCTTGTTCCTAGAATTATACTTCTCAGACATTAATTAGAAAACATCAGAACAATAGCAACATTTCCCCTGGTGCTTCTGGAAGAAAATAAAATATGAATCCAATTAGTTTGAAGAATTCTGGCATTGGATAATCGTACTAGTCACAGGTTTTATTTTCTCTTTGGTGCTGCGTTTTCTAAAGTCAAGTTGAAACAACAGGAGGAAGGAAGGAAGAAAGTAGCATGATAGTCTGTGAACACCAAGAGTACCATTATCTTATCTTTGTTTTGAGAAAGAAGATAATGAAAAAGCTCCCTCACAAGATAAATGCTTTTGTTGAATCCTTTTTCTCCTGAAGCTACTTACCAGCACAAAAAGCTTCAGCCTAATAATCAACACAAAACCCTGAAGAACAACAAGGATCAATGGAACAAATGTTCTGCCAATCTAGGTGCTATAACCCAGCATAACTGTTAATTTCTGCATAGCCATGGGCTGAGGTTTTTATGTTCCTAAAGGTCAGGATTTTGGTACTTTCTGAAATTCTGAAGACCTGTTTCTGATCCCTTTATTTAGCACAAACTAGGAAGTGATAAATCTGTATAGCCAGCTTCAGAAGTACTAGTACTCTTTTAGAGCACTCCAAAAATATTTAACTTCTCAGTAAATTAACTGAATGACATTTCTACTTATCTTTGTGAAATAGTTTCCTGCAATTAAAGGACTATATTTATTTTATGTGACCTCTCTACAGAGTTTGTACTTCTGCTGCTTTTAGACAACCTCTTAAGATAACAGTAGCCTGAGCCTTATATTTTCCATCAAACTTCTGACTACACTGTGAAAATACGAACTTCTACTAATGCTGACGGTAGGATGTGTGTGCATTTTTTGGGTGGCAATATTAACAGTCCCTATACAGGTGACACTCTAAATGCAATGCCAGGGTAACTATAATGTCGTTCATTATCTGTTCTTCTTACACACTAATCCACAGTGATGGTGAACAGATGCAATATGCTTCTTGTGATCAGTGGCTTCCCGTCCTCAAAGGACCTTGTGAAATTGCCTCTCCTTCCCATTTCCAGATGCTCGTTCAGAGCTTCAATTGAATTAGGTTTTGAAAATACTGCCTAAACATTATCTCATTCTGTTCCCTCTGATTATGTTTTTCTTACTTTTCTGAGAAGGGCTTTCTGAAGCGTCTCTAGTCTGAGCACTGGCCACCATTTTTGCCTGAGACTGGGATGGCACCACATCCAAGTTGTCCTTGAAATCTGCCTGATACTTTTGCAGCCAAATTTGCCATAAATTATTTAGAAATCTAGAATTTATGAGAGTCTCTTTTCACTTTGGGCAATTGTATCTTACAATATCTCTCAGGGTCTTCAATTCTTCTTGTAACATTCTAATGGATGTCTGAGTGCTGAAGCTTTGGAGTTGTCTTAGTAACAGTAGATCTAAGATATATATTTGAGTTGTCCAGTAGTTTGTTTTGCACAGTCACTTGAAGAGGTGCCAGCAGCCACACTCAATGGAATGTCACCAGCTACCATTTATCTAAGTTTCTTGTCCACAGAGTTCTCCAGTTTTCCAGAGAAAGTCTGAGGTGTGGGTCACAAGAATTGCCTTTTTTGACAGGCCTCCTCTTGATAATCTTCAAATGTGGAGAAGTACAGGGGTTTCTGTTTCTCAAATTATTTCCATGGATCATGTTCTAATTAAAAATGGATGCATCTTGTTATATGCATGAGCTGCCTCCCCCGAGACGTGAAACTTGTGACCTACTTTGCAAGCAGCACAAGTGCAAAGTTTCCCAACTTCTGCTGGACTCTCTTTCTCACTATTTGCAGCAATTTCCTGCAGTGTTTTGGAGTATGCTTTGGATGTGACCTGCTGCCCACAGTAACTCTTGCTGTCATCCATCTTTGTGTTGGCAAGCTTCCACTTTATGCCAGCATTCCTGCAAGAACAACTGAAGTACGACACTGAATCATGTCAAGTCAGTGTAATCCTTTCTCTGTTAAAGAGATTTCTTTTGATAACCCGGGGCTCTGGACTCTGTGGAGCAACTGGATGACTGGATCCCTGTTCCTCTGGCCTTTGGTATCTGGCAGCAGATGATTTCATGAATCTGATTCAGAGTTGAGCTCATATAACTTACTCTTCCTTCTGTTCAAGGTTTGAATTGCTCTGTGCTACTTTGCACTCCCATTAAAATCTTCTCCCCATTTTTCTGCCCTGTGCAAACTGTCAGAATACTTCTGGAGACAGTGTAATGCTGGCTTCTATCACTCTTGTTATAACAACGTGCCTACTAAAATGTCATCTGTCTCCATTCCCTTAAAAGGGAGTGGAGTCTGGATGCCTACTGCCTGCTTAGATGCATAAGCTTTTTTTTGCCTTTACTGGCTAAAAATCAGAGGATTTTAGAAGAATCTACCAATAAGGATGTGTTTGTTGATGTGGGAAAATAATGTTATTCTGCTTATTAGAGAAGAAACACCTACACAGAGTAGTTTAAGTCTGGACTTGAAGTGCAGAAGTGTTTGTATGTGCATGAATCTCTAGTTCTTTTAGATGCACCAAATAAGTTTTAATGTTATCTTTAGCCCAGAAGCTGCCTCTTAGCACTAGCATGCCACTGAGCTCCATCTCATATGTCTGCTGAGTGAGTACAATATTAAAGCACTAAACTAAGAGAGTGAAGCAATAAAATCCACTTGTGAAGCTCATCATCGTGGGACACATATTTATCCCAAAATAACAGAAGCAAAGAAATTCTATGCAGTGATGAAGCATGAACATCCCTTTCCTTTAGTGGGTAGCCAGTTATCTCTTGCCGCCATGTCCACCCTCTGCTTCAGCCACATTTTGCAGCTATGCTGGTTTTCCCTAGTGCCATATCACAGTAGCCCTCCAAGCATGCTGCAGAGCTTCAGATGACTAACAGCGTATGTGTGGGGACAGCACAGTGAATGGGTCAGCAGAGGGAAATTTGAGGAAGGTTTCATAAATTGATGCAAGAAAGCAGAGATTTCTAGAAGACAGGCTTCAGATTAGACAGACTTCTAAAGACAGGTCTTTAGGTCTGGTCTGTGGTGAGCAGTGGCCATGTATTTGCTTGGGTTGAAAGATGAGAAAATACACACTCTTGGGTTGCTTAAATTCTTGTTTTATTACTCTCACAAAGGTTACACATAGAAACCTTAGAAGCTGAACAGAAATGTTTCTTCTGTATAGGATAAAATATCACCATCTGTGTTACCTAATAGTCCTATAAATTGGTTGGAATACTATACAGATGTTCTAGGCCACAGATTAACTGGTTTTGGCATTTCCTGGAAATTAAACGGAGGCATTTTGCTATTACTGGGTGTCACTGGAGACTATGTGCCTCATACAGGAAGAGGTTTGCTTGCAGGTCATAAAGGAACTGAATTTTGCTTACCAGTGCTGCACACCGCAAACTCTCTGGTTCATCCAACAGACCCCACCCTTACCACGCTGCTGCCAGCACTGATCTATTGCTTCTTTCTGGTCCCTGGTTTTGGAAGAGAGTGAGTAAAAGAGCTGTTTGCCCACTGCCATTTGAACAAAACCCAACAAACCAGACCCTGCTTCTCCAGGTGAGACTTAGAAAAGTCTCTTGTTGTGGCACAAAGGTTACTTATTAAAGACTTTGCCCAAGTAGCCAAGCTGACAGGCCAGTGAATATGGTCTTAGTAGAGAAAAGTGCTGCTGTGGTGAACCATTCAGTCTGAGTGACTGAATTTTCCCCATGAGGTGCAGGACAAGTTTGTGAAGGCACACCGTATATGCCTGCACAGCAGTAATACTAGAGCAGTATTCAATACTGGAAAGAAAAAAGATGATGCATTTTTCCAGCACAGCACATGGTTGGACGGGACTGTGGCCTTTCACCCTGACATTCTCGGCAAAAGTTGCACTTTGTACAAGTGGCTCATAAAACATGCCAGCTTCGGTAGTTAGGAAACATCTGTGCCCTCTGGCACCATTAGAAACCAGTAACCAGAGCAGTAAACAGACACTTTTTGGCATTTTGGGCAAAGTTGCTTTTAAAATGTTCTTCTGTATTTGAAAGGAGGACATGACTCAGTTAGTGGGGTTAGATTATAAATGCTGGCTTGAAAGTGTCCCATAATAGCTCTTTTCATTGCAGGCTGTCTGCTCACAGGGGCTAGAAGAGTACACCCTGCCACTCAGACCTGTTGTCCTTTTATCCCTTGTTAAAGCAATGCTTTGATGCTGGCAGAGAGATAGCTGCAAACTTAGTGTGGCTAAATGCCGGTTTTCTCTGATCAGATTCTTTGCCAGGGGCTTTGCATATTGGCTCTCAAAACACTCACAGGAAAAGGTCTCGGGAATAATGTGAGTTATTAGTAACAATTGCCTGTTATTAGTACCAGTTACACTGTTAATGTCGCTTTAGAACGCAGTGATGAGCTTGCCAAGGATAGAGAGAAGTAACATCCTTTTCTTTTGTTGTTCAATAATCACATGAAACTAGAACTTAAAGCCAAAAAAATTCTATAGGATCAGAATGAAGCTCTTTAATGAGGACTCCTTGGTGGCCACTTTCTAAGCCATTACAGTTTTTAGTTTCTATCTAGCTACCCCTGTGGCTGCAAACTGCAAACTTCTCTGGCTTTTCATGTGGAGGAGTGACACTCATCTCCACTTTGCTCTACCAAGACATTTAAAGGCTTAGATTTAGAGGAGCTGAACAATTGAAGCAGGCCCTGAATGACACTCAGTGGTCTTCACATTTGTGACATTTTCCTGCTCTGGAAAACCTATTCATTTAAAGTGTCTTTAATTGTCAGATGACTTTACTGAATTTATCTCATTAGGAAAATGGTTCAGAAAATGACCTTCAGTGACAATACTAGATTTTGTGGTAGAAAGCAATGGGCAAAGGAGGATTAATATTGCCATGCATTTGAGGTGAAGATTGCTAGGCTCTGGAATTGAAACACATGCAATTTACTGCAAATCAATAGTTACACTAGAGATACGACAAAGAACAGAGCTAAGAAAGTTGTCCTTATCTAAAGTAAATTCAATACAATTGACAAAGTAAAACTTGCATATTTCATTTAAATGGCCAATACTGAATAGAAGCAACAAATTGTTTCCAAAAATGCACACAAATATGTATGTGTAATGTAACTGTAGAACCTAATGAAATAAAAAAGCACCAATCATAAATTATTAGCAATATGTCAACATTATTAATCAATTTTGAATCACACAGGCAAAATTTCCTGAGCAGAACTGCTTATATAAGATTTGTATTCCCAAAGCATGACAATTTCTAACCAGATGCACAGTGTTATTAATGATGATATGAATAACTAGTAAACCCTTTGAGGGAATATGAGAATAAAGGAGAAGAATAAAGAAGAAGAAAGGAGTCAAGAAGAAATAAATTATTTACAAATGTGTACAAATATGAAATGTTGAGGGTTTTCTCTTCGACTCTGCTGGTAAGGCCAGCTAGACATTTCGGTGAAGGTTCAGGTATCACCAAACTGATTCAACTGTTCCCATTGAGTTTCAACATTGAAGGGAAAGAATGAATAGAATTTCTGATCTTTTGTTGCCTATGTTCAGAACAGCTTTAATGATAATCACACAGTATTGCTGCTTGTACCAGTAAGAAAATCGGGAAAATATCTGAGATGCAAATATTTCAAAAGCGTGTCTCACCTTGTCATACCTATCTTGGAGATAGGCATTATGGGAATACTTGGTTTAATTTGAGCTAGCATTCAGGCAAGGGCTTGAAAAATTTCAGTACTGGAGACCACACTTGTATGAACTATTTGCTTGAACATCCATTTTATCTGAAAGGGAATATCATAGATGTATTGATATTTTCCATTGGCTGTTTGGCTGCAGAATCAGCTTCCTCTTGTGAGTCCTGATCAGGTATAAATCAGGTCTGTGGGTCTTTGAGGCATATTGTAGGATAGCTTGAGCAACTATAGAGTATGGAACCTCGGTAAGAGCTGTACAAGTGCGGGATGCTTCAGAAATTGTCTGAAGGGACTATTCTGAGAGGGTTTGAATGAACTTAGTTCTTACAGGGTTATCTTCTATTTGTTTCCTTTTCCCTTTGCCTGATGCAGTTCTAAATAGAGATAAAATATTTTTAAATTTGAAGCTAATCTCTTTTTTTTTAGCATGTAAGTAAGTGTATACAGAGTCGTGCAAGGCGTCTGTAGTATATTAAGAATTTGGATAAGGATGACAAACAGGGCTTATATAAATATATCATCTTTACTGACTGTCTACATGAAATGGATTAAAAATCCTGAAGTCCCCAAATGTGTTTTTGGACCTTGAAGACGGTAAGCAATTTCATGCAATTTTGTTAGGTGCAACAACTTTTTTTGAAATTGTTCAAGCAATTTTGTTAGGTGCAACATTAGAATATTTCTGGGATATGTACAGAGGTTTTTTTGCTATTTGATTTGCTGAATTAAATATCTGCTTATGCTGTTTGTCTTTGGCATAATGGATATGCACCTTCACAAAGTATCTACAGCCAGATGTCCTTTTTTATAAATATATATAAAATGCTGTATTTTATATTTCACTCAGCTCAGCTGATATTTCACTTTCATTAAGCTGAAACAACAAGCTGTCTCCTAAAGATATAAATCCAAAGAGTGAATTGCAAATTTTGAGAAGCATAATATATAAAATGTTGAGGGGGGAAACACTCTAAAAAAAAAAAACCAAAAAGTTAGAAAGTGTATAATCAATTCATATAATGTAGTTAAAAGCTCAGTTCTTTAGCATTAGATTCTTTTTTGTCCTTGGTTTTCTGATGACATTTTGATTACAAGGACTGAAATACAGGCTGATGGAAATCAAAACCTGAATTTACCCAAGATTCTCCAATGAAAATTGTATTGGTATCACTAAATAAGAACATGGTCTGAAAAAAAATAAGACTGGATAAAACTTCTCTCCCAACTCTGGAGAAAGATTGCTGAATTAGGATATGTGTCAAGTAATACCAAGTGTGTTGTGGAAGCTCAGAAAAAATCATTGATTCCAGCTGAGGTTCATTCTGAGCTTCTGGCTTGCTTTGAATGCTAATCTCAAAGTGAAACTCAAAGACCTCATACCATTGTGAAGCCAAAACAAGAAACCCCTTTGCTCAGACCTAGAAGAACTGAAACTACTAGTTCTCGTCCAACTGCTTCACCAATCTTTTGAGTTACTGGTTTTGTTAACCAAAAAGGGAACTGGTTCTCTTTAGGCACTGTCTGTTTTCTCACTGGTCCCAAATACTTTTTCTCCACTGATATGCCTATTTTTCTTGCATTTTCACTTAGCAATATGTGCAGCAATCAGGCAGGGAAAAGAAGAATGTACGGGGCAGGGTACCAGATCAGCTGGGAGTTTTTGAGTGGCCAGGGATGGTGTGCTGCCCACTGGCACTGCTCCCACTTGGACTGGGGCTGCTGAGGAGACTGGTGAAAGTCATTGAGTTTGGCCCTGACCAAGTGGAAGGTTTTGACATTTAATGTGTCACCCACCACTAGACTATTTGTTTTGTCAACAGGTATTGAAAGGGAAACATAGCTCCTCTAAATTCATTTCTTGGTCAGCAAAGGGAAAGATGCTTGTGACTGACTTTATTTTCAAGGGTAGGTAGCTGGGCATTCAGACACTGTTGTTTTGGACAGTAAAAATGTGCACAGTGTTCTGCTGTTTCATTTAGTCTTGCTGTTAGCAGATTTTATTGTGCTTTCTCAGTCATTCCATGTTTACTGGAGGCATGAACTCTGCCATATGAACTTGTCCTTAAAGCCCACCAGAAGGTAGCATAGGCAGAGAATGCCAAAACTGGAGCTTTCCATATCACTAGAGACTGACTGTAGCTTCAGGATGTATCAGCTCTTGTCTTGCTGCCTATTATTTTGAAAGTGGGAACACACCAGTTATCTATCAGGAAAATGTTGTGACATTTGTCAGGGAAATCTTCTGTTCACTTCTATAGAAGGGTTATATATGCAGTAGCAAACTTGTTTCTCTGTAGATTGAAAAATAATTTTATACCAGGGAACTGCATGCAAATCAAGTGAATGGCAACTTGTGCATATTGATGAACTTGCAGCACTTGGAGTAACAATAAGGATTATTAGCTTTGACATAGAAAAATGCCAGATTATACACCTACTTTTTTTTTTAAGGGAAGTTATTAAATTTCTTGCTATAAACTATTGTCTATTGCTACTGTAAGTAAACCCTGTTTCACTCCCCAAAATGTTGCATTTCATTAGGACCATAATATTCTAATACATGCCTTCATTCATAGTCTTCATAGCACATTATAAGTCTGAAGTGATATGAAAACTCTAAGGAAGATCCATTCCCACAAGAAATGTATATGCTTTTGAGGTTAAACCCCACAGCAACTAAGCAATTTACAACACTTTACAGTAGCAAAACTGATTCCACATTAAGCCATTATAAAAAATGCCAAAACTTATTGTTAGAAGCAGTTTCCTGGAATTAAGGTGACAATTTGCTAATTAGTATTCACACGATTAAAGGAAAATCCTCTTTCTCTTCTTCCCATTTGATTTCTCTAATGGTGAAGAATATATGAAACAGAAATACCTATCACCACCAAATCTAGACTCCCTGAGGAAGTGCTTTACTGGTCATGCCTTCCCATGCCATCATGTTTCTGTAAGTAAAGGTCAAAACCGGCAAGATGTCTTTGAGATTACATGCTGAACTGAGCTACAAAAACATTTTGTGGTTACTTAGCCATGAACTCTGTACTGTAAACAGAGTTAAGTTGCCTAAACTCTTGGCAGCAAGGCTGCGTTAGCTCCAGTATGAGCTGGTGGCAACCGTTATCAGTAGGAGATCTGTCAGT
The DNA here is from genome assembly GCA_013400335.1 of Eurystomus gularis. NCBI lineage: Eukaryota > Metazoa > Chordata > Aves > Coraciiformes > Coraciidae > Eurystomus > Eurystomus gularis. Next base: position 13,751 of record VZZY01020316.1, on the reverse strand, counting down.
ACTGGGTGAGCAGGGAGCCTGGTTTAGGCATCTGTTCTCATTGCAGAGCAGCCTTATGTGTGTCGTAGTAAGCTCTTGCTCATGCACACCCTTGTGTGTTCATGTCCGGAAGTACCCACCACACTTCCTTGGTCACCTAACAGATTTAAGAAGGTGTTCCTGGCACACAGATGAACTGTGGGGGAAGGTAGTGAGAAAGAACCCCAAATTCTCAACCACCTACTAAGCCTTAAACAAAAAAATCCCAACCCTTTAAATTGTCTGAGAAGGTCCCATAGACGCTGGCATAATTTGAACATGGTTTTCTTGCTAATGGCCCAGATGAGTAATAAACTCAAGTGGGTTTGGTTGCTATCTTTAAAAATTTATTATTTTTCTCTTGGTGAATGAGAGCATTTGCCTCTGGAGCCTCTCAGATCAGTCTCAAGATAGCCATGGAACCCCTCTTTACTGCAATTGTATTTGTTCAGGTATTTTTACCATACACAAAGACATTTTGTAAGCACGATATACGCTGCTTAAGAGTATCAGTTAATTATTTATTGGCCAGTAAGTCATTTGTCAAGCAGAGAAGAGTTAGCCTGTGTTGCTGCTTGAAACTGGCTGGTCTTTGCTGTTGCTGAGTTGCCATCTGCCAGCTTTCTGTCTTCTTGGTTTTATATTGGTTCATTATTTTTCCTCTCAAATGCTTGAGTTGGTATTACCAATTATTTTTCAACAATCACACTGTCTGCATTTTCATCTNTTTCTTTTCTTTTCTTTTCTTTTCTTTTCTTTTCTTTTCTTTTCTTTTCTTTTCTTTTCTTTTCTTTTCTTTTCTTTTCTTTTCTTTTCTTTTCTTTTTCCTTCCCTTCCCTTCCCTTCCCTTCCCTTCCCTTCCCTTCCCTTTTTTTTCTTTTACACTTTAGCTCACATACTTTTTAAAACCTTAACAACAATTTTGCCAAGAAAACTAAACTGGGGTCATACAGCCCAGCTGCATCAAGCTATACTGGGCATATTAGATGGCTGAACCCTGGGGCCACAGGTTTCAGCTGCAGTGAGTTCTTTGTGGGGTTTGCAGAGCTGCCTGCACAGCAATATCTAATGATCACTTTTATATACTTCTCTATGATTTCATGCTTTACCTGAACAAGATGTTTATTGGAACCTATCTATTTTTGGTCTGGATAGATCTGCAGCCTAGAGTTATCCTTTGGGTCTGGCAGGCTCAGCAGTGGTTATATACTTTCAGAATGAAGATGTTCTATAACATTCAGCTTTACAGTGAGACGTATAAAAAAGCACCTGAAAGAAAGAAATGTTGCTTATTCCACTGAATACCTTTGCTTCTTCAGAATCTGATCTTCAGTTAGAGTTGAAAAGGTGAAGAGTTGTATGCTTATGGCCATGCAATATTAATGCTGATAATATTCAAAGGACAAGGAAGTGCTCTTGGGATCAAAGAGATCAAAGCATCAGCGAATCAGAGAAAGTTTAATCCCTGGACACTGCAGTGGTAACTGAGGAAGCTTGACTGGCCTATATCCCCTTTGAGAAGAGACCAGAAAGCTGCCCACTGGTGATACAAAGCATATGGTTCATGGCGATAGCTATGAAGGTGGAAGGCAGGTGATGCTGATGCTTTGCAATTCTGAAAAACTGAAGTGAAAATTGACATATCTGATATCTTAATAAAGCTGACACTACTGAGTCAGCAGGGGGCCATTCCAGCAATGATGACTAAATACCTGCTGAGATCTATTAACAGGACTGTGGCCAGTAGACTGGAAAGTGCGATCATTCCCCTCTGCTCAGTGTTCATGAGACTACTATATGGAGTAATGGCCTCAAGTTGCGTCAGGGGAGGTTCAGATTAGATATTAGGAAGAAATTCTTCACTGAGAGGGTAGTTAGGCACTGGAATAGACTGCCCAGAGAGGTGGTGGAGTCACCATCCCTGGAGGTGTTTAAGGAACGAATAGATGCAGTGCTTGAGGATATGGTGTAGTGGTTAGAGAGGATTTGGTGTAGTGGTGTAGCGGTTAGAGTGATGCTAGGAGAAGGTTGGACTTGATGACCCTGGAGGTCCTTTCCAACCATATAAATTCTGTGATTCTGTGATTCTGTCTGATTTTGGGGTCTCCACTACAGAAAGGATGTCAAGAAACTGTAGGAAGTCTGCAGAAGGGCCACTCAGATGGTCAGGGAGCTGGTGTATATGGCACAGAAAGGGTCACTGAATGAAATGGGTTTTCCCAGCATGGAGATGAGAAGTGTAAGGGAGCTCTAGTTGCTGCCTGTGGAGGTATGAGGCAGAGATAGGCTCCTCTTTGAGGTACATAATGAAAGGACAAGATGCCATGGCAGAAATTTAAAAGGTAAGCTTTGCCTGAATATACCGAAAAAAGTCTTCACTATGAGATATTTGAAGGACAGTAATAGATTGTAATGAGGGGCTTTGGAATTTTCCTCCTTAAAGCTTTTTAGAATTTGGACAATACCCTGAAGAAACCAATTTACTATTTGAGTCAATTAGCTTTGAGTAAGAAGTTGCAAGAGAGATCTCCATAGATCCCTCCCAACTAATTTTTTTTCCTATAATTATCTGCTGGTAGATTACATATCTTACCTCAATGTCTTTTCATTTCATGTTCCTGACTGAGTTGTTGAGCAGGAAGTTAAAAGGTCATAGACAATTCATCATTCTTTCCAAAACCGGAAAGGGCAAGAAACAATCCAAAATAAAAGTAGCCCTTCAGACTGTGAGACTTCAAAGTGTTGGTCTCATTCCAGCTCTTGAATCCTGCAGTCTGATTTGTTCAACCCATGTATCAGTGCATATTAGAGTTCTTATAGATGAATACTAGCAGTGTAGAACTAGATTATGTAATTAAAGTTTCATTTCAATCTGATAAATTGGCTTATTTTTTCAGAGCCGTCTGTGTTACAGAAACACAGATACTAAACAAACACCCCCCTCATATGTGTGTTTGCTAGTGTGTTTTGCTATACCCATGTAGATTAAATTTATTTTTCACACGCTACTAAACAGACAATTTTGTGGTGCAGATTTGACTGACAGGCCTATTTGACTGACAGGACATGTCTTAATCTGGAGTGACGCAAATTCACTGGGGTTCCAGGACAGGGTGCTGAGTGAATGTCCCTGAGCATCAGGCTTCTGCCTGGCTTTTCACTGCCTTTAGAAGAGACTGATGCTTTTTTCTAATCCTATTCTAATTGCTGCCTCAATTGTTGTTCAAACTAACAGGGATTAGTATTTATGTGTTGGCATCTCAAAGAAAGCATAGTTATGACGCCGACATGAATTCTTCTTATTTTATGTAAGCAGCTTGAATATAAGAATGATCACAGCATTTAAAATCATATAATCTTGATGTGGTCAATGATATCAAGCTTATAGTCTTTACCTCTTTTCACATTGTCCTGTTCTCTCTTTAGGCTACTTAGCCTAAATTGCAAGTGTGATTTTAGTGTATGTTGTAAGAAAGGTACTAACTAGAATGAATCAGTCTTTATCACCTGAATGTAAGGGTAACGTGTTACTGCAGACTATGTGTTTTGCACCAGTTGTCAACAGTGACTTATTCTGAAAGTGTTGATAGTTGCACATTGATTCTCTGGAAGTCTGCTGTTTGCAGGTGAGAATAAGATTTTAGCTGTTATGATACTTGATGTTCTAGAGCCCAGGGAAAACTAACATTGACTTAAATGGACCTTGTATAATGCTCAGTGGGAGGGATCTCACCTAAATGTAGAGCTCTGAAATGAACTAGACACACAGTATAAGATGATCTTCCAGGTTCTCCTCCTACTCAATATGAAGAGAAATGCCCCTCCAGAAGCCGATTCAGACACCTGATTTATACCTGTTTTGTGGGAAGAATTCATCACACTAACTGAACACCCTCTCCGTATGTGTAACGCAATGTACATTTTCTTATCTGAAGATCTATATTTTACTTTCATTTGGGCACCTGTTTTTGTTTCAATCTTTATCAGCATCACTTCAGACAGAGAGGGAGATAAGTTTGCACCATTATAAACTAATGACAAATTTTGTCGAAAACCTGATTTAGCCATTTGTGGTAACACATGTCCAAACAGACTGTCTGCTCAGTCCCTTCACTGCACTGAATGGCAGACTCAACAAAACGTGGTACTGGTACACTTAACCTACTCATAGAAGAACATAGGTTTAAATCCATATAAGCCTATTTTCCATGCTTTTTGTAAATTTTCTAGGAGCACACAGATTGTAATCTAGTACCTAGCTTCAATTCCTTCCTGAAAGTCTCTCCTGCATTTTTTGTTTGATGTGGGCTGGTGTTGGTCCCTGCCAGGAAGCATTTGCACTATATGCATTAACCTCCTCTCTACAATGTGTACTGAAGGCTCTGGGTGTTTAACACCTACACAGGAGCAGCCTGTGCTCGAGTTCTGACCACAGTCTCCTCTCTGGATCCAACTCCTGGCACCACTGCAGTGTTCCAATATGGTCTAACTCACATAGCAGCCTTTGCATTAAGGCCTCATTCATAAGCCTTGCAGTTTGCCCCGCAGCCTGAAAAAGGAAAGTGTGTTTCTACTGTGTGGAAAAGAGCAACCAAGCCCACACAGGGACATAAACTAAATAGAATTGGATGTCCTAAGGCAGTAATGCTAAACTCAGAAAACCAAGAGAGTAATCAGTGGAAAGTAAATCCAGGGGAAGGAATTCATTATAAACAGTGGAGTTGGTGTGGGTTGCTAATATGTTATCTTTGCTGGTCACCCTGACTCACCAGCATGCTGAGTCTATCTAAACTGCTTCAGATACGTTCGACTTGCCTTCTGCCCACAATCAGTCTTCTCCAAAAGCATTCTCAGACAGCGTGAGAAAAGTGTGACCTGACTCAGACAGAGCATGGCTACTCCCAGGAAACTTGAGCGCTCCAAAATCCTCCCCTAGCTGGGAGCCCTGCTATTGTCTCAGAGCTGAGGGGTGCCAGAAGGACCTTGAGCAATCTAGTGAAGAGTTAATTAAAAGAAAACAAGTTACGGTTCCATCTAATTTGCTGAAGAAGATGGTTAACTCTTCATTGCAGCAGGCTGCCAGTGATTTGCTGTGTTGGGATGAAAGCCCATCCTCTTCAATCACTACCCAGCAGAGCAAAATTACCAGTGTCAGGAAAACTCATTTTGTGGCATTAATCAGAATGGATTAAAATGGAACAATTTCTGAGATGCCCTGCGAGAATAGCTGTGGGACATCAAAGGGAGCCTGTGATCCACAAAACCAGAAGACTGTGTCCTCCGCTTTGAAATATTGTAGTCAGCCAAACTTTATTGGAATAACAAGTTAACTGCATTGTGTTTAAAAGCACTTTGCTGTTTAATCACTTGTGCTCCTTCTCCATCATTGTAATATAATCAGGTAAGTAATCATCTGGTGTGTTCAGGTGCTTTTGTTGGAGGAATTTGAAGATCCATTTAAAATCTTGGACTGCTGCTCAATTTTAAGTGTTTGTCAATGGACTACCACAGAGTCCACTCAATCCATTAGGAATAAATCCATCACTATGTATGTTATAGCTGCACGCAGTCATTTTAAACACCAATGTTTCCCTGGCTACTTTGGAAAGTATTTTTCTTCTTCTAATGAGAGAAAAAGCAGAGTGTGTGTAGAATTGTGATATTTTATAATTCAAAATTGTTCTTGCCTTGAAAACCTGTTTTAGATAGTGTATTTGAATGTGCTACATAGGCAACATATTTGCCAAGAGGAAAAATGCTTTCTTATAAAACCAGGAATCTAGATTATCTGTGGAACTTGAAAAGGGTACATGAACTAGTTTTTCAAAATATCCCATACTATTTTCGTGCAAGCTGCTATATATAGTAGATATATGTGATATGATTTTCAAAGGCAAAGTGAGACACATACATGTCTGCTCAGATTCATCTTCACTAGGTAAGATCCCACATGTACTATACTCATTATATATCATTGCTGAATGAAAAGTATTCATTTGTACTTGAGATGCCCACAGAAACCCTAGAGCCTCCAGCACCTCACTGTGGTCACTACCATATAGTCATTGTAAAACTGTCTCTTGCCCGAGTTTTTGGGACTGTAGTACATAGTTCAGTGAAAATGTCTGCTTGATGCTCAGTACCAATCAAAAAAAACCCCAAACACCACCTCCCTAAAGAAAACCCAAAGAAAATACTAAGAATTGTTAAGAAAGGAATAAAAAGCAACACATTGTCATGCCATTGTATAAACAAATCCATGCTTCACCTGCACCTTGAAAACTGTGCAGGCATCTATTCTCCCCAGATCAACAATATACAGTACGATCGTAAAAGACCCAAGGGCAAGTCACAAGAATGATCAAAATTATGTAGTAGCTTCTGTGCAAGGACCAAATAAGCCAGAATTCTTCAGTCTGCAAAAACCAGACAAATGGAGGGAAAACACAACAGAAATCTATAAATCAGTAAGTGCCACAAAGAGGATGGATAGGAATCTCTTGCTTATATGATAGGTTTACAATAAAGAAGAGGAGGTGGTTCATCACTCAATATGAATTTAAATTGTGGAGTAGTTCTACCATAGGATGTTTCAGATGTTTCAAGTTTACCAAACTTCAAGATAAATCCATGAAGACCTATTACATAAGAGGACACAACTTCTGATTCATGAAGTCCCCAAAGGCTGGAAAGTGTTCTGATGAATTGCCACCATGTGCTTGCTGGGGTTTTTAATACTATCTGCTAGACATTCACTTTTAGCCCCTTCTTATTATTATTCCTCGCTTCTTATATAACGCACATTAAATCACAGTTCAAAACCACAGGAGCTTCAGTATGGAGAGCACCTCGGGAAGGGGAAATGTAGCACAGCTAGGTGGGTATGGCACACGACTTGGAGCGCACACATTGTTCCAGGCAGTACCACAGGGAAGGCTGGAGCATCTTCAGGTTTTCTGGCAAGTTCACAGTTGTGTAAAAGGCATTTTTTTCACCAATGAGAGTCACTTATTTGTGCCAGTAGAACCAAGACTGTGTAAGGTCTTCATTCATTCACATGAATGGCAGAAACTAACGTAGATATTGCTTACTGAATTGCTATTTTAAATTTTCTAATAAATAAGGCACATTTTAAACTTGACTGAAAAACTTGCTTACTTCCGAGTTTTGCCCTAGCTTCTTTGATTGCAGCATTGCATACAAAGACAGAATTTGACTCATATATCCTGATTTCCAAGGAAACGTCTAATCTTTGTTTGGTAATTAAGAGATACAGGAGATGTGGTTTTGGTCTTTTACTCCAGGGATATATACCTGCAGTATCAGAGCAGTAGTTCTGTGATAATCTCTCACAAAGTTCAGGATAATACTGGAAAGATGTTTGTGAACTCAACAAGATTTCATGGTTTGTTTGGTTTTATTATCTCCATCCAAGTAGGATATGCACTTAGTATGAAGGAATATATCATGTGGGAGGCAAGGAAAAGAATCTTAAACAACCCTAGATAAGGTGATTTTAAAAGTTCTTCTACTCTGAACCAGGCCTGAACAATCTGCACAAGCTTTGGAGACAAATTCATGCATCAGATTTCAGGAATGCCAAGAGACATATCTCTACTACTGATCATGGCATTTAGAAATAGCCTCTATGTAGCCCTTGCCAGATTCCCTGGAGGACTTTTGCTTACACTAGAATATTTTAGTACATCAGGACAAAACTTGTGGTATGATTTTGTCACATTAACTCACTCCGATCTGCACCTTTCCCTGTAAGCAGGTTGTGTGAGCAAGGTGGCTGGAAGACTTTGACCTTGAGATTTTTTATTCAGACTAACCCAACTTCATCACTAGATCGTCGTACATCGTCATGTGGAGCAGTGAGAGTGACTCCCCAGACCTTTTCCTAACAACTGGGCTGTGCTGCATCTCTAAATCTAAAAAATATTTCCATAGCACCAAGCAGGGTTGGTGAGTCAGATCTCTTCTGGAATTGTTTCTCTGGAAAATTGTCACAGTGTTTAGAGATTCATTCACCTGAGGAGTCCCATACACAGATGTTGTGCATTTCAAATCTTTGCTGAAAATCAGTCTGTAATATCAAGATTAACACCTGTCCTCTGTAACTCACTCTTTACAAGCTGTGTTTTTATTGTGCATTTTGCATCAGAATACAGAATCAGTGACCCAATGCCTGCATGTAGGAATTGCATGAATAAAACAGTAGGAGAGCTCCCAGCTTCATCTGGACCAGATTATATATCTAATCAAGTCATATTTAGCTTCAAGCTGTCGCTTGATTACTGAAACCCCTTCCAGTGTGATGCTAGATCAGTGTATACTGAGAAAACTGCTTACTTCAGTTTTGAGGGTTTTCAGTCAGATCCTTCCTCTAAGCATTTATCAATAGTTCAAGAAAAAAAAAAATCAGTCTGTTTTTGTGGGATGGAACTCTCCAACTTATCCTCAGCAAAGAAAGCATATTTCAGTGGATACATTTCACACTTCTCTTGTTCTAAGTCAGAATCATCTGAGCAAAGGATAAGTCAAAAAGCAAAAATGATTTTTGGAGACACGACTGCATCTTAAGAGGGATGACTTGTTACTGTAGCCCTCATGCTCAGAGGTGGTTCCCCAACAGAACGGAGGAATACCACCCACTGACTGTAGACAGGGCCAGCCCCTAAATATACATATACATTGTAGTGGCTGCTGTGACTGTAACTTGTGTAAATGGCCCTGACCCAAAAGCAACATAAAAGAGTGAGCCTGGTTGCTGCGGCTCGGGTTGCTGTGCCAGCAAAGTGCTCAGCGAGAAGCTGCCACCTTGCTCAGGGTGGGCTCTGTGGCCAGCACTAAACTCTGAACCAGCCTGGTCCTGTGGCTGCCAGGATCCAAGGTGGTCCAGTTTAGGTGTGTTCCTGCCAGCCTCTGTGTCTTGGTGAAGTAGGGCAGAGTTTTGTACAGAGCCTGGCTGTAAGGCCGTTGCTCCAAGAATGCTGTGGCAAGTGGCATTGAGTGCTGACCAGACAGGTGCCCTTAGGACTTAATGTTTTTCTGACACTGCTGTGTACTGTAGGGAACTGTGTTCCTCTTCTAGACTAAATTCTTGGACAAGAATCCATTTTTTGATCCCAGAGGAACCTGGGGGATTGTCCATAAAATAAGAAATTCTCCCACTTCAAGATAATTTTAGTTATGTCAGGCATACGTGATCAAATTTGTTGGTAGAAAGGACTGTTCACTGAAGCCTGAAGCATAGTCCTAAGTAAGGAAGCATGGCCAAGTGGCTCTGGAGCTCTTTAAGGCAAGAAAAAAATAAATTTATTTCTCTGCTTTGATGCAACATTTATGGATGTGCCATAGAAATAATTTGGGATGAGATTTATGAAAGTATTGGCTGCCAAGGACACAGCACAGACTGCCACCCATGTGGAGTACCTTGATGGCTGGAGGAATGACGTTCAGCACAAGCAGCTGTGACTGGCAGGACTAGGGACAAGGGAGTGTGAAAGGACACAGGAGAACTCTTCTAGCTTCTTTCTCACTCACATGTGTGCACTGAAGGTCCACCATGGATTAGCAAAGATTCACCTATCCTAGCATTGTTCTAGCCCAAAGGGAGGTCACATGGAGATGAGGAGGAACAGAGAAAGGTAGTGTGGATGCATCCCAGAACAGCCTCCCAACTAGTACTGGTTCACAGCTTAGGGTAGTCAGAAAGTTCAATGCTTGGGGAAATGTCATACATCCTGCTATAGCTGAAGGTTTACAGAAATCTTAGCCATGCCCTTTATTATTCCAGAGTGCTGCCCACAGTGCCTAGGCTAAAGATTATTCTGCATTTGTAGAAATACACAAGAGAGATGTGCAGCATCCTGCCAGCTTGCACCTGGGAAGCTGATTAAAATGAAAGGAGCTTGTTCTGGCAGTTGCAGTGTCATCTCCCAGGTAGTGCTTATGAAATGTGAGGACTTAATTGGGATAATTTCTGTGGACAGGTACAGTAAAAACATACTAGGTTTTATTGGCAGTGCTGAAAGGATGAAGTACACCTCAATAAAGGAGCTTGGTCAGTGCATGACACTGGTAAATGACCGAGCAGTGTAGCTGGGATGCCTTTTAATAAATAAACCATTTGACTAGAAGAAAAACTACACTGAAGCACACTTAACCATTGCACTTTCAGGAACGTTGCATGCCTCCTTCAGAAATGATTTATTGACCTTTTGATTCTGTCATTTACAAAAAAAGAGCAGTAAACAGTTTGATCCCTTCAACACTGAAAAGAGATTTCTGTATTTGCTATGTGCTAGCCCAGGCTCTTGCTGCATGTCACTCACAGCTGCTGCAACAAACTGAGAGACTGAAGAGGGTATTTCTTGTTTACCTCTCTGGAAACAGAATTAGTTTTTAAAAAGCCTCAGCACTTGAGTGTATGACTCCTGATTTTAACCCACAAACAAAACACTCCACAGCTGCTTGGATGACAAACCATGAGGAAATGCGGTATGTGGCAGCTTGGTGCAACTGCCTCAACAAGTGTTTTGTCCAGCTTGCTAAAAAAGATGGCTCCAATGGCTGGGAATGGGCATAAGAGCTTCCCACAGGTAAGCACAGCTGAGGAGCTCTGTGAGGTTGCTTGCCTGGTGAGTGGAGTGTGATGTCTCCTCCAGCCTTACTCAGCAGCAGGGATTTGGACCAGACTGGCATGATACCAGGCAGACTGACTTCTTTGCACCAGAACTGCTGCCTGGGATTTTAAAATTTTGGGGCTTTAAGTGAAACAGATATGAAGCCTTTCAGCTTTTTTGCAAAATGCATTTTTCAGGAGAAAGATCTGCTTGATAATTTGTTCCTCCCTTCATAATGCTGTTCTTGCAGGCAGGACATCAGGCTTCAACCTGAAGAAGACTGGAGGCAGGAGCAGTGATGGCTCCCTTATGCTGGGGCCAGCACATGGCTCATGCAGAGCACAGCAAGAGGGAGCCTGTGCTGCTGTAGGTCCTCTTTTTTGGAAAATACACAAAATGGAGACATAACACTGCCTGTGTTTGTGCATGCACAACTACACAACCATCCCTAGCTAGGTGGGAAAGTAGCCTGTTTCTGCACTTCAGTGCAAATTTTGAACCGAAATGATCCCTCTGACAGGAAGCATCAACCCTCATAGTCTAAAAAGTTGGGACACTGGGCTTGCTTTGATAATAAAAAACCAAGATTTCTCAAATTGCTTGAAGATTAAGAGAATTCGCAGAGCCAGACTTACAAAAGACAAAGGCTGTGTGATTGATCTTGCTGATGAAAGATAATTAGCGAATGCTATGTGCAGAAATGTCTGTTGAACAAACTGAGAAAAAATATCTGACAAACCTATTCCCCTTACTGTTGAAATGTTTGTGAATTTATTGTATTTCTTCTCTACTCAAAATTAATTTTCTTAGTGATTTCTGGAGGTAATCTTTCTTTTTATGCTTCATTTAATTGCATCAGTGATTTCCAGCCTCCTCTGGGTGAGTCTCCCACCCACAGCTTCATCTTCTTTCCTGCCCCCTCCATTCCCAGCTACACTCTAGGTCTGGGAGATGAAAGAAGGGGGAGGTTTGTGCCATAAACTGTCTGGCAGTGCTTCTTTTTGTTGTCTTTTCTCACTCCCTTCCCCTCTGCTATTACCTGGCATCCAGGAGGGAGTCTGACAACGGTGCTGGGGCCTCTGTGCTTCCCATCCCCAGGTACACAGCACTGCCGAGGGAGGCAGTGCATGGCTCAGACTCCCTGCTTTTCCCTCCCTGGACCCAGATCTCGTCCAGTGCTTCAGTGCTGAGGATTCAATGTGCCTGGGTATGGAAAGACTGGGGGAATATGGACTATGTTCTGATTTACAGTGTTTTGCAGTGCTGCTTCTCCTGCGCTGCATCTCATAGCTGAGCAGGTTGGTGAGATGCTGTCTCTGCAGTAGAGGTGCGATGCAGGGAAGCTTGGCTGATGCTGTGTGACCAGCATTAACATGTGCTGAAATGTGCTTTCTGCACAAGTCCGTAATACTCACTTTAATATAATTGTTAGGACTAAGTCTGTGGCTGCATAAGTAGCTAGGTCTGGGACCTAGGCATTGTTATTGATGTTGTTTGTGACTGGCAGGGAAGTTATTTCTTGTTCTTTAAAGCTGAGGACTCACTTTAAGATGAGTATTGTGCTTCCTCTCTTCTTCCCTTTGCCTGGCACACTTCCTTGGCTTGTAAAATTTTATGGTTTGAGGACAGTCTCTTGCCTTCATTTTTTTTACTAACACTATTGAACCCAATCTGGATAGGAATTTCTAAGTGCAACCATAATACGAGTATTAGATTAATGGTCACAGCAAACTAATTTGCTACAAGAGCTGTAGAAACAGAATGTAACAAGAAAACGCAGCTTTGACCTGTTTATGTGTAAGTAAAAATGTTTTAATAGCTTTTTGTAGGGCTTGCGCAAATTGAACTCAGGTTATTACATTTCAGCTAGACTATGAATCAGTTAGTAGTTGGGGAGGGTGTTCAAATTCTCATCCTGAATTAAATGAGATGATTACTTTGTTTTTGACAGAACAAAGATGCAGTCTATTTTCTTTCAATGTGTGAAAAAGCAACATTGAAAGTAACTATTTTATGGTTTTGACTTGAACAGAGGTTCACATTGTACACAATATAATAAAGCTCTTCTTTAATCTTCATTTGATTCGTTATCTGGCTGCCTGTAAGCTCAGCAGCTCAGTGTTATGAATTAAAAGGCTCGTTTCTCAAGAATGCGATCAGAGTCTTCACGGTACTTACTGGTTACGTGGACATTAGAAGCATAATTAATCAATAGTAAGAGGCAGAATACATCCTACTGCTACTAAATACTGCTATCCAGTTACTCTACTTTCCCCAGGTTATGGCTATGGATGTCATACAAGATTGACTAAAAACAGTCTTTGTAAGAACTGTAGAAGTTCTCATCAAGTTTAGAAAAGGTTCTGGATGCAGTTAACCATAAATGAAGGTTATTTTGTAATATTCAGAAACATTTTATTTCCTTGGATAAATTATTACTTTATCCGGTGAAAACTTAAATAGTAGCTTCAAACAAAAGCTGCTTCTGTTTCTGCCACAAGGTTATACAACACTGTGTTGATAGAATCTTAGAATCATAGAATGATAGATCTAGATCTGATGGTCACCAATGCAAGCAAGTTCCTCAGGGATATCAAGACTAAAGGAAGCCTGGGCTGCAGCGATCATGCACTGGTGGAGTTCACAGTCCTAAGGGTTACAAGTCAGGCAAGGAGCATAGTCAGGACCCTGAATTTTAGGAAAGCAAACTTCCAGCTCTTCAAGGATTAAGTCAATAGGACTCCCTGCAAAAGGGTCCTTAGGGATAAAGGAGCAGAACAGAGCTGGCAGATCTTTAAGGACATTTTTCTTAGACTGTGAGAGCTCTTGATTCCCAGGTGCAAGGAAGGGAAGAGACCAGCATGGCTGAGTCAAGACCTGCTGGTCAAGCTAAAAGGCAAGAAGGAACTGCACAGGCAGTTCAAGCTGGGACTGGTATCCTGGGGAGAGTATAGGGACACCGCTCATTTGTGTAGGGATGAGGTCAGGAAGGCCAGGTCACAGCTGGAGCTGAACTTGTCAAGGGATGCAAAGAATAACAAGAAGGGCTTCTACAGCTATGCCAACCAGAAAAGGAAGATTAAACAAAGCATACCCCCACTG
>VZZY01020315.1:87956-131455 GCA_013400335.1 Eurystomus gularis | reverse complement strand
GGCAGTAGCCCTTGGGCCAATCCAGGCAGGGCAAGACATCAAAAACATGCTCTACACCACATCTGGGAAGAATGGTCCTACTTGGAACCTCTGGCAGAGGGCACCTGGGGGGACATGAGGCCAACCTTTAGGCTTCTGGAGTTGGGATACAAAGGCTCCGAAGACGACTATACTCCAACTGAAAAGGAGATACTGGCAGTGTATAAAGGAGAAGTATCAGTAGAAGTCATCCTGCATCTCTGCTGGATGCTTCCAGTCACCTTCTTCTGTTGTTATTGTTGTTGGTTTTGTTTTTGTTTAGTGAGATGGCATTACCAGAGCTGCACAAAGTATTCAAGGGGCACAGACACCATGGATTTATTCACTGGCGAAATGATGAACCCCATTTTATGCTCTACACTTTTCTTAAGAAGTCGTAACACTCAATTTGTCTTTTAACAGCTCCTGAGCATTGACAGAAATTTTCCACAGTGATGTCAAAGCCACTTTCCTGAGTGACAGCAATTAAAGTCCTTCATCTTGTACATCTTTCTTGACCTAAATACATTGTTCAATGCTTCTCAGCCTCTCTTATTGCTTATCAGCTTTTAGTTTTCTTGCTTGTTGCCCTGTCATTCGGTACCATGAAGCAGTTTTGCAGGCCTCCAAAGTCAGCTTCAGGTTTATATATCCTGAATAATTTGGTGTCATGCCATCCATTATTCCCTCTCCTCTCCTGGTCACTCTACATTTCAGAAACAAGGTGAGTCCTAGTAAACACCTATGGGGTGCCACAGATAGGACCTAATGGTCTTTCCATTAGGAAAAAAAACCATTCTGCCTCCTGCCCCTAATTTCTGAAATTCTGGGAGATCAATTTTTAGCATGGGCTATGTATTTGAGGATAGTCTGGATCATCATAGTATATGGTGCAACTTTGCCCAGATGGAATTGCCCTGGTGACTGCAGGCACAGTGAAATAGCCGACTTTGATTTTTCAGGCACTTTGAAAAGCCCGCGGTTACGTTTGAATTATGCACGGTGAATATGACTGCAGACACATGCCTTTAAAATGTCAGACCACCCACTGTGCAGCCATCTCACAGCTTGGAGAAGCCCACTTCTGCTCCACCACAGAGATGTACACACTCGTGTGCACGTGTTGGTAAGTGCAGGGTGCAGAGTCATTGCTCTAATTTTGAACAGAGAACTTGAACATTGGAAAAATACCTTATCTGAAGTGTCAGGCTGAATGTTTAAGCAGCAGATTTGCCTCAGTCAGCACAGCAGGATTGAGCCTTTCATGCACAGCTAAGCAGTTTCTTCTGCTTGCAGATCAATTCTACTCACCTTCAGCAGGAACTGGTCATTTCTATCACTTGTTCTCAGGGCCAGGAGAAGATTTAGGCTTCTCCTTTTCCTTCTGTTTGATTCAGTGCTTGTCTGTCTCCCAGAAACATCCCTGGAAAAATGAGGACTTGCAGTTAGAGTTAGAAACACTTCTATTTGTGTCTGGTTTCATTAAAAAAAAAAACAAAAAACCACGGGGGGAAAACCTGTATACAAAACAGGAAGTCCCTTAGACTGCTACACCTGCTTGCTCAGCTCACCAAAGCCTTGCCACACGGCAAGGCAGAGGAATCAGCCCTATTCCAACCTTCCTGAGGCTTTTCCTAACACTGCATGTCCAACTTGTTTTCTGAAATCAGTTAAATTTATACAAATTTATACAAATAAATTTATACAAAGTTGTTGTTATTTGCTTGGTGACAACAGCCAGAGGAGCCCTAGGACTGCCTTGGATACCCCTGTGCTGATTGTTATGCAAAACCAGATGCAGTTGTGTATGGCCTTGAGGGGGTCTGGAGGAGAGGAGGCCCATGAGAGGGACAGGTATAAGGTGGTACAAGGTCCCCACACCACTTTAAGAGTGGCCTCAATCTTCAAATGTTTCTTCAAATTTGGCATAAAGCAAATCTGCCTTCACCAGTTGCAGCATGCACAAAGCTGGAGGTCACCTGTAGATTTAATGCCTTGTTAGCACACTGGGGCAGAGCAGGACACACTGTGGTGGGATGTATGCTGCTGGTGGTCCACAGGTGTCTATGAGGTCTCCATACAAACAGAAGGCTGAGGACACAAGTATGTGCTGCATTTTTGAGACCATGAGAGTTGTGTGGACACACTTGATCTGGGCTGGAGGCGAAGCAGTCCTACCTGGGTGTCTCGAAATAAACACAGACTCTTTTGCATGGGGCTGGAAGATGGTTAGTGCTGGGTGGCAACTCCTAAGTTCACCACAATTATCTCCTCACTCAGTGTGTGCACAGATGTTTTCCCTGTAATGATGCTCTTTGGGCCTCATTTGCTGAGGTTCTCATTGCCTTCACATCCTCTGACTTTAAGCGCTTGGTACCTCTGGAAAGACAAATAATGCATAACATTTTGCCTTTCTTACAGATACTGTAAAATTTGCCTTTACCTGATCATGTGGAAAAGTTCACTGCTGTTCTCCATCTTTCTATGCTGACCTGCACTGATCACTGTACCCAAAGACAAGAGCTGACTTACCTCTGGGGTTACAGCACCCACTCTTGCTTCACACAGCTCCTCAGGGAATACAGAGCATCTTACAGGGCTGCTCTGCTGCTCTTGCTTCCTTCAGGGGAAAAAACGCTGGCACTGGGGACCTCCATGCAGTTCTTGTTTTGTGCTCACATTTTGAAAAAGGAATTGGAAATACTGTATGCAGCCACTAGCAGAGAAGTTAAAGCATGAGTTGAAACATTAGCTGAGATTAGGTTCTACTGATAGGCAACTGAAAATAAGCATCTGGACAGATGGTGCTAATTGATTTAACTGCAGCTGCCATGTTTAACAGGGTTGAAAACGCAAGAGAAAAGCTAATGGGAGCCCTGCCCTAGTTAGGAAAATGCAAGAAAAAAGCTAATAGGAGCCCTGCCCTAGTTAAGTCAGCTTCTTGTTTAACTTACCAGGAGTTATCATTGTTAATAAATTCCAGTTAAACCAAGGATAGAAAAGATGAACTGTTTTGTTAGGCTTTGGAAGCAGAGTTAGTAAAACTACGGACCGTAATAAAAAGCCCAAACCCCAAAAACGTATTTTTATATGCACATCTAGAATATATTAAATAAATAACATCCATATTAACACATGTATCATATGTATCATGCATGTCATATACAGCATACATATGTTGCCATTATATTATCAATATGCACTTAAATATAGAAACAGACTTTATTGATATTTATTTAAATATATATAAAAGCCTATCAAACAAAGGAAACGAAAACCACGGGACTGAATAAAGGACAGGCAATGTGGTGGAGGAGAGGAGAAAAAATATGAAGAGGCAGGAGAGGGTAGAGGTGAAAGCCTGGGATAGATCCTTTGTAGCTTCTCTTCAGCCTCTGCAAAGGATGCCACAAAGCTCTTTTCCTCTCTGTGCTTCCTCACTCAAGTCCTTTTTCTGTTCTTGTCAGATTCAAGGTTGCTCAAAGTCCTGTGCAGTGCAGCAGCCACCTCAGTGTCAGACATCATCTCTCCAAGCTGCTCCCCTGTCCCACTCACAAATGACTGTGCTTTGGCACGTCCTTGGAAGTCTGAGATGGATTGGTGTCCTGAGGCTTGGAGGAGCAGTGCTCTGAAGGTGACATAGATATAATATGCTGGCTAAAAGGAGTGTTGCTGCAGGACTGGGGCTTCCTTCCCTCTTGCTGCCAGTGCCAGCAAGAGGCCATTTGTGCCCTCCTGGGCATGAGCCCAGAGAGCAGAGAGATATGGCATTGGCTCTTCATCAGTCACCATGTCTCTGTGTGTAGATCAAGGCAAAAAGACCTCCCCCAGCACAGGACTCAATCCCAAGATCACTTGGTTTTGCATTGGGATGTGTCTAATCTTGATGAGCCTGCTACAGGTCATTCTGTGGCAGTTGCATGCAAGCTAGCAAGCTCACACCGACAGGCATTTGAAGGCTTGATTCATTTATCCACAATTCACCCAGGAGTAAATTTGTCGTCCTTGGCTGGAGGGTTATGTGTTTGCAGCTTTCTAAAATTAGCCCAGCTTGGCCGACCACTAACCGACCTCTTGACTTGCCTAAAGGTTTTCAGCACAAGACCCCTCACACCAGCAATATGTTCCCATAGGGAGCTTTTGGTTTGGGGAGCTTTAGCTTTTGGGAGCACTGGAGCATGGGCAGCTGCCACTGAGTTCAGTAGCTATGAAGTTATGAATGCTCACCATTTCTTAATATCAAACTCTAAAGTTAGAGGAATTAGGAATATTTTTCCTTTCAGGCAGCTTTGCACTCCTATGCACACAGCTATTTTTTCTCTCTGAGCCTGTGCTTATGCAAGAAAGATTTCTGAATTGCTGAGAAAATCACATGAAGCGAGTAAGCTGGGTGAAAACAACAGCTGCTTGTCATGTCGTTGACTTCAGCATTTACACACTACAGTTGCCAAGTAGCAAGACTCATCAAGGGACGTAGCACATAGTGAAAAAAAAACACAAATGATTGCTCTGGCTTATGGCATTTCCAGAGGAGAACTGCAAGAGGTCATAGAATCATAGAATGGTTTGAGTTGGAAGGGACCTTAAAGATCATCTAGTTCCAACGCCACTGCCATGACAGGGACAGCTCCCATGAGACTAGGTTGCTCAAGGCTCCATCCAGCCTGGTCTTGAACACATCCACAAATTCCCTGGGCAACCTGTTCCAGTGCTTCACCACCCATCTAAAAAGTGAGTGCTGAAAGCAGAGGCTGCTCACCAATGTTTCTGCACAGAGCATGCCAGTCTTCTGTGCAGCGATGCAGTGCCTCTGCTTTGGGATTTCAGGGGCAAAGCTCCCCCCGCCCCTCATAATGCCAAGAAACTGCAATGAAAGTCTACAGTAAAAATAATTTTTATTATTAATAGACAGATTCCTGTAGCAGCTAAAGGGAATCAAATTGTTGTGTGACCAGTGGTGCTCATCCCAACAAAGATTGTTTCAAAGGATGCTGCATCACCCACAGCATATTACAGAGTCTGCTTTGATCTATGGCCACCACCATTACCACTTTTAAAGGGAACCTACTGAAAAAGAAGAAAACCCAGAAATTCTCTCTGCCTCACTGTGAAGTGTGTTATTGCTCTTAGAGAAGCGTTACCTCCTGGATGGTCACTTCTTGGATAAATCTGAAAACATTTAGTTGTTTTTCCCTTTCTTCCTTTTGTGGAGTTCAAAACCCTGTGGGTGTGCAGCTGCCTCCCCAGCCCTGCCGTGCAGGCAGCCCACGGGCTGAGACCTCACCTGCTCAGTGCACACATGGCACATTGCCCATGGTGAGGAAACACAGAGTCCTGATGGGGTGTCGTGACCTGAAGCATTAGGGTAGAGATCATGACCGTGGGTTTGTGGGATTCCATAATATACAAGGACATGGAGACTTAATCCTCTAAACCTCTCTGTTAAAAATCGCCACTAACAAATTTACCTATGATTAATGAGGTGAATATGAATGAGTATATATACCAAGCTATTACAAATTGCTAGCAACAATCAATTATATAATATCAATTAATAGTATGGCATCAATCAATAATAGCATCAATCACTATTGTAGTACAACTAACAACAGCAACAACCAAGTAGTTATGTACTATTATGGATTACCACAACTTTTCATTAGCAAAGAAAACTAACCAACAATATAGCAGCAGATATACTTATGATAGATAACTTATATGAATATATATAACCTCAACATGAAGCAAATTAAATTTCAGAAGGAGCCAAAGCATCCCAAAAGAGAAGGGACAAGCCAGTAGGAGGGAGCGGGGACACAACACACCTAGGCATCCCCAAAAGAGAGGACAACAGACTGAACCAACAAGGTAGCAGTCTCATTTCGTGGAGTCTGGGGTCAGCCAGGCAGCCTTGGTGAGAGTCTGAGATCCTGTAGAAAGTTTTTGTGGGAGTTTGTGTGGGATTCAGCTGGTAAGCTCTCAGAGAGTAGGTCTCCATTTTGGATAAAAATTACATTCTTTTTATAACACACAGACATAAAAGGGTGTAGAACAATCTACATCGAGCAGCCAGTGGATGCTGTTAATGTTTGTTTTTCACCTGTAACAGCCAATACATGATGATGTTTTCTGTTCTTTCAGAAGCAATTTTATTTTCCACCTTCTCAGATGATAAGTTGCAGTTACAGTCCCTTGTTTTTCTGCTTATCAGCGGTATCTCAGGGTGTCTCCAGTTTCTAGGTGCCCTGGCTGCACTTCTTGAAGATGTTTCTGGTTCACAAGACTCATCCCCAGGCTCGCAGTCCCAGGCTAGCCGCCCTTTCTCTGTATTTTTCAACAGACAATTTATTCTCTTCAGTAATTTTCCCCTTCTAACCAGGCCACCTTTATGGCCACTCACATCATGGGGCTGGGCTGGAGGAAAAGTGAAACACCTCATCAGCTGTGAGGCACCTGCCAGGCAAGCTGGATGTAGGATAAGAAATATCATTTCTCTGGCAGTACTACTAGTGAAGCTAGTGGCGAGCACAGCCCCCCCTGGTACCTAACTCCTCTTTGGTGGGACCTAATAGAGGTTCTCTTCTCTTCCAAGCCCCATGAGGGCTCTTGCCCACCATCAAATCTGCATAGAATTGGCCATGAGTACTAAAACTGGTGTGAAATCAACAGTGACAAACACACTGACCAACTGGATAAACATAAGCTTTGTTCCCCTGGAAAAGTGGACTTAGGAGCAGAGCAGGAGCTATGCCTGTGATGGAAAGCAGTCTTTAATTATAAAATGACAGAAATTACAAAAATGCATCACTTTGTAAAAAAGGCTTCCCTGACTGTGAGTAAACCACATCAGCACTTTCTTCTGTGCCTTTCTCTCCTGACTTAAATTGCTCCTGCAGGGATGTTGCCAGCTCTGTGCACTATATGAAGCCAAAAATGAGGAGGACTGGGGGTTTTGGTAGGAGAGCTCCATCCTCAATCCCTGGGAAGGAGGGAGCATGTGATCCACATGCATGTGATCCACATGCTGGTACCCTGCATGTGAGCGCAGAAGCAACAGGCTGGTTTCCGGCCCCACTGCAATCTGGTGGCTTGAGATTGCCACCAGACCTGCTGCCCGGTACAAATAACCACAATAAACCACATTTCTCCATGAGACACTTACACAGGGGCCAGAGCAGGTTTTATGCACCCTGCATGATGGGGAGCACAAAATCTTACTGCTCTTCCAGCTCACCAGCAAATGCAGACAGGCTTGGTATGAGAAGGTCATCAGATACAATGACTGTATCATCATTCGATACAGATTAGGAGGAAATCAGCTTCTTGCAAAGCAAGGTATCATCAGGAATGAAGAGCTGGGGAGGGACATCCTAGACAAAATGCACCTAAGTGACCCCCAAGCGATGTAAGTTAAATGTCTCCCATCAGAGTGGGCTCTGAAGAGCTGAAGATCACCTATAGAGATGGTCACCTTATATTTAGTCAATAAATAATGACAACAATAAGTAATTTATTGTTATTAATTCCATAAGCCAAGTCTTCTCTGTCTGCAGACCAACACTTTGGCACATCTTAAGCAACCACAGCCTTTTCCTCTAGCAGTCAGAGGAAGTGAGCTGGGTTTTCTTGTACTTGTCTTTATCCATAAGCAATTTACACCTTCTCAGACACATCTGCCCAGAGCCACTGAGGGTAAGTGAGAGGCTAGCTCTTATGCAGGGCAGGCTGCAGAAGCACACAATGGCACAGTTTTGGGTAAAATCTATGGTGATAGTAGATACCAACCTGTTTTCGTGGCCCCACTGGAAAGTGTTGGTGGGGTAGGATGAGCTGGACATGAAAGTTCCTGAGCCTGATCAGATGAGATGTCTTACAAACATTTAGAGGCTAACTTGCAGTGATTTTGCCAGGGTTTCCATTTCTTAATAATGCTCTGTAAGGTTTCAATGTGAATAACTTGAGGAGATTTACTTTGCCACCTTCCAGCAAGATTTCTTCTCTGCAAAAGGGCAGGTCAAAAGATTTCTATCAGAGGCACTCTTTTTTGAAGATAAACTGCAAGTTTATTTAAATGAAGTCTTTTAAAAAATACATATTTTCTTTGAACAATTTTGCTTTTAATTAAAACAGCGATGGTTAGAAACCCCCTGAATTTTCATCAAGTTTTGGTGAAGGAAAATGGGTACCAGCTGCTACAAAGAGCTTTTAAACATTTTGAATGTATGGAGTTTTTCATGAAAAGGCAATGTTTCCTATGGAAAATTGTAATTAAAATGGTGTTCCTTCTATTGCCAAACTCCATTGCAGAAACTCTCCCTTGCTGGTACTATGTGATCAGTAAAGTCTGATAGGAAACCCCAGCCAGCACTTCACAGAGGCATAGCCTTTACAGGAGATTATTCAAGGTAAGGTCCTGGCGCAGACCTGACAGTTTGTGGTTTTCCTGTGAGTAACAGTTTCACAAAACAACACTTGTAGCTTCAACAACTCGCCTCAGCTCTTCAAAGGTGTTTCTGCAGCTAGCTAAGTGCATCATCATTAGGGTTATCCAACCCCACTGGTCAGCTCCCAGTAAAGGATTTCAGCCCTGGTACATTCAGTAGTTGGATCTCTCTGCTGGTCTCTTCCCTACTTCAATCAGTCACTGAGTAAAATTTGGAATAATCAACCAATGGGTATATACCTGCTACAGAAATGAACTTTTGAAAATATGTATTGCACCATTTTTTTTACTTCTTTATTAAATGTTATTGTCATTTGCATGCATTTTCTCTCAAAAGTTAATTTGAGATTAATGTCACATGTTGCTCATATTTAAGAACAATGTGCTCATTGTCAGCCAGCTGTGTCCAGCTCAGCAAACTTCCAAACTACTGCCATAAATTAACTGGATGATAGAATGTATTTCATAGCTTATAGGGTGAAGATATTTCTCTAGGTTTTTGTTGGCATCAGTTGTGATTCTCATAGAAAAGCACAATATGTAGAAAATAATGGAGAAATCAGGATGTAATTAATACTGAATTTTAAAAAATGCCACTGCGAGTATTAACACAAACAGTATCATTGAGGTCTGGTAGGATCAAAAGGAGACATTCCTCCCTAGAAACACTTCCAACACTGGGACTGCTAGGGACTTAATAGTCTATATTAAATGTATTCGTGTTCCTAGATTAGCCTGTCAAAGACAATTAATCAAAAAACAAAAAGCCTTTTCTTCTCAAAATAGAAATGTATACACAGTTTTCTTCACCTGTTTTGCTGAAGTTACAAGTGGAGTGGGAGATATGGCCCAGGCAGGAAAATTTGCAAAGTGAAGGGAAACACCAGAAATCCACTTCATTTTGCAAGAATCTATTTAAAAACACATACATCCATTCAGTAACAATGTTGATATTTATGAGGCTGCATTTATTTATGCACATTTTATCCTTCGGAATATATTTTACAAATGCATTTTTAATAAACATGCAGGGGTATATTCTGCCGTCATTCAAATGTGTAATCTCATTGACTTTAACGGTACTGTATCAGCATTGCTGAGGGCAAAGTTGTGCACCATTCAGGGACATCATTTTTGAAGATAATTGAAAATGTCTATGAATAGAAGGAAATGGGATTTTCCATTAGGAAATTTTTAAATACAAAATATTACTTCGTAGAGTGTAGCTGGCTTTGTTACTGCCTCCTTTCTTATGCAAAACAAATTGATAGACACTTTTCATGAAGAGGGACCAGAATCGAGTCAATTTTAGAGGAAGAAATAATTGAGACAATTCTTTCCTTCAGTGCTCATTCAGGGATGGTATTTCCTCATTGGTAGTTTACTTACACAAATCTTACTTCACCCTCCCTTAAAACATCAGGTGAACATTTATGAATTCGTTGTTTGAGCACATTTACCTGTGATCACACTTTATTCATTTAACTGGAAAAGACCCAAAGAAGTCAGGGCCCAGGCTGTGGGAGGGTGCAGCAGGGCTGTGCTTTCCTGGCACACCCTTCCTTGGCACTGAATCTGCAGTCCTACCCACCTCAGTGTCCCTGGCATAGTGGCAGTGGCGGCATGTGGCCTGGAGCCGGAAGCAAGTGCCGCTCTATGTCCCATGGGCAGTTCCATCCTGCATCATTGACATCAACACGTCCACCTTGTTTTGCCACTGAGCCATGTGCCACTCTTGGGAAGACCTTGAAAGCTGGAACTTTTCTTTCTGATTTTGCAGTGAAAATGAATGTGAAATGCCCTTAGATCGAAAATCACTGATCCTGGCTCTCTGTGGCAGAGAAGTTGGGCTATGAACATAGAATCACAGAATCACAGAACGGCAGGGTTTGGGAGGGACCTGTGGAGATCATCTAGTCCAACCCCCCTGCCAGAGAATGTTCACCTGGAGCAGGTTGCACAGGATGGCATCCAGGTAGGTTTTGAATATCTCCAGAGGTGGAGCCTCCACCACCTCTCTGGGCAGCCTGTTCCAGTGCTCTGCCACCCTCACAGTAAAGTTCCTCCTCATATTTAGATGGAACTTCCTATGTTCGTGTTTGTGCCTGTTACCTCTTGTCCTGTCACTGGGCAGCACTGAAAAAGGTCTGGCCCCATCCTCCTCACACCTGCCCTTTAAGTATTTATAAGCACTATCAGTCTTCTCTTCTCTAGGCTAAAAAGCCCCAGGTCCCTCAGTCTTTCTTCATAAGAGAGATGTCAAGTCCCCTAATCACCTTTGTAGCCCTTTGCTGTACCCTCTCCAGCAGTTCTCTGTCTTTCTTAAACCAGGGAGATGGTGTTGAAAGCCTTGCAGGTAGACAACATCCACTGCCCTCCTCTTATCCATCTATCTGTCTGCCTACCTATCTATCTATCTGTCTATCTATCCAGTTAGGCCTTCATAGAAGGCTATCACATTAGTCAGACATGACTTCCCCTTGGTGAATCCATGTTGACTACTTCTGATAACACTCTTTTCCTCCACATGCTTTGAGATGACATCTAGAATGAACTGTTCCATTATCTTTCCAAGGATGAAAGTGAGGCTGACTGGCCTATAGTTTCCTGGGTCCTCCTTCTTGCCATTTTTGAAGACTGGAGTGATGTTGCATTTCCTTCAGTCCTCAGGCACCTTGCCTGTTCTCCAGGACCTTTCAAACATGGTGGAGAGTGGCCCAGCAATGACTTCTGCCAGCTCCCTCAGCACTTGTGGGTACATCCCATTGGGACCCATGGGCTTGTGGATATCCAGTACATTTAATTGATCTCTAACATGATCTTCCTCAACCAAGGGAAAGTATTTCTTCCTCCAGACTTTCTCTGTTACCTGCAAAGTCTGAGACTCCTGAGGACATGCCCGAGCAGAAAGACTGTCAACCTGGCACCTGCTTTATTCAACAGAGGGCCTGCATTTTCTCTAGTTTTCCTTTTGCCTCCAATATCCTTGAAGAAGCCCTTCCTGTTGACCCTGATGTCCCTTGTCAGGTTTAATTCCAAGGAGGCCTTGGCTTTGCTAGTTTCCTCCCAAGTGGTCAGTCCCTTCTTCCATGTACTGTAAACTTTCTTCTTCCACTTGAGCTTTTTCAAGAACTCCCTGCTCAACCATGTAGATCTCCTGCTTCCCTTGCTTGATTTCTTGCTCTTAGGGATACACTGGTCCTTAGCGTGAAGGCAGTGGTACTTGAATATCAATAGATAATAGATTTATCTGAAATAGATGGAGCAAGTGCCAGTTTATACACTGGCACACATCCAAATAAATTATGTGACTGGAACATGCTTTTGCTGAGGATTTTACATTCAGTTATGGTTTCAGAAGTTCATGTTCTTTGTCTGAGCATTTTGGGGGGTGAAGAGGGGCTATAACAGAGAGTTTGATTCTGCCAAACTTTTACATGAGCCTTCTCCTTTTCAAAGCTGCTGCATTCCTACTGGCTTAACATTTTTTTGGTGCTGGTTCTTTGCAGACAGCCAGTCTTACTGCCTCTGAATACCTGTCACTGCCATGCAAAGCCATTCAGCATGCAGTTAAACTTCCCCTTTCGCCTCTTTTTACCCAGCAGGGAAGCACAATGGAAGAGACTTGGAGGCAATACAAAATTGCAGTAGAGGCATTTGTTTCTTATTATTTTCGCCCTTCCCAGAAATGGAAGTGGCAGCTTGCCATGAATTAGGTCTGCTCAATAATACAGTCCCCTTGTAATCAGAAGACAGCAGTCAGAGACGTGATGGATAACAGCCTCATGTCAGATGTCAGTGTCAGGTCTCCCCAGTCTATCACCAGCCCTTGTGATTATTGACCATGATATTCTACTTACCTGCCTACTGCCACTAGCAAGCCATAAGGGGCTTGCATTAAACTGACAGTTAATTTCCTGGATGTAGATCCTTCATCAGCTGAGTCCTGTAGAGATATGCCATTTTGCTTGTCTTATGCAAGAGCTGACCAAAGTCAACATAGGACTGTTGGGTCAAACTTTGTCACCTGCACTGCAGAAAATGCAACTCACTTGCAAATGCAAACAGAGAAATTCAGCTAAAGCTTAATGAAGCTCTGTAGCTTTGAACAAATGGACAAATCCACTTGATTTCCTGAGAATATCCCTGTGAGTCTAACAGTCAGACTTGTTCTCCAAGGTTCTTCAAGGTCCAAATCACCGCAGCCACATCACTTCCTAAGCCAAGATTCCCAGTCTGGGGAAGATTTGTCAGATCATCGAACTACAAATAACTGCCTTAAGTATTATAGAAGTCTTTGACCTCTTAAGTCTCCTGCATTTGTTGTGTGTGCTTTTCATTTTGTTTCTGCAGGGAGAGAGAATACAGGAAGCACAACCTGCAAAGCTAAGCAGATAATATACACAGATAAGTGCAACGCCAAACACTGTTACAATGAATGCAGTGGTGGTGGGATGGTTTTCACTGCTAAGAGCCACAGGTTCTGGTGACTGAAGACACAATACCCAGCTTCCAGCAGTGATGTTTTCTTCCTGGGCTCAGGAAGATTCCCCAAGTTTGCTTGCTAACTTGTGTGCTACAATGACTACTTTCCGACTCCCAAGTCTGGTAAGCCATGTCCTTGAATGCCCTGAAAAGGGCATTGCCCGACCAAAACCAGCTGTTGGGTAACTACTTGATGAAGGTCAGTTCTGGATATTTCCAAAAATTAGGTACAAGTGTGTTTAACCACTCTTTGAGCCAGACAGACCTGTTCCAAGAAGTTATATCTGATGTTCCCTGGGGAAATTTCTCTGGTTTATGCTTTTATTTTAATCTTTCATAGTCTTAAAACTTTTGGGAACTGGAGCTGAACAGGCATCCCAAGAAGACTCGTATTGTTGGCTATTAGTTGGTCTAGCTAGAAATGAGAACTCTAGCTTGCAAAAGTTTTTGAGGTTTCAACAGTTATTTTAGTTACACTGATGATCAAAAGGCTGTTGAAATTTGTCAGAAAAATAAATGAGGGAAAAGAGAGAAAGCATTTGGTAAGGTAGCGATTCACTCACCTGGTAAGAGGAATCAAACTCAGGTGATGCTTGGTCTTGTGCACTAAGATTATTTGTCTGTTTGTGTCTTTCTCCTTTTAATCAGAAATATTATCCTGAAT
The DNA here is from genome assembly GCA_013400335.1 of Eurystomus gularis. NCBI lineage: Eukaryota > Metazoa > Chordata > Aves > Coraciiformes > Coraciidae > Eurystomus > Eurystomus gularis. The sequence continues at coordinate 117,845 of VZZY01020315.1, read as the reverse complement.
CCCCAAGCCTTTCTAACAAAAAGTTTCAACTACAGAAATGGATTTTCTTGAAAGGTTTTTGTTTCAATGAAACAGAATTTTCTAGTGAAAAACCTTCAGTTGAAAAGTTCCCATCCAGCTCTTGTTTTGACATCCTCTTCAAGCACTACAGGTTTGTAGGCAGTGAATTGAAAGAAACAATGAAGCAAGCATTTTATTTTGTCTTTCATTTTGTTCAAGTTACAAAACCCAGTTACATATGACAGTAATTATGTGTTTTACATATTTGGCATCATTCTGAATGACAAATCATAGCTTAGGCTGTTTGCTTTTTAGTTTGGATTTTTTTGGTTTTTTTTTTAACTTGATTCATCTGGACTGTTGCTGGACAAAAATATGCTTTGCCTTCCTTTCTGTGCATTTTAAATAAATGAAAATGAAGCTAAACAAAAAACATTCTGGGAAGTTCTCTGAGGAAATAAAATGGAAGAAGGTGCTGTCAATGCAGGGTATTTATGTGTGTCAGTGGAGGAGGCATTCCTGCCTGTGTTGCTTCATGCAGAGGGTACAAGTGCCAGTGTGAAGTGACTCACACAGGTCCAACATCTGCCTGGACATTTTGGTGTGCCACCAGGCACTTGCCTGCCTTAGCAGAGGCACACTGCCCTATGGCTTCACTCTTCCCAGTGCAGGTAGTGAACAGTTTTCACCTCCTGTACCAGCACTGTGGATTACTTTAGCCCAGCATGGGTTCTGGATGCTGAGACATCCTCACTTCAGCCATTTACAGGGTTTGAGTCTGCTGGCAATACTGGTTCTTGAGCCAGAGTCCACCTATTGCCTGTGAAAATACAGAAGCTGGATGGCAGTATGACCTCAGAAGCATGTTTAAACATGACTTTCAACACGGGTTTTTGAAAAAGAAAAAATGGTGTAATGGTGAGGCTACATAGTGGTTGGCAAAAACCTGGAGGTTTGATGGTTGTCCATCAATCCCTCACTTTTATAAAGGTGTTTAAAATATGGTAACTTGACTCAAATTCACATTTGAGTGAATTCATGTTTGTACCTGTTCTCTGGTGCTGGAGTTTTATCTAACATTTATCTGGAATCTTTTAGGAATGCTATTCAACAGCTTCCTTATTCAGAATAGGTGATATCCTTAAATTCTTGCTTTTTTTTTTTCTCTTACAAAGAATTCTGATTGGGACATATTTTTCCTAATATTCCATTGAATGAAACAGTGCCCACTGGTGTGAATGAGTAGAATTAGGGAAGAGGAGATCCCAAGAATTATACCTGGTGTCTTCTGACCAGCCCTGGGCAGATTCTCCTGCTGCGGTTTCCTCTTTGTCTGGGAAATTCCCCTTTTGAAGGGATTCTGGGTGCAGACATTTTCTGAAAATGCTGTCAGCACAACTCCTCCTGAGCTGCAGGAGGAAGGAAGGGGGCTGGGGGAGCATGGTAGGGGCCCAGGGCATTTCTGGTAAAATAGTCACAGCATAGAGTTGCAATATCAGCAGTGAGACAATTGTAAACCACATTTCCCATGGCATTTTCCATTTACCTTACTTACTACTACACTTAAGAGCATCACTGACATGAACACCGCTGAAGACCAAATCAGTCCAATATGCAAGGGTAGTTTGGGATGAACGACAATAAACTCCACTCAGCTAGACCAGCAGAAAGGCCAAGAAGACCATGGACAAAGTTTCTACAGAGAGCAAAAGAGCAATAACTTCCCTATTGAGCAGAAGGGATGCAGGGACAAAAACCCTAAGCTGCAGGCTGAGTATGGTGCTGCGGGGCTTGTCTGTCCCACTATGCACAAGTATGGGGAGGTGCAACACAACCTTGTTGTGCAGACTAGCTGTGTTAGCTGCCACAAACCTGCCTTAGATTATTCTCAAGACCTGAGTATCTATGCTGACGTGTTTGCATAGAGATGTTGACACCAGAGCTCAGAGGGTGATTCAATTGCCTCCACAGAGACTGTTCTTGTTGCCTGAGATGCTACAGGGAATCTGAGACATAAACAAGGAGTTGGCAAATGCAACACAGCACCTCCCAGTGCAGCACATGGAGGCCTAGAAGAATGCTCTGGAGTACCTAGTTTGGCACTTAGAACCTATCAGCAACCTGGCCATGTCTGAGGGTGCTTAACTTTCAAATACATACAAAAGAGTATAAAAAATAATTTAGTTTGCCAAGAATTAGACTCTGAATTGGATGGACAGGCATGGACTATATTGACCAGATCTCCATTATGGGGACCTTAGACACCCAGCTCACATACAGATGTCTAAATGTAGATATCTAAGTCTTCTAGCCCTTGCCCTATCAAGAAAAGTGAGAAACCAAAACTGGTATATGCCGAATGTACTCTGTCAGCTTGACTTGAGCTGTTGCCAGAATCTTCCTCTACAGCAGCAAGACCAAAAACTTCCTGAAGTTAACTAGAATTGCTGTTGAATCCTGTCAAAGTTTAGGGTCAGTTTGCTAGATCTATAACAGATGTTCTCTGTTAACCCCTCTTTTCCCCCCCAAAAAAGGAAGAGAAAGGGAATAAAGAAGAGAGACTTATGGATCACTGTTGGCCCCCCTCCACTCCCAAATGGGAGAGAAAGAGAACGAGAGAGAAAGACTTCCAGATTAGAAAAGAAAACTACAACAGATTTAATTAAGATAATAATATTAATAAAATGGAATATATATAAGTATATTAAAAAACTGTATTGAACTCAACCCCCCCACACCCCCCAATGGCAATTACACCACCATCACCACTGATGCTGTGGAGCAGGCACTAGGGAATTCTCAGACTGGGCTCAGCACCAGATAGGAACTTGGTTCAGGAGCTGCATTCAGGAACACACAAATCAGGACCAAAGGCAGAATGGACAGAGTCCTCCTCGGATGCTGGCCATTGAAGAAGAGGAAGCTAGAGAAAAAGACCCTTGTGATCCCTCTGCTTTATACTGAATATGACGTATGGATGGAATACCTCATTGATCAGTTTAGGATTTCTTTGGGAGCAGCACCTCTTTTCCAACATGGGCCATTACTGCAATCACTAAAGTCTTCTGTGCAGGACTGCCTCTTAGCCTAGGACCTCTAGACAGGCTATCTTTCTTCCACCTTAGGAACTAGATCATGACCCTTTACTACCATCATTTTTTCTCAGCTGCTTCACACCTTTCCTTCTTTACCAGCTGCTTTGCCCCTGGTAATGGTGGAGTCTGGACTAGCACAGTGTTTTTAAAACGAGTCTCTGTCTTGGAAGTAGAAGAGGGGATGGATTCCAAGCAGTTCCAGGAAGCACAGGCTTGTTATGAGTCTGTGATGGCAAAAAGCTAATACCTTGTGAAGTAATAGAAGGGTATTTTAAAGAAACTCATCTCGGCTGGACTGTAAGCTGATTTATGAAGGCAGGCGCCGAGTGACTGTATAGCTGTTGGGGCCATGGCAAAGCAAATATTTAACATTTATTGTTGGTTTTTTTTAAAGTAGCCTAAGCAGAAGTAGTGTGCTAATAGGGGGTTTAAATGTATTTGAGAGGGAGCTCAGAATTTCTGCATAATTCAAAGGCATGCCAAGTCAGAAAACCTGCCAGTACTCTCAAAGCCAGTATAAAGACCAGCAAACAGTGAAAATGCTCAGAAAAGGAAAACTCCATTGTTAAGCAGCTGTTATGTATGCTGCAGCAACATCTTTGTCTTCTAATGTTCTTGCACTGGCTGGGCATATGACTTATGTACATGAAGAGGGGTCATGGTGCCTGTTTCTAAACATTTGCACAGGGTGATGCAGGTTTCTGTGATTCAGGCAGTGAAAAACAGCTGTGCTACACTTCCAAATGATAGCTGAGCTTCCCTTTGCCAAGGTGAAAATCAAGGAGCATAGCAACAGAGAATTCAGCCTTAATTTCAGCAATGCCCCCTTGTTTATCTATCCTACATGGAGTTTGTTTACTACATTTTATGCTGTGATAACACACATGCTTTCCTATAGGTACTCCACATGTCACAGAGTTTGCGGCCCATGGATATATTGACTATGGTCACATCTGTGCCCTTCTCCAAGCAGGCCAGATGTGTGAGCCCATTGCAGACAAGAAGCTGTAAAGCTGCTTTAAACACACATCAGATCTATGTTTCCTGTAGGACACTGTGTCATGCCAATGGGGCATCCAGTTCTGCACCGGCAGGCAGAGATGGTTTGTACGCACCCATGTAACATAACCCTGAGTGAAAAGCAATCTGGGCACGTGTGCTATCCTTCCTTTACAAATTGCTCTCAGTTTCCAAGTACTCCTGAACCAGTAAGAAGAATGTCAAATCTAAGGCATATTTTGATAATGAGGAGCCCTTGGAGGTGAGCTGTACAGGCACCCTGCCTTTGCAGGTGGAAAGAGAGGTCTTCAAGAAGACACTGCCCAGCCTAGGACAGCTCAGCCTGACTGCCAACAGGAATGGAGCTCCCCAAGCAACACCTTACCCATTACTTACCATCATTTTTCCCCTTACATTTAGGAGGGATGAGGTGAGATGAGTTGGCTTGCTGCAGGAGGACATTTCTCTAGCCATGGAGCAGCCTCTGTGAACTAGAGAGACCACCCTAGCCACCCTTCTATATCTTCACCAGAAACACCCCAGTGCAGAGTTTCACAGAGGTGACAACCGCATCTTTCTGCTCCACATAGTTGCTTCTAGGCCCCAAAGAGGGATACCTCATCTCCACTCTGTTTCTATTGACCTCTCTCAGCTCACACAGGGCTGGGGGTCCCCACGTCAGGGCTTTGGGAACCCCAGGGGGTTCGACAGGGGCTGTGATGGTGAGCGCATCACTGAGTGTCACTGTGCAGCCTGCCCATGGCTGGGCCTGGCTGCCATCCCACAGAGCAGTGACAGCTTCCACCTGTCCCTGCTGAGACTCAGGGTTTTGCAGGAGTATATATTAAAGAAGGCTGCTGCTCCTGTCTCAGCAAAACTCATCCTACCTGGACAGGCTGGAGAGGTGGGCGCAGGCGAACCTCATGAGGCTCAACAAGGCCAAGTGCAGGGTCCTGCACCTGGGCCAGGGCAACCAGTGTTATCAGTATAGGCTGGGACAGGACATGCTAGAGAGCAGCCCTGTGGAAAAAGACTTGAGGGTACTAGTAGATGAAAAGCTGGACCTGGGCCACCAATGTGCACTGGCAGCTCAGAAGGCCAATCACATCCCAGGCTGCATCAAAAAAACTGTGGCCAGAAGATTGAGAGAGGTGACTCTGCCTCTCTACTCTACCCTGGTGAGACCTCACCTGGAGTACTGCATCCAGCTCTGGAGCTCTCAACACAAGAAGGACGTGGACCTGTTGGACCATGTCCAGAGGAGAGCTATGAAAATGATTAAAGGGCTGAAGCACCTCTCCTGTGAAGACAGGCTGAGAGAGCTGCCGTTGCTCAGCCTGGAGAAGAGAAGGCTCTGAGGGGCCCTTACAGTGACCTTTCAATACCTGAAAGGGGCCTATAGGAAGGTGGGGGTGGATCTGTTCTCAAGGGCCTGTAGCGACAGGACAAGGGGTAATGGTTTTAAGCTAGAATAGGGTAGATTTAGGTTAGACATTAGGAAGAAGTTCTTTAATATGAGGGTGGTTGAGCACTGGAATGAATAGGTTGCCCAGAGAGGTGGTGGAGGCCCCATCCCTGGAGTCATTAAAGGTCAGGCTTGATGAGGTTCTCAGCAACGTGACCTAGTTAGAGGTGTCCCTGCTTATTGTAGAGGGGTTGGACCAGATGACCTTTAGATGTCCCTTCCAACCCCATGCGTTCTATGATTCTACGATTCCCAGTGATCTTTCCAAAATACGTCTGAGTGACAAGGCTATCAACTACATAAACTGCTGGGCTGCTTGTAAAATAAAAAAGCTCTACTTTTCCCTCAGTGCAAGCATGAGGTTTTCCTGCAGTCTTTCCCTGCCCTGCAAACCATCAGACAGCACCTACCTTTTTTCATCAGGGCTGCAGCCTGCTTTTTAGATCTGCAAGATTAGCATCACTGGCATAAACATTGAAATGTGACTCAGGTAGGTGCTCAGTTTATGATAATCTCAGCTGCAAAATTTCTGCACCTGCGGCAGTGGAATGACCTCAATCCTCACTATGTTCTGATTGTGGCATTAAACATGCTCTTTTTTTGCCATGAAGACTTTTCCAAAAGAATGACTCCATAATAAATAACAAATATATGAATTAAAATATTCCGTGCATGACTGAAAACCATAGCACAGAGCACTGAGAGTAAATATTCTGGGTTGGCAAATCTTTTGCTGCACAAGTCAGCTATCCAAATACCGGATCCTTATATGTATGTAGGACAAATAGCTATATGAACCATCTGGGACTCACTCAGCAGTGGGGAAAAGACTGTTAGACTTGCAGGATCAGCACGCAAGAGTGACTGCTGAGCAGTCACTGCTGCTTTGCAGGGAAAACAAAGGCTTTAGCATTTAAGCTACTAATAGTTTCTACCTAGTCCAAGTGTTGCAAAATGTACTTATTGCCTCAGACCATAAATTCAAAATTTCTTAGATATTTTTCCAGATTGTGGTTTCATAATATAGATTTAAGCTGATCCACGTTCTCTTGTTCCTGTGTCTCTCCTGTGCCAGCATTAGAGTCTGTGAAGTCCTTGGCTGAGCCACATGTGCCTGGGAACTAACCGGGTATAAAATCCAGCAAAACTCCTTTTCAGCTGATGATTCTCTGACTTGGTTCATTCCACAGGTGCAGAGACACTGCTGCTGGAACAAGAGGACACAAGCAGTGGGAATCTGGTCTTTGGGGATTGGACTCCACTTAGGCCAATTTATGTTGATTATGAAAGCTTAATCTAACTGTGCTGGATGATTTCTTTACCTTAGTATTACAATTGAATAAAAGAATGATTAAAAGCAGTGACTATTTTAATCAATTAACAAATACGCTATTTCAGTATGTCTAATTTGTGACTTCTTCTAACTGGAAAAATGCGTGACTGCTACTTCCCCCAGAAAAAGACGGCAAAGAACAATAAAATAGTTAATGATTTTATAACCAGGCAAGTGACATTTTGTACATTGTCCCCATAAGGTTGGAGTTTTCAATTACATAGCCATATGTTAATAAATGGGTAACTAAATGCCCAACTATCTAAACTCACAACTCCTTAGCAGAACTTCTTCTGTCTCATGCTCATTTGGCTCAATCTGAGAACTAGACCAAAGGCATTACTGTTTGGAAACAATATATTTTGCCTCTGGAAAACCAGGACTGAGATTTGACTCAAGAGGAAGAAACCTGCATGTGGATGTCAGTATGTAGGAGCCTGCCTGAGCACTGGGAGTCCAGGCTGTCTTTCCAGTTAGTGGAGGTGGACAGTTTGGTTTGGTTGCCTGAAGGAAGGAGCTGCCATCTAGGACACCTGGGGTGCATTGACCTCCTGATGGGGCCAATGGCTGTGATGGAGGACCTTTAGGGTTTATGCCCTCCCGAGTGGCACATGGAGGTCAGGGCTTATACAGTAGAACTAGAAACCTGTGGTCATGTGGATGAATCCTTCTACTAGCCTATGGCCAGCCTTTTCAGCTGGCTGCCATCTAGCAGCAGGTTCAGCTGCCCACGCAAGCACACCTAATGTTGTTCAAGAGGCTTTCAAGTACCTGGGACACCTGCATGGTGTTGGCAGATGTGACACAGGACTTCTAAGAAACCTTGCTCTACTCCTGGAGCAGCAATTCAAGGGTAGGTGAGATTTCAGACAGCAATAGATGCATGCGTTGAGGCAGCAGAGGGGACTCCCAGAGCTGGTTTTCTCTCTGTTCACAAGCTGTAATGAGAATGCTATCTTGCTGGACCGGATTTTGGCTTTGTGGCTTCTATTCAGAGATCTCTCACATTGCATTTGTGGTGCAAGATGCTTCTTGGTGCCAGCCAGGGCATCACAATTTGTTAGGAAATGGCAATCAGTAGGTGATGTTAATCAAACGGTAACAATCAGCACATAAATTTGTTGCTGCTTTATCAGAGTTGAAAATACCAGGCCTTGCTACCAGGCCTGATTCTGCTGTCCTGCACTCCAGGGTAATACCCTGACTTGAGTAAAGCCATTAGATTGAATAATGAGGTCCAATTAGAGATGTCACAGAACTCACCTCCTGGCAGACTTTTGGCCGGGAAGGCTGCTCTTTGAGCCAAACCACCCTCTTCCTGTGAAGGTCAGCATGTATCCCTAGTGACCCGTAATTTTATCTTGACTGATAGTCCTTCCAAAAATATTTCAACAGCTGGAAGGGCTGAACATCTGGCCATGAAAACTTTCCTGAGAGTGTTGCCTTCTGGAAGCAATACAAAGGGACCAAAAATAATGCAAGTGCTCCGTTCCCTTTAAAAAATTGCTTTTTCCAAATTATTGAGCCTATTATTTGCTGTCTTTATTTTGGAATAAGGCAGTTCCCACTAAGGCCCATTAATGTAACGCACTGTAAAACTGAGAAAAACTTACTGATTTCAAACTTACAAATATGAAGGAATAGAACTAATGTAGTGATGAAAACATGGAGCAGCACATGCCATGCACTGTCGTCCACCACACTCTGAAATGTACTCTCCATGGAAGACCAGTGCAACACACAAATCCAGGTCAACTTTGGCAGGAGATGTAATTAGAGGTACATAGTGTTGAAAAAAAGCAAATGAGGTAGTTAGCAGAAAAACGTCTTTACCAGGGAAGGCTAACAATTAGCCCACAAATTAATCAAAGCAGATGTAAGCTAACCATGAACCAATAAACTGAGATGAAAGCACCGAGGAAAGAAATTGGCTGAGCAGAATTGATCAGCATGTGGGATTTAGCTGTCCTTACAAGCCTAGGAAATCTCTAGCAAAGCAAAGCCCAAAGCTACTGAAATGTAGTTAGCACAGTCTTTTGATGTTTTCTTCCCTTTGCAAAGTGCCTTAAAGCTCAATCATAGGACATTCATTTCACTTCAATATAAAAGAGAAATGTTGATTCTAGTTTATTGATCATTTTCAGACCCTCTTTTCATGGAGATGAAGCAGATGGAGAGGGAAGGCGTCGTACTGATTCACAAAACATGAGCAGGGAGAGGAACTAGGAAGTCCTGTGCAGTGATATTCAATGTAGGCATGTGCTACCCAAGCATCACCCGCCTTCTGTGCAGTAACACCACAAGGGAGCATTTGTGGTGCCTCATATGGCAGCAGAGGAACTTGAAAATCAGTAGTCATCCCAGCCACAGCTCTAAAGGAGCAGAACTACCCATTTTGAAGGCAAGTCCAACTGTCATGTGTACCTTTAAAGCTCCAGTCACAAAGGCAATTTGCGTATATCATGATTTACATGGCATGGGAGGTTCCAGCCAAGGCCAGGGGACTGGGCTGCCACATTGTCAATCACAGCATGAGCTGTACCTTGCCTTTCTTCATTCTCACTTGCTGGGGATGGTAATTGATGGCAATGACTTGTATTCGCCTTTAATTACAGGTTTATTTTTTGGGTAGCAGAATTAACAATCATTCCAATACTGCAATTAAATCCCAAGTCATTCACTCTTGCTATTGTTTATTTCTCATTCAACATGTGAATAGATCTTTTCTTCAAACTTAGGGAATTCAAAATTCAGGGTGCTTTTTTTTCCCCTTTGAACCCTTTTTTTACACCTTTCTTTGGCCTTTTTTAGCTATACTAGCCTTGGTCTCTACTAGACACATGCACAGTTTGCTCAGTAGGATCCAGAAAGATTATTTTATGCTAGGGAAAAAAAAAAGGTAGCCTCAATATATCAGATAGATACACAAAATGTCCTTCATAGCAAATGTTCTAGGAATCAGAGCTCAGCAGCAGAAAAGATTATGAGAAGACATTGCTTTGGTGTTATTAATAATGGGATACTTATGAGATGAAAAAGGACATCATTAGGACTAAAAATGAAGACTAAAAGATAAGGAGAAAATCGGTTAGGACAAGGAGTTAAACTGCCATGGAAGATGGAGAGGAAATCAGAGCTGATATGAAGATTTTCTGCAGGAATTCATTGCCTTATGCTGATCACACTTTCACTTATGAGTTTAGCTGAGCATATTCATATTATAAACATCATTTTCCTAACTGCCCCAGCTTGATGGCTGCAGACTGACCTCTAATTTGCTCTTGTTCTTGTAGTGGTGAAGTTGATCAGTAATGTAATACATTAAGTAGGATAGTATAAATCCATATTTTTGAATCCTCTCATGATAGAGTCACTATCAGTGTTAGATTTGCTGAATTGAAAAGGATAGGGAGATAGGTGTCACCCCAGGTACTCTTTAATGTAAAATAGTGCTGGAGTGCTGCTAGGGAACACAAAGACCTGACTGTGGTGTTCTGGTTTAGTTTGTCCTGGCATGCAGTCCTGATTGTGCCTACCTGGATCCTCATTAAAAGCCCTGACTTGGTTTTCATATTTTTCTGGTTTTGAAATTCCTGCTGTTCCTTTGGTGTTGGGTGAAAGATGCAAGCCAACACTAATGGCACCTGACATGTCAAGGGAAGAACAGGCACAGGGAAACACAGGCAGGAGAGCTTGAAGCCCCTCCTCTAGGCTCTGCTCCCTTGCATGCCAGCAGAGGAGAGGTGCGCTATGTCTAGTCCTGCCACCAGCACCAGTAAGCTCCTTGGTGGAGCTGAGGTGCTATCTGGGAAGAACTGAGCTGTGCTCAGTTGGGGATGATCTTGTTTCTCTGGTGGAGCGCAAAAGGAATGAAGAGGTCTTTATGTCCCATATTACCTTGGACTGACTCAGTTCATCTCCAAAACTGGCTGAATGCTTCTTACTACTACTCACTGCTTGTGCCATGTGGGGAGCAATGTAGTCACTCTGTGCTTTCGCTCTTGTGAGCAAACATTTATGAGAAGAGAATAACAAATAGTGAAGCATTTCATTTCAGGCATGAATTCTTAGATGAATGATCATTCATGCTAAAATTAACAATGCTTACAAGGACAAAACAAACGTACACAGATTGTCCAAATACCTTTCAATATGAAACATCGTGAGCTGGAATAAGCTGAACTTTGCACTTTCATTTGTTAAAAATTTATATTATTTTTTTTCTGCCCTAGAATTATTTATGTACTAAGTGAGCGATACTTCTCTCTTTTCTTATGAAAATGGTTCATGGTTTGTATAGAAACAGCAGTACTATTCCAGGTATTAAAAAGTGGGGCTCAACCTACATGTGCTTTTGATTTGGAATTCATAAATAGCATTTATTGCATCTAGGATAGCAGAATAATATTGTTTTGGAAACATTAGAGCATTATATCAGGCAGAGGGAAGTCTGGTAGTTCCCAGTGGCAATCCTTCCCTCCAGGCTGACTCTGTTATGTACGCTCCCATTATTTTCAGTGGAGTGGCAGCTAAAGGAGACCATGCAGAATGTCCCAAGGCCACATGAGGGTCATCACTTCACAGCACTAAAGCAGTTAAGTATTCATTTATAGCCCACTTAAGCCTTAAGTATTCCCAGATCAGACATAGAACATTTTTAGCAGAATACTGTATTCCTCTCCATGGATTATGCTCTTTACTTTTAAATACCTTAGGCTGCATTTTCAGACAGCATCAAATTGTCCTGTAAAACTGGGAGGATGTGAGTACACTTACACACACATCTTTGCACACTCACAGAAACACAAACACATATTTTTCCTTGTATAAATAGGGTTATTTTGCAAACAGGATCCTAGTCAGACTCTGGTGCGTCTGCTCTCTTCTCACTGCAGAGAAACCCAAGGTGGATGTTGCTGCTGCTTCAGGTGCCTCAGCCAGCTGCCTGAAGTTACATACCAAGAGTTTAAGCTTCAGAGCACACAACACTTACGCACACAATGCAGTGAGACTGAAGCCTTGCAGAACTAGTGCTCAGGAACATCTTTGCAGACTGCTGTGCAGAGGAGATAGTAGAGCAAGTTGTGGATTTTATTAATCAGGATTTTTCCTCCTCAGTGTATGAGCACCATGGAAACTATGCCAGGTTCATCCAGAGGGTCTACGATTCCTGGGGGGAAGTGCCTTGGCACCCACTGCCATTTAAAGATAAAAATTCTGTCTTGGATTTGGAAAAATATATGTGTGCACATCATCCTGCAGGAGCACCGAGGAACTAGAGCCACAGTGTGTGCAACCCAATTCCTCTTGGCAACTGGCCTGACAGATTTTTGTAGCTTGAGAAGACCATATATTCAGATGTGATATTTTAAGAGTCAGTCTTTCCTAAGGACAGCGCTGACATTAACCTCTTGCCTGCAGACAACTCGCCCTATCTTGTAGCTGAATTTAGTGCTGATGTCCACTGGCCTGCTCACTCTGACATACTTGTCTCTATATTAACACCAGGAACCTGCTGGAGCTAAAATATATCTGCTTCTGTGTGATGGCCCATTTCATTAAAGTGATCCACAAAAGACACCTTGCTAAGGAAGATCTGGTCAAAGTGTATATGAGAGAGGCAGCTATCTTTGTTTCAGCTGAATTTTTCTACCTCTTTGTTATGATCTGCTACAGCTAGCTCATCCTTAAAGCACACCTGCATGCTTATCTCTTTAAATTTCACAGATTAAATCCAACGCAAGTTCTTGGGCCTCAGGTTGCAGGCACAGGATATGACGACTTTTTTGCAATGTTAACAAAACCCTTCACTTGTGAGGTCTGTGCCTGCAGCTACAGATTCCCTTGGGCAAAGAGTGGTAGAGTTGCCAGGTCATGCAGGGTTTGAAGGGATGTCCTGCTGCCCCGTAAGGTTCAGCTCCATGCTAAGATCCTCTGCAGAGGACACGTCCCTGTCCTGGGCCCAACAGAAGTGGGACACTTAAGTCTGTAACAAAAAAAAAGGATGGCAAAATGAAAGCAGTAATTCAAAACTTGTGGCTACTTTCACTAGAAGTATGTTTTGTCTGACAGGGATGGTGCCTTTTCTCTGGATTAGAGAGTGTTTCAGGGATGGGATTACAGCCTAGATAAAACAGAAACATCCCAACTCGAATTTTGAGCATACAGAAAGAATATTAATACTTTGAGTCCCTGCTCCACCATGATGCCTCACTTTGGGAAAAACATCAGGGACATATTCTTGTGTCCAGCCCTATTCTGGTCTTCTCGCATGTTCCCTGTAAGTAATCATTTAACTTAATAGCTTCACCTGTTCATTTTATATTCATTTAACTGGATTATAGTGAAGGGCAGAGACAAGCAGAAAATAAACTATAGAAGACTGAACAAGACATCTCTTCTTCCGGTGGCCAGTTTCCTCAGATAACCCTGCTGAATCATTTGCTCAGGGTTTTTTCAAAGCAGCACAGACTACTCAAAATAAATTAGACCTCATAAACCCTTTGACCTTTATGTCTCTGCAAAGCTTTCACATGTTACTTGTTTTGATTTTTCTGCTTTCAGTTTCACTGTAATTTATAATCACGAGGAATATAAAAAACAGTTCACAGTGGTCAGCGGGCTAATGGGAGTTAAGGTCTGCTCTTTACTATACTCTGCTACTGTGTGTTAAGAACCTCAGATGAAGAGGCAAAGCACGCAAAATCTCCTCTGTCACCTAAGGTACAATAGTGATCTTAAACTCAGAAAAATCCATCAGATTATGGTAGAGTGAACACTCATAATGATATTGCTACAGTAGGGATGGCTACAACCTTTTACAAAAGCTTTACTTGCAAACCGTCTCTCTGTCTGGAAAAGCTGTTTGAGAGATAAAAGTCCTACAGTTCGAGATTTTGTTCATTTATTTTTGAAGCTGAGAAATATTCAAGCACTTCTCATTTCCCCAAGAAGAAATGTGAATAAAATGTCTCCTCACTGAGTTTAATTTTGAGCATAGAGCAATTGCCATAGGATGCTTTGGATGTTAAAAGTAATTAAATGAAGTCAAAGAAGGACGTTCATCAAGGCCACAGTAAACTCAACAAGACTGGCTGGAGCCACTGGTGATGGAGAGGTGATAGCAGACCATATGGAGGGGAGGCAGTACTCCTCTCCTGTCACTGGCACGCTCCCTTACTGGCCACTACTGGAGTCAGCACTGCAGACACAGAGAGCTTCTGGTCTGTGCTGACACAGATTGTTCCCATGGGGTTTAGTTAGGGTACAGGCACAGCAAAAAGGAGGTACAAAACAAAAATGGAGTAATGAGAAGAGGATGTCCCTGAGAAGAGCTTGGTGCTTCTACATGGCAGAACTGGTGCTTGTTGCTTGCAGACATGAGACAGGATGAACAAATTGTCATCCCAGGAACAGGTACAGGTAAGCCTACAGCTCTTATTTCCTTGCAGATTTTCTAGGTTTTTCACAATATACCTTTTTGTAGGACTGCTAATAACTACCAAGGAATAGTGAGAATTATACAACAGTGGAAGTAACAGCCAGCCTGATGAGCAAAACACACCCAAATTAGTGGCCTTCTGATTAAATCTGGGGGCTACATAATAAATTTTGTTTGAATTCTGTGGTCAAAAAGACACAAGAACTCAGACAGTTCCCAGCCATCAAATATGAGCTTATGATTTTATATCAAAATAATGAAATCTTCATCAGCACACAAAATGACTGGTTGATTAGTTAATACAGAGAAACTGAAAACATGTTCTGATAAAATATGGCTTCATGTTTGACTTTCCTGGGGTTCACTGTTGTCCTTAAATTGTTTAATGCCTCACAAACAATGAAAGCTTCCTGGTATTTTCTCCTGTCTTTCATGTAACATGAAGCATTGTTACATAATTTATCTTCCCTTTTCATGCCTATTTCTTAGAACATGCTTCTTTTGTGGGTTGAAGGGCATGATTCCTGACCTAGCATCACTCAGAATCATAGAATCATTAATGCTGCAAAAGACCTCTCAGATCATCAAGTCCAACCATAAACCCAACACCATTATGACCATTAAACCATGTCCTGAAGTGACGTCAAGCTTTTCTTAAAGTGTCTCCCCATGCCAAAGCAGATGGATGCCCAAAGGACTCCGTGACCCCAATGGGAAGCCTGCCCTGGAGCAGTCTTCTGGCAGAACCTGTAGACCTATAGAGAAAGGAGCCCACACTGGAGCAGGTTTGCTGGCAGGACTTGTGACCCCATGGGAGACCCACACTAGAGCAGTCTCTTCCTGAAGGACTGCAACCCATGGAAGAGATCCATGCTGGAGCGGCCTGTGAAAAACTGCAGCCTGTGGGAAGGACTCACACTGGAGAAGTTCGTGGAGAGCTATCTCCTGTGGGAGGGACCCCACACTGGAGCAGGGGAAGAGAGTACAGATTTTTCTCCCTGAGGAGGAAGAAGCAGCAGAGACAACGTGATGAACTGACCACAATCCTCCTTGCCCGTCCCACTGCACTGCTTGAGAGAGGAGGTAAAGAAATTGGAAGTAAAGTTAAGCCCAGGAAGAAGGGAAAGGTGGGTCTAAAGTGTTATAAGATTTAGTTTTTATTTCTCATTACGCTGCTCTGATTTGTTTGGTAATAATTTAATTTCCCTAGGTCAAGTCTGGTTTGCCAGTGACAATAATTGGCATGAGATCTCTCCCTGTCCTTGTCTCATCCTGTCAGCCTAATATTTTCTCTCCACAGTCCGGCTGAGAGGGAGAGTGAAAGAGCAGCTTTGGTGGGCATCTGGCATCCAGCCAGTGTCAACCAGCCACAAATGTTCTGAACTCAATTTCACAACCAATTTTGTTTTTTCCTTTCATATTCATTATATTACTTAGATCTGACCCTGATTATTTAAGTTTATATTTCCCTAGAGTTTTGTGCACAAAGCATAATACATCTTGTGAGCCATGTGTTCCTGTCTTCTACCTTTAGTCTTTATCCTGAGGCCATACAAACAAAAGCAAGCTTGCACATGCACATATAAGTCTAGTGTTGAGCCAATATATTATCATCCTTAATTATGGCTGTAAGTGAAGATCCCCAAGCTGGCCACTGTATTTTTTTCTAGTCAGTTCTTAAACAGCTGAATTTTGAAGAAGAGAGATTGCATTTCAAGCATTACCTTCCTGAACTGACTGAATACATTTTTTTATCAGATGTGGGTTTTTTAAGAGAATAGACTTTCAGAGATGAGTATGAATTGCATTCATGGTTTTTTGCTGGATCTGCTTTTCCTGCCCAGAGCATGTGTCCAACATCCACTTTCTGTTTCACCTTCATCTCATATTTCACAAAATACATCTGAGAGCCTTGCAAAATTCTTTTAAAGTCCCATCCCTTGAATTACAAATCAAGCCCTCCTCACTACTCAAGTTAGCTCTTCATAGTGGCATTCAGCTTCAAACGCAGGTAAGTAAGTTCTGGGGACTGATCCTATTTGGCACTGGGAAATAAACACGTGCTGGAAAGAGGCACACATCATTTTATATACTTTTAAATCTTCTAATAATACTTCCATATATTATGTGCCAGTAGATATGTTCTATTAGTGTATAATACATATTTTTGGTTTTTTTTGTAAAATAATTATTGACAACTTCTGGTTAGTTCTGAGTGGAATATTTTATTTTATTTTCTATATTAAATGATTTGTGCTTGTTCTAGTGAAAAAACTGTTTTAAAGAAAGAATAAAAACATGCCATTCTTATTTTATTATTCCAATTGTCATAGACTTTCCAAGTTGTCTCTATGTGTTGGAAAACACTGTTATGCAAAGTAAATTGTTCTAACACACATTAAGCAGCTGATTATAATGATTTTTAAATAATTAAAGTCAGCAGTAAATTAGCCACGTATTTTGACTTAGTTATTATGTGATAACAGAATATTGGATGCACTAATGATTCTGCTATCACAAATAATATAGAAAAAGCAAAAAATAATATAGAAGGCCTTACGTTTGGCTGGAATGTGAGAAGCCATAACAGCCCACAAATGATTTCAAATGAAATATTTTTTTTCTGTAAGTAAATTCTTTTTCATTGAAGGAACAACTGTGTTCACGGGAAATATTTTCAAGATTCCTATGATTTTGTGAATAAAACAATAAGCGATGCTTTTGTCAGAATGGTTTTTTCGCAACAAACAGCAATGCTGGCAAAACCAGTCAGCCTGGCTCAGCTGAAGGTCTGGTTGGTGGAAGCTACTGGTGAGCAGCCCCATTACTCACCACACTCCATCAGAGCCCATACCTGCCCCGCAAAGCACTGAAGTGCTTCCTGAGGCAGGACCTTGTTTTTCTGGAGATAGTTACAAGCAATGGGTAGAAAGCCCAGAAGGTATCAAAATATCATAAATTTGAGGTGAGGAGTGGAGGGTGAAGAGAGATTTGTGGGTTTCAAGCATGATAAAAGTAAGGCATGATACAGTGATATTAAAAGTTGACATGGGACAATCATCCCCCTCTGCAAGAGATAGGCAAAGCTGAGTCATTTGTCAGTATGTGCATTAAAATAAATGAATGTATTTCAGATGGGCACATTTCCACCAGTACTGGTGTACTGGTATGTACCATACCACTGCCCAGCACTGTGCCCAATGATACATAGTGGGCTGGTACTGCCCAGGCAGATGCACACTGTGACAATGCAGCTGATGCACCATGGGCCCTGCTTAAAGTACATCCTTCAAGGCACACCTTCAGAAAATGTGCAAGTAGAGTAGCAAAAAACCTACTGGTCATGTTTATATGAGACGTTCTTTAGTTGTACTGATCTCACTGTGATGGCCACGTTTATATTACTAATCTTTGAAAGCCCTAAAATTTGCCAGGCTTTAGACTGTTGTCATGGAAACCATTGAGAGTGAGCCATGGGGAAGAAGAGCCTTGACTCCAGCCCCACTGATGCAGTCAAAGCCCTCCTTCCAAAACATGCCCTTGAGATGTCAGGCACAAGCTGGAGATGACCACAGGTTATTTTTAAGATAAGGGTCAGATCAGCCTGAGTTCTGGGAATGTGATGTGGACCGAGAGCCTCCTTTTCCCATCTTTGGCCTTGCATGGACTACAACTCAGCAAAATCCCAAACCCCAGGAACATGATTGACAGGGTACATAGGTGACTGACACCTACAGATGCACATTCCTTCTCAGTGCAAGTGGCTTTTAAAGTCTTTTTGCTAGCTGCAAAAACACAGGCGCTGAGCACATTGAGATATTAAACTGCTGATGAGCACAATATCATCATAGGATTTATTCCATATTTCTGTCTCCAACACACCCACACTGTACATTTGCAATACTTCTTTCCACAGAGATTTACCTCTGTCAGTAGCTAAAAACTCTTCACAAGTTCTACCAACTTTCATTTTCATCAATAATCCAGTTCACTGAAAAAAAAGTATGTGTTTTGGCCTTGTTGCTCCTTATCTTTTATTTTTTGAAATTACAGGTCTGCAGAGCTAATATCCTGGACTTGTTACATTTCTAACTTGGTAAACACTGGGAAAGTGAAGGCTGTAGGTCTCTGTAGTGGGTCTGGCTGAGCTGGTTTTCCACATAGCAGTCCTCATGGTGCAGTGTTTTGTGCTGGGAGCTAGAAGGGTGTTGATAACACACCCGTGTTGTGACTACTGCTGAGAAGTGCTCGCACAAAACCAAGGCTCTTCCCAACATTCCCCCCTCAATGGGATGGGGTGGGCAAGATCTTGGGAGGGGACACAACCAGGACAGCTGACCCGAACTGACCAAAGGGATATTCCATACCATATGACATCAGCTCAGCTATAAATCTAGGGAAAGGGAGAAGGAGAGGGGGCCGTTCTGTTGTCCTCCAGACCAACCACTACACATCTTGGAGCCCTGCTTCCCAGGGAGTGGCCAAACATCGCCTACTGATGGGAAGTAGAGAATAAATCTTTGTTTTCCTTTGCTTCCACGTGCAGATTTGCTTGGCTTTGCTTCTATTATTATTAAACTACTTTTGTTTCTCATCTTATTTTCCTCTCTTTTTTTTTTGCCTCTGCTGAGGAGGGAGAGGGGAAAAAGGGGGGGCGATACAGCGGCTTGGTGGGCACCTGGCGCTCAGCCAAGGTTAACTCACCACAGTCTCATTTCTATCACAGAATTGTTTCACATTCAGAAGAACTGTGAGATAACAGTTTGCAATGCTATTTCTCCTGTAAAGGGACACGTGTCCAGAAAGCTCCACCTTTAATCTGAGGCTGTCATTTGTTCACTCTGCAGCAAGTCACTGTACAAAAGTAGTTGCAAAGAAGATGTAGTAAATGATCCTCAACTCGGAGGTAGAAGAGCTGTGTAATGGTTGTCCATCATAAGTGTCCATTCTTGGTTCTGTGTGAAATGATGTGTGGTTGGCACTCCTCCTGGACAGACTCCTGAACATCTCTCCCTGTGGTGCTGGCCCAGGGGCAAGGAGCAGGGCAGCAGCACCTGCAGCTCTCCTGATGCCTGCCTCCAAACATTACTGGGAGAAGGACGCAGCACAGACAGCTACTGTAACTGGACTCTGAGAAATAAATCCATTTTGAAAATACAGATAGACATTAGCAATCAGGAAAGGAGTAGATTTTCAGCAGGCAGAATAGTCTACTGAAGGCAGCCAACACTTCCAGCCACATGGGCATTTGTGGCCAGGCTGTATTTATCTTTCATATTGCAGTCAGCAGTGAAGGAAAATACAAAACACTTATATTCCTCCTCAAGTGATGCGTGCGATTCCTTTCACAGTGTAATGAGAAGGGAAGAGTAATGTGGCACCTGTGGCCATTCATGGCTGTGGGGACTAATTAACCCCAGTGATTAACCGGTCTGTTTTGACATGTAGGCCGCTCTTCCTTGCCACAGTCAAACAGTATAACATATAAAGTCTGTAAGGTCTGCTTAGAAATGACCTCCTTTCTGCTATACTCAAAAGGGGAAGGATGCTTTCTGGCACATCACCAAGCAAGAGAGTTTTTAGAGACCTTCCTCTGCAGCACTGGAAGTGACAGACCTCTCCATTTCCCTCCCAGCTGCATTAACTGGCCATTTCTTCTCAATTAAGGAGAAGAAATCAGCTGGCATAGTCTGTTCCCTGTGCAATGGACTGAGAAATATCACATTATTTATTCTGGATTAACTGAATGAGGCTGGAAAGATTCATTCCTTCTCAGTCTGCTTTGAAAATGTAATTTGTTATGTGGCATTTAATTCTACAAGCTAGAATTAAGCTTGGAAAATGCAGGATATCAGAAACCATCTGCAAGCTAGTTCAATGCCTGCGAGGGACTCAGTGCCTTGGAGCCCTCTGACCCCTGCGCTGGTCCTATGCACCACACCAGTGAGCTGCTGGACCAGTAAGCCTGGGACAATGGGACATGAACCAACCCTCCTGATTTTGTGAGCATTATTCCCATATGATAATTTTTATGGGTCTTTCTGTGATTATTGCCATCTATCATGCCAGTTAGCAGAGATTTCAGTGATGCAGAGACCTATCTGGATTAGACGTCATTAGTCCAAAGCAATGGGTGAAGTGGTACACAAAGGTTCAGGAGACCTGGCTAATGTTTCAAGCCTTGCCCTTAGGCAGACTCATTTTCATACTATGACAGAGACAAGATAGCTTGTCTCTATCTTCTGCATTGACTGTTAACACAGTAGGGACAGGACCATCCCTGAGAAGGGTCTGCACAGTACCTGTCACACCCTCCTCCTCCTCCCAAGCTCACTTGTGCACATCTGTGTGCTTCCACAATGCATAACGGTGAAAACAGTCTTTTACATATTGTAGGTGCAACAAAGGAGAAAGTCTGGTCTTTTGCTTACCTAGTCTGTTTTAAGGCGTAGCATTGCTGCAGGGAAGTCGTGCTCATAACAGAGAACTGCACTTTACATAACCTTAGTTTGATAATTTCCCAATTCCTTCATGTTTTGCTTGAAAATACTGAGCAAAAATGTTGAGCTCAAAAAGATTTTATCTTTTGTTCTTTCTCTATACTTGGATTTCCTGCTAGCTATTGCAGTGGAAGCTAATCCATGCTAAATGCATTGGGCCAAATTTTGCTTGGATTTACATGGCAAAAATCAAGTGACTTTCAAATAATGCAGGATTCACTTTGCTGTCTCTTTTAAAATTTACCCTTTTTAGGTAATATTACTAAGTGTACTGCTAGAGATTGATTGCAGTTGCTAGGATCAGACACAGCTCAGGCAAGCACTGAATTTTGCATAATGCTTTTCTATTTCCTTGTTTTTTCCTCATCTTAAAATATCTTCTTACTGAAAAGAAAAAGCTGTGTGGGAATTTGGTAGGTCACGGGGCCAACCCTGCAGGCCCAGGTCAACTCATCTCTGTATAAACTATTGTTGACACATGCTCATTCGACTTTGGACTTCTTATAGAATTGCTTCCCAGTCTTCCAGACCATTTATCCCATTTGTCACACTTACACTGAAGTCCAAGGCTTGCCTTCAAAGTGCTCATAGCTTGCCTTGGCTGCACACCAACTACCCATTAGTACACCTTCTCCATTTTACAGCATCTCAAGCATTGTAGAAAATACTGATGTGCCCTGGATCTTGGACAGACCTCTAGACCCTCATTTGATACGCTTTTCTGGCTTGATGCTAAATCTCTGCTAATTATTTCTTGAGAGTGGGCTTTCAATAATTAGGGCACCAACCTCCCAGTTGCTCCAAGAACATGTTACTATAGCCTGTTTTAAAAAATGTCAGGGAAAACACAGGGTCAAAGCCCCTACTACACTCGTGTTATCCAACATCTTTTGCTTTTCTCTTTTACATCAGGCTTTTGGTGCTATCTGGGAAGAAAATAAGGTCATTCTGGCATGTTTAGTTCTTGGGAAATGCATATCATTGTGGCACCTTGGTGCTTATAGACAGTTTGTTTCTCATTTTGCTCTAGAAATTAAATTTAGGCTGGTAGATCTATAGCTTACTCAGCTTTTATTTCCCCTTTTTAAATGTATAGAATAAGTTTGCTGCTTTCGAGTTTCAGCAATCTAGTCAGTCCACCAAAACTTTTCAATGAGAATTGTTAATTCCTCTGAAACTGCCTTGCACCTTACTGTTTCAAGTCTGGCAGAAAGTGGTATCAGAAATTCCTGCCTCCCACCCTTACTGCACCTCATGCCTCCCTATCTCTCTCCATCGTGTCTCTTCATCACTTCTTCTTGCCCTGAAACCACCACTCACTTCTGACACCCATCTGTGTCAGTGCAATTTTGTTGCACTGTAATTTTGCCAGTTAGAAAATAACACTCTCCCTCTTCATCTTTGAAGGATTATTTCAACCCAAGGTGTATCAGCAGCTCAGTTTGTAGATCATACCAAAGGGGAGGCTGAACTGTGGCACAGGGGACAGAGATGAGTACCCAAGAGATTTTGCCACTGGGCAGCTTCAAAGCTAGACTAAGGTGTTGTGGAAACACAGCCTCCTCCAGCACTCTGAATGCTTGGGGGTGAACATCATCAGAACGAGACAATCTCAAAGCAGCTATTTATCTAATTTTTCTGTGTAGACCGGAGTGCTGCTTCTTTTCTCTAATGTTTGTTTTATGTACTCCCAGATCACAATTAGTGAAGACTGATGTATATTTGTTTTGCTTCATTCTTGGTGCTCTCTGCTGCAGACTAGCTGCATGTTGGGTGATGAACCCAAACTTCTAACTGCCCACCTAGCCACCACATAGCTTACAGATTGTTTTGTCCTTAGCTTTTATTTCTCTTTCAGGCTGAATTTTGGGACTTGACATTTCTTGTCATTCCTTGTCTTCTTTCTTCATATCTTGACTGAGTTTCTCCTTTCCGTGCAACTTCCCTGCCAAATATCCCCAGGGAAGATCTGAAGGGGACCCAAGACAGTCCAGTAGATGAAAATCTATGGATCACATTCTCTATATAATAACTCAGTAGATTAGGACAGGTATTGCCCTGGCTCTCCTGGATAAATAAACTTGGTATTGCCCCCCCTGCTCTGCTGAAGGACTGCAAAGGAGTCCAAACCTACTGGTGAACGTGACTCCAAGTTTGCAACCCTAACTTCAATTATAGTTAAAAGCATTTTTAGGAGGAAGGAGTAGGTTGTCTTTTAGATGAAAAACAGGATTTGGTGCTGGGAGGGCAGCATCTCCAGGAGAAAAAGGAGCCATCTATTCTCCCAGTCCTGGTGCCCTGCCAGGTGGAGCACCTGAATATTTAAAGAAAGGCTGGGAGGGTGAGCGCCAGGCCAGTATAGCCTGTCTATGAGGCCATTAAAAAACAACTGGGTGTGAAAAGTTAAACCTGTAATGCTGCCAAGTTCAGTGAGACCTGTGTCATGATGAACTTCCCAGTCAATAATCTGTAAGTTATTTTAGAGTTGCTTGTGGCAGCTTGGTTCCCTTTTCCAGCGTAGTGAGCCATTACAGATGAGAAAATTAATAACCAGCTTGTCTCTTTCTTAAACTTTCTTTCTAGGACCAATGAAAATTCACTAAAGGCCTTGTGAGATCCAAGCACTGTGCTAATCTCTGTCTGGTGCAAACTGTTGCAGTTTGCACTGACATCAAAGGCGCTGCCTCGGTTTACAGCAGATGGGAATTTGATCCTGATGATGGTGTCAGCTCTCCACTAGCCAGTGTCCAGGTATGGTACATGCCGTCTGTATGGTGCAGGAGGAGACACCCAGTGAGCAGAGCCCCAAGAGAGTACTGGTCCAGCAGAGGTGGCAGGGAGCCAGTAACCCTGGCAGATAAAAGCTGTTTCTGGAAACAATGTTGCAGCATCTCTATTACAGCCCTGGCAGAGCGAGCTCTGGGCTGGCTTGCTTATTTAAGTGCAAAACCATATTTGATACTCCCACTGCAGTGTGCTGTACCTGGGCTGATAAGCCTCCTCAAGGCTGATGCACAGGAGAGAGCAATAACTAGCTTGGAGCATGCAGAGCCAAGTCTGAGTGATGGTGAATAAGTTCTTCCAGGCCTGAGTTGAGCCCATTCAAAATCAGTTTGCAAAGCACGGTGGGATTCTGGCCCTGCAAAGAGCTGGTTTCAGCCATCTGAATGTATTAATCTGAGCTAATATGCTTCCAGGTAGGTCAATATCAAAGTGATTGGGCAAATATCCACACTGGTGGATCTATATCCAGATAGCTAGCTCATCCAGAGTTGATTGTAGACTGGTTTCTGAGAAATCTAAATTTACTGGACCTTAAATAAAATGAAAACACAACAAAATCTGGAAAGAACAAAGGTTTTCAGTCCTGTGAAAAGCATAAATATTAGTTTGTTCATTTTAGCTGGATTTTGCTCCTGAAGTCAGAACTCAATTTTTAGAAGGGGATGAATAATGCATATTTTACATTGATGGAACACATTCCATTGGAATTCTCAAAATATTTTGCAAACATTAAAGGATAAAGTCTTCCAACGTACCTCAGAAGGAGGTAAAATTATAACATCATAGGCATTTTATAGACAGCAAACCAGAGGTACCAGTCTTGTTCTACTTGTTCCACTTTGCCCTCAACCCTTCTCCCTTTGGGAGGTGGTCGGACCTCTGCGCGCCCGACCGCGACAGACCTGCAGGAAAACCTCTATGAAGCTGAAAACAGCATGTAAGACTTCTCAGATTCCTAGCATTTTCTGCCTTGCTTCATGTTGACACACTACTTCTCTGATTTAGATTGTCATATAATACTTGGCTTTTCCAGATGATAAAGAGCTAATTCTCATTTAAACAAATGACTTTTCAATCTTTATAAATTAGGAAGCAGGCAGCATTTCCTCCAGCTGCCATTCAGCAATTATGGCATTTGGAAATGGTACTCAGCGATTTGTGATAGTGTAATCCCTTTGGAGTATGGAAGTAGCTCCAGAGTCAGGGTTGATTAGAAATGCCCAGCTGACTGCCAGGGACACATTTCAAACAGGCTTATGCTGGATTGCTGATATAGTTGTATGAATGAATCAAACAGTCAAACATACAAATGACCCATCTTTATTTGCAAAGCTAAACTGTGCAGCTCTAAACCCATTTTCTGACCTAAAGAGTGCCACAAGCCAAGTACATTACCTGACAAACAGCTCCTGATGTGCCCTCAGAACAGTGAGCAGTATTAATCCATGGGGCTCATCCATATTTGCAGACTGTCAGCTCTAAACTCAGGGCATCATTGTACCAGGAGCACATTTTAAACATTATGGAACTTACGACCATGAACTCTTTTGCTTATTCACAACATAAAGCCATTCCAAGGACAAAGTCAGTCTTTTAAAACCTGTGCCAGAGCACCTCAAAGTCTCTCCACTGAAATGAAACCAGGCTTTAAACTCCATGTTGGTTTTTTGCCCCTGTTTACATGGAGACAAAGTCCAACAAGACAGAGAAAATGACTCAGGAGCATTTCCCTGTTTTATTTCTCAAAATCTTATACACTATATAGCAATTTTCTTCTTAGGGGAAGAAACCTGAAAGGTACTTTTAAGACAGAAAACAAAATTGTTGTGGATGTGAACAGCTGAAAACTCAAGCAGATTCCTAGTCAGATGACTGTCCTGGGGACACTGAAGCTGATGTGTGTGATTTCTCTCTTGAGCTGAACTCTGCTGTCCCAGGTGCTCTCCAGCACAAATCCTGCCAGGTCCCTTCCAAAAGTCTGTGTGCAGCTGATGTAAAATTCCCTGGCCAGCCACTGAAGAATGCAGCTTGCAGAAAAATAAACATATTATAAGCTGCTTCTCTACGCTGGCAAGCAGATACACTAGATAACCCTCTGCAGAGTTATAAAACTGATTGGATGTGTTTGCAAAGCTGGTGTGAGAGGGCAGTAAACTGCACCAAAATCACACTGAAGAGAGCGTGAGGGACAGGTAGAGACAGAAATACGAATACAACAGAATGGAATTTGGAAATACATGTTTATCCATTTTACTTGTGCAGACATTACCTTTCTTCTGCCTGCATCAGAGGGATCAGTGCAACTTTGCAGCATGGGAGGCAGGAAAGCTAGGTGCTTAGGTCCCATGTGAAGTGTGTTCCTGTGCCGCTCACCAGTGATGCTGAGCCAAGGAGCCTGACTGGCCTGTCCCAGCACCTAAGCTCACCTTGTTGCCTAGCATGAGCCTTTCTGCACAGTAAACCAGCTGATTTCAAACAACTTTATACCAGCATACACATGGCCACAGGCCCTTCGGTTGTGGCACAGCTGTCGCTGCCTGTGCTCCTGGATGACCATGAAATAGCTCACCAGCTATTTTGTGGGGACGAGGGATGGCTTTTCACAAGCAGCACAGCTCTGCAGGTCTTATAGCAACCTCAGGGGTCAAAAAAAGGGAAGGATTTTGTTCCATGCCATACAATAAAAAGTGCAATGCATTACTACTAATAGGTGGATCACAGTGAATTACTAGCTTGTTATTAGCTTATGCCTGGCTCTAATTTCCATTTCAGGTTTCCTTTTATTTTTTACTTTGCTAAATCTATAATATTAACATGGCATCAGACATATCCATTGGAAAAAAAATTCTGACTCTGAGAAGAAGGATGGTGGGACCTAAGTGGGGGCTGGGTTGAATCTCCTTAACCTTGGTCTACAAGTATGTCAATGACCTCTCAGCTTTACTTCCAACATCATTATATTCCTGATGAGCATCACTCATGGAAATTGCCCCAGCTGTCATACTGCCTACTCACACTCACTTATTTATTGTAATTTGTCTGGAGAGCTGATGTCTGAGTTGGCAGTTATTTCAAAGAGCTGCTTTGGTTCAGTCCTCTCTCTTAAAAAATGTGCTATCTTTATTTAATTGTTCTTGGAGGTAGGAGGCAGAGGCAGGTTTTGCCTCTTGCAGGGTGTGCTCCATGTCTGACAGAGTAATGCAAGGGCCTTGGGCTGAGTTATTCCAGGACAAGTCAGGTTGATTAAAAAAAAAAAAATCCATTGTGGAGGTGAAAGAGATATTTTTAATCCATTAGGATGCTAGTTATGATTACTATATGAAAAAACTAATCTCTTCTGACAGGGCTTCAAACAACATGCCACAAAGCCCAGACCTTAGTCTTGGTAAAGCTAAATGTATTTCTTCTCATGTAAATAAACTACATTTCTCTTTTGATGAAGCTCTTCATATTTTCATCTCACCTCTTTTCAGAGGTGCAATTATTCAGAGCCTTGTTTTCCAAGTTTCTTAGCTAAAATGAGCAACAGCTTTGCCAAGTGTTCTCCCTCTTGCCTCCACATCAGGATTTTAGCATGCTGACAATATCCAATGCAGTCTTTCCCTGCTGAGCCACAACAAGTTTTCCAGGGGCTTTTTGTGGGAGGTGGCACCAGTCCAACCCCAAGGGCATTTTTTTGAAAATACGTATTACGTAAAACGTGGAAGTCACTCACCTTTGAGGAATCCAGCCCAGCTTCCTCTCAGGCTGCTATTTAGTGATGAACAAAGATGAAGCCCAGACTTCTGTGCCCCACAGTGAGCATTTCAGGACCACATACCACTTCCAGTCCTGCTCAGGCTTGAAACTTGGAGCCAAATGTATCATTTGCACATGTCCTGAAACCATAACAGATAAACATCTTCCTGATACGGCATAGCAGAGGCAGTACATCAGGGGAGCCTTGAAATCTCCCAGAAGGAAAAAAGGAGACTGTATTTACTCAGATTTCATGCACAGAAAAAGGGGCAACCCTTTGGCCTACTCCACCTACAGATGCATCTCAAGTTGGATCAGCCACTGGATGGAGAGGTATCCCAGCTGCAGGACTGATCTTGCACACCTCCCCTGTCGTGGTCGGGCACATGTGGTCGGTTCACCACATCCCCTCACAAAGAAGAGAAGCTACTTTGCTGCTGCTTTTTTTCTACTGTTGCAATTTCCAGCCCACTTAAATGCAAGAGATCACCTTCTGAGAACTCCTACACTTGGACTGGAGTGAGCACAGGTGAAATAAAGATCAGAATCTTCTTTGTACTGTGACTAATTTTTTGTTCTGTTTTGCTTTTCTTTTTTTATTCATCATTATTTCTCCTTTACATTTCCAATGGTTTTTCTTTTCTCTCTTACAAATTTTCCTCACTCTTCCTTCCCACTTTGGTAGCAGTTTCTCTCTGGTAGATTTCCAGAATAAAGTTTCTTTCCTTAAGCACAAACACAAGGGACCATGGAGTCCTCTTGGTCTTGAAAGGTGGGCAGGAGCTGCTGGTGCCTCATGTGAGCTCAGGATTTCAGCACGTCTCTGCTTGGCTTGAGCTGGCTGTAGGTGAGGAAGAGGAGAACCAACAGCAGCTGAAGAGCAAGCAGTGGCACTGCTGTGCTCATGGCACACAGCTGGATCTATGCCGCAGTAGGGGCAACATGGGAAGACTTTTTGTCATGGTGTGCCACCTTAGGTGCTCTAAAGTGCTTCTAGATGGCATGTTAAATTCATCTAGCTTTATTTGTTCTTATTGCTCATTTTGCGTCCAATATATTCTGATAAAGAAGTGAAATGACGTTGGCAGACAAAGTTATGCACCTAAATTGAACACATATGATCTTCCCACATACACTCACACCCCGTAACTTTCCTACCTTGCCCAGGAAGCCTTAGAAAAAAAAGTAAGTCTTGCTGTTGTGGATGCTCCATCCTAGGAGATGTTCAAGGCCAGGTTGGATGGGCCCTTGAGCAACCTGGCCTAGTGGGAGGTGTCCCTGCCAAGGCAGGGAGACTGGAACTAGGTGATCTTTGAGGTCCCTTCCAACCCAAATCATTCTATAATTCTATGATTCTATGAATCTAAGCAGTAGCAATCTCAGGGGAAAGAGAACAGCAAACCACTCACAAATAAAACATCTTTCTCCTGTGCCCTGGAGAGGGAACTGCAGTGCCAAGGATAGCTTCTCACTGCACAGCACACTGGTTTTAAGAGACTTGATGGTGGCAGTGAACAAAAAGTGCAGTCACCTGTCACTTAGCCAGTATTCAGAGAAAAAAAGCGCCTTTCTTCCCTGTGACTCTGTTGCCAGTGCAACACAAGGCATGGAGAGCTTATATACAATTTAGGTGTATATATATGTTTGGTATACTACTGGTTTTTTATGTCACATTTTGTTCATAGAATGAATCATAGAATTCATTGGGTTGGAAGGGACCTTCAAAGGTCATCTAGTCTAACACCCCTGCAGTCAGCAGGGACACCTCTAACTAGGTCAGGTTGCTCGGAGCCCCATCAAGCCTGGCCTTGAATGTCTCCAGGGATGGGGGCTCCACCACCTCTCTGGGCAACTTGTTCCATTGTTCTACCACCCTTATAGAAAAGAACTTTTTCCTAATGTCTAACCTAAATCTCCCCTTCTCTAGTTCAAACCCATTACCCCTTGTCCTGTCATTACAAGCCCTTGTAAACAATCACTCCTCAGCTTTCTTGTAGGCCCCCTTCAGGTAATGGAAGGCTGCTATAAGGTCTCCTTGAAGCCTTCTCCAGGCTGAACAACCCCAGCTCTCTCAGTCTGTCTTTGTAGGATAGGTATTCCAGCCCTCTGATCACTTTTGTGGCCCTCCTCTGGACATGCTCCATCAGGTCCATGTCCTTCTTGTGTTAAGTGTTCCAGAACTGAGTGAAGTACTTCAAGTGCGGTCTCACCAGAGCAGAGTAGAGGGGCAGAGTCACACCTCTTGATCTGCTGGCCGTGCTTCTTTTGATGCAGCCCGGGATGTGAGTGGCCTTCTGAGCTGCAAGTGTGCACTTTTGGCTCATGTCAGCTTTTCGTCCACCAGTATCCCCAAGCCGTTTTCTGCAGGGCTGCTCTCACATCATCCCCCAGCCTGTATTGATAGTGAGGATTGTCCTGACCCAGGTGCAGGACCTTGCACTTGGCCTTGTTGAACCTCATGAGGTTCACATGGGCCTATATCTCAAGCTTGTCTAGGTCCCCCTCTATGGCATCCTGTCCCTCTGGCATGTCAA